>CM059446.1:7627509-7701429 GCA_030390025.1 Squalus acanthias | reverse complement strand
TTTAACAGGCTTTTAGGCAAAACCAGCCTTTTGGCACCTTTTCACAAATAAATGTTTTGGGTTGGTTTTATTTTTGTCTCCACAGTTCCTCTACGTTACAATTTCTTCCCTTGTACTTTCCCTGTCTACTCCTAAATATAAAAACACACCAGGGAAAAATACTGACGAAGAAACCCAAAAAAAAAAGACTTACCTTTATATAGTCCCTTATTGCATCTCTCAGAAAGTCTCAAAAGTATTTCGCACATACGGTGAACTATTTTGAAGTGCAGTGACTTGTTGTTATTCAGGCAAACATAGCAACCATTCCGTGCACAGCAGGATCCCACAAAGAACAATGAGCTGAATGAAGGGTTAATCTGTTTTTGATGGTGCTGGATGAGGGGGAGGAATGTTGACCAGGACTCCCAAGTCACAAGGCTGATACCTGGGATGGCAGGAATGACATATGAGGAGAGATTGGGTCGACTGGGCTTATACTCGCTGGAGTATAGAAGAATGAGAGGGGATCTCATCGAAACATCTAAAATTCTGACAGGTCTGGACAAACTAGATGCAGGAAGAATGTTCCCGATGGTCGGAGAGTCCAGAACCAGGGGTCATAATCTAAGGATAAGGGGTAAGCCATTTAGGACAGAAATGAGGAAGAATTTCTTCACCCAGAGAGTGGTGAACCTGTGGAATTCTCTACCACAGAAGGTAGTTGAGGCCAAGTCATTAAATATATTCAAGAATGAGTTAGATATATTTCTTAAAGCTAAAGGTATCAAGGGACATGGGGAGAAGGCAGGTACAGGGTACTGAGTTTGGATGATCAGCCATGATCTCATCGAAAGGCGGAGCAGGCTCGAGGGGCCGAATGGCCTACTCCTGCTCCTATCTTCTATGTTTCTATGTTTCCTCTTCCATTAGTGCCATGGGATCTTTAACCACTGGAGCGCCAACCTAGATTACTGATATTTTCCTAACTAGTAAAGGAAATAATCTAAATGTGTCCCACATACTTTCTAATACAACAATTTGCATTTGTATAGCACCTTTAACATAGAAAACATTCCAATGCACTTCACAGGAGCGTTGTTCTACTGCATTAAAGGCACTATATAAATGCAAACTGTTGTAAGGCAGAAAATGGACATCAGGCCAAAGAAAGAATTAGGAGGGGTAACCAAAAGGTTGCTCAAATAAGTGTTTTTTAAGCAGCATCTTAAAGGAGAAGAAGGAGGCGCCGGGATTAAGGGAGGCAATTCCAGAAAGTGGAAAATAAAAGTGGCAGCCATTTTGTTAACAGCAAGCTCCCACAAACAGCAATGAAATAAATGAGCAGATCATCTGTTTTATGTGTTGGGGTTAAGTGCTAAATATTGGCCTGGACACTGGGGAGAACGCTCCTGCACTTCTTCGAAATAGTGGCCGTGGGAACTTTTACGTCCACCTGAGAGGGCAGACGGGAGCCTCGGTTTAACGTCTCATCCGAAAGACGGCACCTCCGACAGTGCGGCACTCCCTCAGCACTGCACTGGAGTGTCAGCCTGGATTATGTGCTCAAGTCGCTGTGCAGCTGAAGGCACAGCTGTCAATAGTTGGGCAAAACAAGGGGTGAATGTCTGAGAGGCCACACTCAGAGAAACGGAGAGTTTAAAGGGGAAGAGGTTAGAGATACAGGGAGGGGCAAAGCCATGGCGGATTTAATCACAAGGATAAGAATTTTAAATTTTGAGACGCTGGGACATTGGGCGCCTATCCATTTTTCTTTCAACTTTCTTTTCATGTCTTTTATTTTTTTGCATGTTCTTTTTCTTTCTTTCTCTCCGTTCCTCTCCTTCGCCTGAGTATTTTACTTTTGTGCTTCCCTCTGCATCTGTTGTTGTTTTCCATTAATAAGCAGCTGAGCATTTCAATGCTCAGAGAACCAGGTTGAGCAATTAATGCTTACAGATCACTCTCTCTCTCCCTCCAAATAGCCAGCAAGCAAAACAAATATTTTAGATACCTGGGAGAGGCATTAGAGACCCCCGTGTTGATTCTGCCTCCACTTCCCTTTCCTCTTAAATTCAATTAGTTGCCAAAAAAGTACGGTGATCTTAGTTGCTGAACTCGCGCTGTACGATATGAGTAATGCTATAGTTAACACGCTCACATTCAATTCCTTTTTCTGACATTTTAACTCATTTATTTCAAATGGGTTGAAGTTTGTAAAGATCGCAGCAGCCTCTGCTCTCTTCAGCAGTCCCAACAATTCGATGTCACCGGACCCTTTTGAAAATCCGTTCCGACACCAAACTCAACTCAATGGCACGAGCTCGTTGTTGTGGGTGCGGCTACTGTGACTCACCAACAAAACTGCCCAGATGAGAAGCCGCTTTAGGATGCTGAAGTTGCTCGGACGAAATATATGAACGATCTTTCCAGCCGAGATTAGAAGAGATTAGAAAAAAAACAAGTCAACGATTACGTCGAGCAGAAGAACTGGGGAGTGGTTGGCGGGCGGGCGGGGCGGGTCTTGAATATTATAACACTGTCATTTCACCTCTGAAATTAGACTTCAATACAATCTGAACAAAGGGGGAATGAAACTTCCCTTTCTCAGAGAAACACTGGGTGCTTCAGTGTGTTTGAACTGTGATTATCATCTTTAGCGCCGGCGTCCAGTCCAGTTCGAGGAAATGACAGCTTCTGCTCTGGTGGGTGACTAGGAGGTGCAGTGTGTTCAACAATCCTCCTTTCACTGCTCAGACTTTGGTCCGAGTCCATCCCAGATGGACGGGATGGAGCTCCTTCTGTCCGATGGCTATTAAGTGTCCCGAGTGAAATCAGTTTGGCTGTTTCAAACTCCCAGTGCACAGGCAGTGGGCACAAGTTCTTGCAGTCACACATAATTCAGCTGTAGTTTATCAAACTCATGGTCAGGCAGAGGGAGTGTTGTGTGTGCCACAGAGTGATAGAAAACATCGAAAAATAGGAGCAGGAGTCAGCCATTCGGCCCTTCGAGCCTCAATATGATCATGGCTGATCCTCTATCTCAGAGCCATATTCCCGCTCTCTCCCCATACCCCTTGATGTCTTTTGTGATAATTATCCAATCTCAGGAGAAGGTTTCATCTCCATATATACACATATTTATAGTTACAGTCAGACCAATGTGTAAATCATTCCCTTGTTACGATTGCCATTTCGATGAACAGACCCTATAAGGGACACTATTATGAGTCAACCGCAAGGCTACCAGTTTTCGATTTTCATGGTAAAATGGATGGAATAATGGAATGCATCCCCAGAACACCAGCAAAAATCCCGGAATCCCATGCAGCAAAACCCGAGAATTTGACTTAGTCAGTCACTGTAAACCACTGGCTCTGATGATACACTTACACCGAGAGGTAATAAAAATACGGATGATGCTGTACGTCTGGGTCAGCAATAGAACATTTGCACATGTACAAGCAGCAGATTCTAAATATCATTGCTACAGAAACAATAAGGGAGGAAACGTACGGGGTGAATAAAGACCATCAAGGAGAGAATGGTAAAATATAAAGGCCTAAAAATTCGGTTGCTAACGGGGCGCAAAGCAACTAGCGCCCGGGCGCGGTGCCGCCAACGCCTCCCGTGAAATTCAGCGGGAGGTTAGCGGCGGCGGTGACCGTTAGCACCCTGCGGCGCTGCACTGCCGGCGATGACGTCACCGCCGTGCACAGCGCCCCGCTCGTGCCCCGGCCGCGATCTTCGGTAATGGCCCCTGACTTACCGCCGGACGCTATGTCCGACAGGGTCAGGGGGGCCTACCTGCGGCCGGGGCAGCTCAAATTAAAGGGAAGGTGCCGGGCGGCCATTTTTGTTGCTGGCCGCCTGCCAGTGCCTGCCCCCGTTGCCGTCCCCGGCCTCTTTACCCGCCCCCCCCACCCCGCGGAGTGCTGGCTGCGCTCCTTAAGCCCGGCACTTCTCTTGAATGCCGGGCTCTTTTGCCAGCACTCCGATCCCTGGTGGCCCAGCTGGGCCCCGGGTCGCGCTGCGCTTGGCCCCTCCCCTTTAATAAGGGGAGGAAGGCCTGCAGTACCGCAGCGTGACATTCACTCGCAGCGCCCCAAGAGGGAGGCGGGGTGCTTCCAGTAGCGCCCCGCTTCCCTCTTGGGGCGCTACCGGTGAATTTTGGCTGCGGGGGTGCTAATTTTTTCGGGGCGCTAAAAGTAGCGCCCCGGCGAAGTTAGCGCCCCAAAGTGGGCGCGACCCAATTTTTCCCCCAAAGAATCTTTATCTGTAGCATCTTGGCCTTCAATCACTTAATTGTATAAACCATATAGACACAGGGAATAGGTTCGAATGATTTACGTACGGGACACCGGGTACCTGAGATTAATTTCCAGCGTACACTCCAACCCCAAAAGTAACAAAGGCTGATTAACAGCTTCAAAGAAGTGGACCACACAAAAATAGACATGAATATAAGCCTGTGACATGTGGAAATAAGTAGTTGCACTGAATGTGCAGTGGGTCATAAGCTTGTCGTGACTGATTATACTGCCAATACACCCAATATTCCATCACTGATGCAAGTGCTTAGATTTATGGAAGGTGTAGGTGCCTCATCATCCACTGCATCTGTTTCTTTTCGATATCTAATTATTTCATATAAATCTGGCAAATGCCCTTCATATAACATTGGTAATGCTTTAGCACTGACTCTTCATAATTTGGTTTAATGCAGCACGTCATGGCAACACCATCACCTCCAAGTCACACACCACCCTGACATGGACATACTGCCATTCCTTCATCGTCACTGGGTCAATATCATGGAATTCCCCAGCTAACGCCACAGTGGCAGCACCGTCACCACAAGGACAGCAGCGGTTTAAGAAGGTCCACCCCCCACTTTCTCAGTAAAACTAGGGATGGGCAGTAACTGTGACTTGCCCACATCCAGAGACGTACGCGGGCCCCTTATGGAATTTTAACCTACTCGTGAACAGGACACCCATCATGGCTGTCCCGCCAGTTGAAGCTGTTGAGAAGCCAGCGAGACCCGATTAGGTAAGTCAAAAAAGCTTTTCTTTAGTGGGGCCTGGAGGAGCAGGTGTGTTCCTCCGGCATCCTCAAGGAAAGTCTAAGGGCTGGATTTTGATACTGGGGTGGGTTGGGGTCGTGTCATCCGCATTTCGTGTTATCCACCCGACTGCAATTGGATGTGGGAGATTGATGCAATTTTCACCTAATTGGGCAATTGAGTTCTAGCATGTGGGAACCCATGAACCAATTAGTGGTTTCAGTCTGAAAGTCGCCTCTGATGATGTCATCATTGCTGCTGCATTGCAGGTCAGAGACTGCCTGGCCTTTGCTGTGAGAGGACCTGGATGCAAAATGAGCAGCAGCTCTATCTGGAGAGAGAGAGAGAGAGAGGATTTTTTTTTGCTCCACCACTCCCAGATGCCAGCCAGCCACTCACTGATACTGAGCCCAGCCACTGATATTCAGCTATCCACATGTGCTCCCGCCAGGTTTCACAATCGTGTTTCAGAACAGGCGTGCTTCACGTAGAACAAGGGTTAAAATCACAAAGGCCTTTCAAAATGGTATTATAGAGCCAATTTAGTGCTTGTTAAGGGCCTTAACAGCCTATCCCATCTCTTAAAGGCAGGACGCAGGCGGGATCAGCAGACACGATTTCATCAAAATTGCGTGGAGGCGGGATGAAGGCGGACTTGTGCCAGTTTTCGCAATTTTAACCCCCCACACGCCTCCAAACCCGCCTCCACGGGTCAATGAAAATCCAGCCCTAAGCCTCTGCTGCCCCAGGCTTCCCCTCCCCAGCTCCCCGGGACGAACTCCTCATCCCCCATCCTCCCTCCCGGATTCACCTTGCTGTCGGCAGCCTTCTTCTTCCAGGCCGCCCGATCTTAGTCCTTCCCTGCCGGCCGGCGGCCACTTTCCGCCGTAAGTGGCCGAGCAGCTGACCGGCGGGAATCAAACAAGGCTCGGCAATTAAAATCTGCATGGTCTCCAATTCACACTCCTGCGGGGGGGGGATTGCCGGCTTCCCACCAGGAGTGAAAACCACCCGTAGAATGGTGAGCTGCCTCTGCTGAAGGGATGTTGGCAACTTCACCGATCTGACATCAAATGCAGACAAGTGAACACTGGCTCCCAAATGCTGACTATCCCCACAACACTCTGGTCTGGAGTGGACTACCAAGTTGCAGTTTAAGATCATGGGTTTTGTTGGTTCTTGTAGAATATTGTGCTGAGTAAATGGCAGTGATTACAAGGCAGCAATCGACTCTGAGGATTAGGAGATGGCATAAACCAGAACAGGTGACACACACCTGGTTTACAATTTTCATCTGAATCCAAGATTCAATTACTGCATCTAAAATCGCGTTGCTCCTTTAAAGCGATGCTCAGTTATCATTTTATACGGTTGTTCTTTGTCTAGTTCTGGGCAAAGTGCCAATGTACTCCCTGTCATTGGCGTGTGCAGATATTCACACTACAGGATTAATGATCGTGACGTCAATACTACAAGCTTATTGAGAAATAATTAGCAGTTGATGAACAAGAGAATCCATGGCCAGAATATAATGCATTGTTAATTGCTTCTCCAACTTTAGTTTAACAGTCCAGTAGATGTTTGACTTACAAACGGTATACTAATGCTCACTTACTTTCTCTTTTAGTGACTTTCTGATCATCAAAGCAAAAGATTTTAGAAAAGGGAACTTTCTTCCATTTTTTGTGTCCAGTTTCAGCATTATGCACACCCAGATTGGGTCTGATGCAGAGCAAAGAAAGAAAGCTGGTATTTATATTGCACCTCACTACTTCCTTATGGTGTCCCAATGGATTGACTTTTCAAGTACAGTCACTGTTTTGTAGGCAAACACAGTGGTCAGTTTGCATACTGCAAGGCCCCACAAACAGCAAATGAATGAATGAGTAGATAACCTATTTTTGGTGATGTTGGTTGAGGTAGGAATGTTGGCCAAGATACCAGGAGAACTCCCTGCTCTTCTTCCAAGAGTGCCATGGGATCTTTAACATCCACTTGAGTCAGCCTTGGTTTCACACCTGACAATGCAACACTCCTACAGTGTCAGCCCTGTTTAAGGGCCCAAGTTCATCGTAGGGCTGGAACCCACAACCTTCTGACATAGAGACGAGAGGAAGTAAAAATGTTGCTATACTAAACCAATAATCAGAGAAGAATTAGCGATATTTAGCAATACTGTAAACATGTTTATGAAGATTTTTACTTGTCAGTAATTCTACTGAAATTGTGAACAAGTTCAAAAAGAATCTGTTTGCGACTATACTGGAAATGCTGAGCTTAGACAATCTTCAGAAATGCAATTTACTGAGAAAGTGGAGTGGACCTTCTTAAGCCACAACCACCAGCGTAACTCTTGCCCACAAGCTTAGAAAAGCACCCATTACTCTATCAACGTGATGCATTGATTTCCCGTCTGCCTTCTGCAAGTGTCAAATTGCGAAAACACGCACAGCCAGAATCCACAAATAAAATTCTTTTATATCCACGCCTATGTATTAAGGGCTCCAGTGTAAGACACCACCACCATTTCGGAGATGAAGGTGACAATAACCAAGATGATGCTGCAAAAGGGATCCTATTGAAGACTGAAGACTTCACATCTTTAGAATAACACCCTTTCAAGGCCAAGTCTGGATTGCACTACACAAGCCAGAGAATCTAGTGAAATAGATGTAGCAGCACATCACCCACAGTAAATCAGTGCTGATCCTCCATCACTCCACCACACATCACACATGAGCTTACAGCTGGAAGAAACTAGCTCAGTACATCAGGTTGTTCCAATGTCAATGAAACTGTGGAGTCTGAGCTCACTCAGATGCACAGCAACATGAGAATATTGCAACAGTGGCGCATGTAACGCACAAGCATGGCTGTACATTATCCACCTGTTTTCAAATCCCTCCATGGCCTCGCCCCTCCCTATCTCTGTAACCTCCTCCAGCCCTACAACACTCCAAGATCTCTGCGCTCCTCCAATTCTGGCCTCTTGCGCATCCCCCGATTTTAATCGCTCCACCATTGGCGGCCGTGCCTTCAACTACCGGGGCCCTAAGCTCTGGAATTCCCTCCCGAAACCTCTCCGCCTCTCTCCCTCTTCCTCCTCCTTTAAGACTCTTCTTAAAACCTACCTCTTTGACCAAGCTTTTGGTCATCTGTCCTAATATCTCCTTATGTGGCTCGGTATTAAATTTTGTTTGATTACGCTCCTGTGAAGCGCCTTGGGACGTTTTACTACATTAAAGGAGCTATATAAATGCAGGCTGTTGTTGTTGTTACTGGGTGGGACTTTTCTGCACCATTGTTTTTCTTTCTCCATTAACATTCTGCTGGCTTCAAAGTAGTTGGTGCCACGGCAGACTCTTGCTCACGACTAGTGCTTCATTTTACATCATTTGAAGAATTACATTAGCATGCAGGTACAGCAAGTAATTAGGAAGGCAAATAGAATGTTGGCCCTTATTGCAAGGGGGATGGAGTATAAAAGTAGGGAAGTCTTGCTACAACTGTATAGGGCGTTGGTGAGACCACATCTGGAGTACTGCGTACAGTTTTGGTCTCCTTATTTAAGGAGGGATATACTTGCATTGGAGGCAGTTCAGAGAAGGTCCACTAGGTTGATTCCTGGGATGAAGGGGTTGTCTTATGAGGAAAGGTTGAGCAGGTTGGGCCTATACTCATTGGAGTTCAGAAGAATGAGAGGTGATCTTATTGAAACGTATAAGATTCTGAGAGGGATTGACAGGGTGGATGCTGAGAGGATGTTTCCCCTAGTGGGGGTATCTAGAACTAGGGGGCATAGTTTCAGAATAAGGGGTTGCCCATTTAAGACGGAGATGAGGAGGAATTTCTTCTCTCAGAGGGTCGTGAATCTTTGGAATTCTCTACCCCAGAGAGCTGTGGAGGCGGAGTCATTGAATATATTTAAGGTGAAGATCGACAGATTTTTGAACGATAAGGGAGTCAAGGGTTATGGGGAGCGGGCAGGAAAGTGGTGTTGAGGCCAAGACCAGATCAGCCATGATCTTATCGAATGGCGGAGCAGGCTCGAGGGGCCAAATGACCTACTCCTGCTCTTATTTCTTATGTTCTTATGTATTATTTTGAATATTAATGACTAATGAATAATGTCAGAGAATGCGGAGTCAGGGGACAAGTAGCAGAATGAATTGTTAGCTGGCTTCAAGACAGAAAGCAGCGAGTGGGAGTAAAGGGTAGCTATTCACAGTGGCAGAAGGTGGGTAGTGGTGTTCCACAAGGATCAGTGCTGGGACCAGTGCTGTTCACAATTTATATTAACGATTTAGACTTTGAAATCAAAAGCACAATTTCTAAATTTGCGGATGATACCAAATTGGGGGGGGTAGTCAATACTGAGGAGGACTGCAACAAGTTACAGGAGGACATTAATAAACTTGCAGAATGGGCATATAATTGGCAAATGAAGTTCAACACAGATAAATGTGAGGTATTACATTTTGGTAGGAAGAATAGGGAGGTCACTTATCACTTGGAGGGTGGGAGTCTAGGTAGGGTAGAGGAACAAAGGGATCTCAGAGTACAAATACACAAATCACTAAAAGTTGCGCCACAGGTTACCAAGGCCATTAAAAATGCAAACCAGGCACTAGGGTTTATTTCTAGAGGGATAGAATTGAAAAGTAGGGAAGTTATGCTAAACCTATATCAAACCTTGGTTAGACCACACTTTGAGTACTGCGTGCAGTTCTGGTCACCATATAATAAAAAGGATATAGAGGCACTGGAGAGGGTGCAGAGAAGATTTACAAGGATGATACCAGAAATGCGAGGGTATTTATATCAGGAAAGGATGAACAGGCTGGGTCTCTTTTCTCTTGAAAAAAGAAGGCTGAGGGGTGACCTAATAGAGGTCTTTAAAATTAAGAAAGGTTTTGATAGAGTGGATACAGAGAGAGTGTTTCCACTTGTGGGGAAGAGCATAACTGGAGGCCATCAATATAAGATAGTCACCAAGAAATCCAATAGGGAATTCAGAAGAAACTTCTTCACCCAAAGAGTGGTGAGAATGTGGAACTCGCTACCACAGGGAGTGGTTGAAGCGAATAGTATAGATGCATTTAAGGGGAGGCTGGACAAACATATGAGGGAGAAGGGAATAGAGGGTTATGCTGATAGAGTTAGATGAGGAAAGACAGGAGGAGGCTCGAGTGGAGCATAAACGCCGGCATGGACTGGTTGGACCGAATGGCCTGTTTCTGTGCCGTATATCTTATGTAATCCTATGTAATTGTTACAGTTAAAAAATGTTGTAGTAACAGGAAGTACGCCTTAAAAAACAGTAGGTAAAGCTTGTTAGGCCTAGGGCCTTTTCTGAAACCATACTTGATGATCCCCTGTGGCGTTGAACATTGGAGTCAAGATCAATTGTAGTCTTCAGGTGAAGTGAGAGCAGAGGTCAGGGCATAATTGAGCCAGGACAGACACATAATTATGTTTTCACTTTAAAGTTGTACATTCTGACCTTTTTTGACATGATACTTTGATTTTCTATTATTATATAGCAAAATCTAGGAAAATTTGGGAAACAGAGAAGTAGAGCTGGTTGGAGTCTAGGGGGTAGAAATTAGGTCGCGCCCCATTTGGGGCGCAAATATCGTCTGGACGCAAATATTAGCGCCTGGCGCTAATTATCGGCACTGACAGGAAACTTCACTTTTACCGCCCCGGGAGGTGAGTGGAGCGCTAAATCAGGCGCTGCACACCTGTCTTAAGGCGCAAAGGCCAAGGAGTGAGGCGCTAACTCAGAGCGCTGGCGAAGCTCATGTAATGTCAGTCAGCAATGAAACACACACACAATGGCACGGGCCAGTTCTTAAAGGGGATGGTTAATCTTGCTTTCCATCCACATCCTGTTCATTGCAGCCTTGAATCTCGGCCTGGAGAGACTTGCACATCAAATGTGCTGGAAAGAACAATGGAGAGTAACAGGCAAAGAGCTCAGAGTGCAGCTCCCACAGTCTCTGCTAAATCGATACAAGGAATGGCAAATCAAAATGAACCTGCAAAGTGCTGCTCAGTACCCAAAACTCCTTCCCACAACGTTGAATCTCTCCAGAAGTCTCTCCCTCTCTCTCTCAGAATGCGCAGTTCAAAAATGCCACCAACAATAAAAGCCAGGAAGAGGCCCCCTTTAAATAGCGCCCCCCCCCAGCCCCACAGCGATTGATAGCGTTCCAGTCTTCTGGTCGTTGGATGCGCCAGGCGGTAAGGCAGGGGGCGCCACTCAATTTCCGCTCCGGGGCGCCACAAGGGCGTTGCACCATGGAATGACGTCACAATCTGCGTGCGCAGGTGGTCGCAGCGGTAAGTTTTAGCGCCGCCGCACAATCTCAAGTTAAGTTCTCGAGCGGCGCAAACATCGCTGCGCACGGGCGTTAGCAGCTTTGCGCCCCATTAGCGCCCTCTTAAGGCGCTAACAGGAGGCGCAACCAAGTGAATTTTTACCCCTAGGTGTTTCTCCGCTGTATAAACTGAGAAGCTGGGAGATGCAAAACTGAAGTGCTACAGCGCCACCATTGGAAGGAAGGTGCAATTACAACATGACAAGTTTACATAGGCTGTTTCCTTTTTAAATATAGAGATAGGAAATCGTAATAGGGAAAAGTTGACACAAAAACATGACAACAGTAAGTCGAGTTTTGTAGACAGGAAGTGCGTAGATAGATGGAGCTATGGTGCAACAATTTAAGATTAAGATTTTTAATATACTGCTTTATGTCTATTCTCTAACTCCAAGGAAGTTATTGACCTTGGAAACGAAACCTTGACTCTGACAGCTGTTCAATAAAGAATAGAATAAAACAGAATAGTCTCGAGGACTTTTTTTGCCAAGAGGAATCTGCCAAATTCTCCTGATAAAACTGTCCAAACTCATTTCACTTAGGACTTTTACACCCATTAGAATAAATAGATCTTCATTTTATCATACATCTTAGCTTTAATCAATGAAAAAATTTCCAGAGTTCACCGTGTTCTCTCAACCACAGACAAGAAAAACCCATAAGGCCCCCACGTGTTGAGTAATTAAAGCACCAAATGAATTTAAGAAGGTCGATCATGTTCAAGCATGGAGTTCATAGGTTCATAGGTTCAAGTACATAGATTATGCTTTACTGTTATTAAACCCCATTGGGCAACAACGTTTAAAATCTTCCAAACAGATGCCATAAAAACAGATGGTGAGCACAGGTGGGCAGCGTCAGCTTTTAATTATACCTGGAGAAATCTCCCACTAAGATATTGTAGGAGCGAGACATAAATAGCCTATGGAGGATCGGAACAAAGATGCAAAACAAGGCAAGCTGGATGGACTGCTTCGCTCACTTTCTCATTTCTATCTTCGTATGGGCATACCCATTGATGGCGTATCAGCTTGGCTCAGTTGGTAGGACCCCTGCTTCTGGATACAAGGTTGTAGGTTGAAGCCCCACTCCAGAACCCGAGTGTATAATGTGGGCTGGCACTCCAATATAGTACTGTGGGAGCACTATATTTCCAGAGGTGCCATGCTTGATGCGAGACATTGCACCATGGCTGTCTATCTAGTCTGGTGGCTATAGGGAACATTAAAAACCTGAGAAGTCGCACAACACCAGGTTATAGTCCAACAGCTTTATTTGAAATCACAAGCTTTCGGAGCGGCTGCTCCTTCGTCAGGCACTTCACCTGACGAAGGAGCAGCGCTCCGAAAGCTTGTGATTTCAAATAAAGCTGTTGGACTATAACCTGGTGTTGTGCGACTTCTCACTTTTGTCCACCCCAGTCCAACACCGGCATCTCCGCATCATGTACATAAAAACAGTCACTGCACAAGTTTGTACAGAGATAAAAGTTGTATTACTGTAATTATTGTGCTCAGAGCTTTAAATAATTCCAAATGTGTCTCATTAAAAGCAGTCTTCAAAACAAATTAAGTTTTTGTACTTGGATAAGTGTTCACGAATTCTGTAATACACTCAAAGAAAGAAAGACTTGCATTTCTATAGCGCCTTTCATGACCTCAGGATGCCCCAAAGCGCTTTACAGCCAATGAAGTACTTTTGAAGTGTAGTCACTGTTGTAATGTAGGAAATGCGGCAGCCAATTTGCACACAGCAAGTTCCCACAAACAGCAATGCGATAACCACCAGATAATCTGTTTTAGTGATGTTGATTGAAGGAAAAGTATTGGTCAGAGCACCAGGGAGAAATCCCCTGCTCTTCTTCGAAATAGCACTGTGGGATCCTGAGATAGCAGACGGTGCTTCATTTAATGTTTCAATTAAAGAGACGGCACCCCCGACAGTGTAGCACTCCCTCAGTACTGCACTGGAGTGTCAGCCTAGATTTTTGTGCTCAAGTCTCTGGAGTGGGACTTGAATTCTCAACCTTCGTGACTCAGAGGCGAGAGTGCTGCCCACTGAGCCACAGCTGACTCAAGGAATGTGCAGAAGTCCCAAAAGATGCTGCATTTCCAGAGTACTTCCTTATTATTCCACACCCAGGCTGGGCCAGAGTGCCTCTGATTCACGTTAGTTGCGGTATCCATTGCTGACTGAAAAACAGAAGTGTTGTCTTTGATCTAGGCGAAGTGCAATAGAAAATGCTCCACACAGGCATTCCTCACACATGTTCTGGCTTCGAGTATTTTAGAATGGGAGTGACGGGTGGAATGACAGCTCGTGCGCTGTGCCCCCACCCACCCCGAGGTGAGATTTTGGAGGTTGGGGATGCCTGTGTGTTCCAGTTAGTGTTGGTGAAGGTGCAAACAGCACATGGCCACCAGCTGCTGGCGAGGCCAGGCCCGATCATCAATCACAGAACATTTCACCACCAACTCTCACAATTTCCAAACCAAGTCACAACAGCATGAAAAGCATTCATTTCATCAAGCTCCTTTATAACAGGGTGCTGATTGATAAATTTCAGCTTTCTGCAAGTATTTCCCTGCTAATGGCTGCGGGAGGCAGCTGCCCCTTCCTCCCTATTTAAGCGTGTCTGAAATTCAACCATTGTTGGGGGACAACTCTTCAGCATCTTTTCAAAACTCTGGAGTGCTAATGATTTACCAAAGAATATAATCTGAGAGTATGAAGTTTCAAAATTTTGCATTTTTCATTTGCTTGGCTTTTTTTTGGGGGGGGGGGGGAAGAGAGGATAAACAGTTGTCAAGTTAGTCTTACTGACAGCATAGATGGTTCAGGCAAGATCTACATTGTGAACAGGCCTTCGTTCGTTTGTAAGTGTGAGGTAACTGGGTTATTAACTGGGAGTCTGTGACAGAGGCTCTTTCATGGCGCACTTGTAGTGTAATTCACTTCAACTGGTTCTGCCCGATAGTCTAGGATTCCTGCTGTTGTGGTGACCATCCCGTTCATGTTGCAGTTTGGATCCTACAACACTACGTATCCAGTCGTGGGTTTGCCATACGTTCGGACGAGATGTTCCTGGTGCTTCAGGTGGATGTTGAGGATTCCAGGACACTATCCCATGAGGAGCAGGGAGTTCTCCTGGTGTCCGAGCCAACATTGCTTCTCAAGCAACATCAGAAAAACACAGCTTAACTTCACTGCTGTTTATGAAGCCTTGCTGTGCAGTAGTTGCAGACGTAACAATGATCGCTGCGTTTCCAAGTAATTCATTATATGTTAAAATGCTTGCAATATTTTTGAGACACGTGATAAGGCTCCTATATAAATGCAAGTCTTATTTTTCTTTAACAGTGGCCAGTGACAAAGTGTGGAGATGCCGGTGTTGGACTGGGGTGGACAAATGTGAGAAGTCGCACAACACCAGGTTATAGTCCAACAGTTTTATTTGAAATCACAAGCTTTCGGAGCGCTGCTCCTTCGTCAGGTGAAGTCCTGACGAAGGAGCAGCGCTCCGAAAGCTTGTGATTTCAAATAAAACTGTTGGACTATAACCTGGTGTTGTGCGACTTCTCACAGTGACAAAGTGTTCAACTGTCACCTCAACAGCAGAGATCTTTTTTCATAATCGCTCTCACCCATTCATTATTATCTCTACTGCTACAAGGTTGAGTATAATCAAACATGGTTAAATCAGGGTATGTATTAATGCGTTATTTACTAATGTTGCATAGTGTTATTTCACCCCTGGAAGGTTTTTGTCTGATTGGCCAGAAAGTTTAGTAAATACACTGATGGATGAAAATTCATTTCTTTTTAAACAAAAATGAGAGCATGTGTTTTTCTCCGTAATTAACGACCTGCTAACAAATCCGAAAGAATGTGTTGTTTGAGATATGTGGTTGTTGAGAATACAATTTTGTTAACAGGTCATTAATTACAGAGAAAGCTGGCCATTCATTATAAGAGGAACTTAATCTCGGACTGAAGGAATAAGTCTTAAAAAAGTCAACAAACGAGAGACAGAACAGAGAGAGTAAGAAACTGTAATGATTCCAAGTGTCCCATTTGTGTTTAAATCACTCGCCTATATTTATTGTTCCTGATTTGAAAAACAATACAGTTGTGCCAGTGTGTAAGTTGGTCGTATCTATTTAGATTCTCCCATCTATTTAAAGGACGTATGAGACAAGTATCAAGGTCGCAGCTTCTACATTGGATTTTATAATAGGAATAATTTCATTTGTATAGCGCCCGATCACATCTCTCCAAAAGTCCTTAACATACAAGGAATTACTTTGAAGTGCAGTTACTGGTCTGTAGCCATATGTGGCCACTATTTGCCCACAGCAAGGTCCCTCCAACAGCAATGAGGTGAATGACCACTTAATCTGTTCAGGTGGTATTGGTTGTTGGAGAAATGTTGGCCATGACACAGGGAGAACTCCCTGCTCTCTCTGAATGATGCTCTGGGCCCTTCAATGTCCTCTTCTACTGCGAGTGGGGAGGGGCCTTGGTTTTGAAAGATGACTCTCCAACAGTGCAGCACTCCCTCAGTGCTGCCACTTTGTGGGGTTCTGACCTTCTGATGCAGGTGCAAGCACTGCCGAGCTAAGTTGAACGGTAATAATCCAAGGGTGAATTCCAAGTTCATGTCAAAGGAAAAGATCAACATGGGGGCAAGCGAGAACTAAAAAGTCTGAGCCCTAACTGTGGTAATACAATCTTCTTAAAAAGCTGACGTACTTGGAACTAAAAGCTGCCAACTTTGTACTTTCAATATTCTGTGGTTAATGGATGCAACACGAAGTACATTACAACGGATAATCTCTGTGCAGCTGAGGTCTGTGCACGGGAAATCGGCATGTAACACACGTCACAAATTTCTAAATTTATTAACTGCCTCCTTAAGCTTTCAGACTCTTGGAAAAACTCGTGAATAATCCTCTTTCCCACTTGTTTTGTGTCATAAATGTGACCAAGAGCTTCTAAATTAGCAGCTACCAAGAAAGCCCACAACCGTTGTAACTGTAGCTCCTCGGTATTGTTTTGGGCTCTCTTGTCCCTTAAGAACTTCAGAAATTATGCGGCCGCTCAAGCTTTTCCACCAACTGATCAGCCACTCCTATGTATTCTATGAAATCTCCGATTTTCTCCACTTTTTTGCTGTGTCGAAATTCACTGGAGCCCCTCAAGAGCAACACTTTAAGATGTTCCTGAGCAATTGGGGAATCAACAAGAAATTTTAATTCATTCATCATCAGGGCGGGAGGAGGCGCGTGTGGAGCATAAAGCTGTTGGGCCGAGTGGCCTGTTTCTGTGCTGTAAATATTATGTAATCATCCACCTTGATAATAGCTTCAGGCTAACCGTGCAGGGTGTTGTCCTGGTTTCCTGACCAACATTCCTAACTCTACCAACACCACTACAAACAGATGAATTGGTCGTTGGTGAGACCACACCTGGAGTACTGCGTACAGTTTTGGTCTCCTTATTTAAGGAAGGATATACTTGCATTGGAGGCAGTTCAGAGAAGGTTCACGAGGTTGATTCCGGGGATGAAGGGGTTGTCTTATGAAGAAAGGTTGAGCCTATACTCATTGGAGTTTAGGAGAATGAGAGGTGATCTTATTGAAACATACAAGATTCTGAAGGGGCTCGACAGGGTAGATGCAGAGAGGATGTTTCCCCTCGTGGGGGAATCTAGAACTAGGGGGCATAATTTCAGAATAAGGGGGCACCCTTTTAAATCGGAAATGAGGAGGAATTTCTTCTCTCAGAGGGTGGTGAATCTTTGGAATTCTCTTCCCCAGAGAGCTGTGGAGGCTGGGTCATTGAATATATTTAAGGTGGAGATAGACAGATTTTTGAACGATAAGGGAGTCAAGGGTTATGGGGAGCGGGCAGGAAAGTGGAGTTGAGGCCAAGATCAGATCAGCCATGATCTTATTGAATGGCGGAGCAGGCTCGAGGGGCCAAATGACCTACTCCTGCTCCTACGTCTTATGTTCTTGTGTGTTCTAATGTTCACCTCATTTGTGGGATCTTGCTGTGTGCAAAACTGGCTGCAGTGCTTGTCTATGAAACAACAGTGACTACTTTGGGGCATCCTGAGGACTTGATAACGTGCTACGTGAATGCAAGTTGTTTCTTTTTTGACTTAGTTCTGCCCGTAGGGGCTGACAGAGTGCAGACCATGGGCAGCACCCTGAGCTCCGTGGTAAGGCTCTCGACAGCAGACTGCTGTGTTGGGCTCTATGATTTTCATGGGCTGCATTTTGCTCCACTTACTTGTTAAAAGTCAGAGAAACCCAGGCCTTATGTGACTTCAGGAGCTCTGTGTAACACACAGCGTTAGTTCTGACGAAAGGTCACCGACCTGAAACGTTGACTCTGTTTCTCTCTCCACAGATGCTGCCTGACCGGCTGAGCATTTCCAGCATTTTCTGTTTTTATTTCAGATTCCCAGCACCCGCAGCATTTTGCGTTTGTATTAGTTATGGGCAAATGCCTCGTTGTTCTACCAGGAGGAGTTCATGGGCTGCCGACTATGGACATGCATGTCAGTTTGGTTTAGTGGATTGCATTCTCGCCTCTATGTTGGATGGTTATGGTTTTGAGTCCCACACCAGGACTCGAGCACATAATCTGGACTGACACTTCACTCGGAGGTGCTGCGCTTCTGGTGAACACCAAGGTTCTACCTGCCTTTTCAGATGAATATTAAAGATCCCATGGCACCATTCAAAGATGAGCAGCACGTTCCCCTGGTGTCTCGGCCAACATTCCTCCCTCAATCAATACCACAACAAACATGGGTTAACTGATCATTCATTGTTGCTTGTGGAACACAGAATGGCTACATTATAAGGCAATTCATTGTGTGAAGGATTTTGAGATGTTTTGAAGTGATAAGATGGTACATAAATGCAAGTATCATTATCTCAGTGCCGTTGGCAGGAGTTCACTAGTAGGAGGCTTTTAAATATGTCCATGGAATATGTCCATGAAATATGCTGCCCCAAAAAGCTGTAGACAGTTTCCTAGAAGTAAAGGGAATTAAGGGTTACGGGGAGCGGGCAGGAATTTGGACATGAGTCTAGGTTCGGATCGGTCATGGCCCTGTGGGTAGCGTAGCGGGCCCAGGGGCCGTGTAGCCTGATCCTGCTCCTATTTCGTGTGTCCAATTCTGTTAGGTTCAGGAGATGGTTCTGTGATAGTAGATTGGCGGTTAGGATCAGATCAGCCATGATCTTATTGAATGGCGGAGCAGGCTCGAGGGGCCAATTGGTCTACTCCTGCTCCTATTTCTTATGTTCTTATGTTCTTAAAAGTGCTTGGAGACAGAAGCCTCTTTGATTTCAAAAGTAAGGTTCAAAGCCTAAAGGCTGCTAAAGGTGTACGGAGGATGCAACCTTAAATCTGCTTGTAAGCCTCACTGGCTGTGGCAGTTATGATGCCTTGAACACAAGTCTCCCAATTCAAGGCACTGTTAACTGTTTCTAAACTACTTAGCTCCCACGGGTAAATACATTCTTTTTTCTTCTTGTGACAGTTGAATGAAAGCCTTTTAGCAAAGACTGAGGAGCTGTCTCTTTAAGGAATTCTCTCTTGTACATTTCTCTCCACACTCTGGCTGGTGTACAGGGAATTCTCAATCAGACCCAGTGACATCAGAAGGCAGCTGGACCCAATTGGGAGTCTTGTGTAGACAACATAGCTGTTAATGTGAGTAGAGTGGAAATATGAGACATTCCCAGGAACATTTTCCTTGGCCTTGTTCACACAGCTGTGTAGACTTCAAGGTGACTATAACTAAGCATCGTCAATTTAATTAAATGAAGTGTTTATGGTCAGCAGCCAATTATTTCTCAAAAAGCAAAATATTTCTAATTTACCCATTTAATGACTGAACTTCCCTTCCAACTTCTAAAGTGCGTACAGTTCTTGCGTACGGGGAAAGAAAATATTTCTGCGGCAGGAATTATTTTCGACTCCGAGCCAAACAAAAACAATTGTACCAGGCCCATCAGAAAACCCACAAGAAAACTTAAGACATAAATGGTGTTGTGGCGTCTTTAAAACAGGCAAACTGGCTGACAGAACAAGCCACCAAATTCCAACAGCAGAATTCGTTCTGCCATTTGGGGGGGGGGTTGGGTATAACTTCCATCCTGAACTGGATTCCATTATAGATTGAAGTCTTTCAAACGCTCGCAGACTTCGAAACTGCACTATGTGACGTCAGTACTAAAGTGTAAATGCGTCTGTAGGAAGTTCTTATCCCTGCTGCCTTAATGAAGGTGCCGACCATTTAAAATGGACAGACTTGACGATTTTTTTTTTACTGTTTATGGGGCATTACTGGGACATAAATACTGTGACAACAAGAGCAGGTCAGAGGCTAGGTATTCTGCGGCGAGTGTCTCACCTCCTGACTCCCCAAAGCCTTTCTACCATCTACAAGGCACAAGTAAGGAATGTGATGGAATACTCTCCACTTGCCTGGATGAGTGCAGCTGCAACAACACTCAAGAAGCTCGACACCATCCAGGACAAACCAGCCCGCTTGATTGGCACCCCATCCACCATCTTAAACATTCACTCCCTCCACCACCGGCGTACCGTGGCTGCAGTGTGTACCACTTACAAGATGCACTGCAGCAACTCACCAAGGCTTCTTCGGCAGCACCTCCCAAACCTGTGACCTCTTCCACCTAGAAGGACAAGGGCAGCAGGCGCATGGGAACACCACCACCTCCAAGTTCCCCTCCAAGTCACACACACCATCCTGACTTAGAAGTATATCGGCCGTTCCTTCATCGTCGCTGGGTCAAAATCCCGGAACTCCCTCCCTAACAGCGCTGTGGGAGCACCTTCACCACACGGACTGCAGCGGTTCAAGAAGGCAGCTCACCACCACCTTCTCGAGGGCAGTTAGGGATGGGCAATAAATGCTGGCCTTGCTAGCGACGTCCACATCCCATAAAAAAACGAATTAAAAAAATGCTTGCTGCATAACAGTAGTCACTGCACTTCATAACATAACTGTGTGTGTGGAGCACTTTGATGTGATAAAGCACTGTATAAATGCAAGTGCATGTCTGTTACTAATGGCACGCAGCCCAAGTTCAACCTATTTGCATTGCAGGGTTCTTTTTTTTTGGACGGTTTTGGTGTTTTATTTTTAATTCTGTCCTATGATCGCAGCACAGGAACGGATGGGGCTGTGGTAAAAGTAGTTTAGTGATCAGAGTGTCACGACGCATGGATCAATAATTTTTCACTAATAGC
This sequence comes from Squalus acanthias, assembly GCA_030390025.1. NCBI lineage: Eukaryota > Metazoa > Chordata > Chondrichthyes > Squaliformes > Squalidae > Squalus > Squalus acanthias. Next base: position 7,680,702 of record CM059446.1, on the reverse strand, counting down.
ACAAACCACTTCAGTGTTTTAAAATACAATTTAAACAAGTATTTTGTAAGTGTCTATAGAGGAAACATATCAAATTTTCTCAAACTTCTCAAACTACTTCCCGTATAGTGAATTACTTTGAAGTACAGTGACTGCTGTTACGTTAAAAAAAGAAAGACTTGCATTTCTATAGCGCCTTTCACGACCACAGGAAGTTCCAAAGCGCTTTACAGCCAATGAAGTACTTTTGAAGTGTAGTCACTGTTGTAATGTAGGAAACGTAGCAGCCAATTTGCGCACAGCAAGCTCCCACAAACAGCAATGTGATAATGACCAGATAATCTGTTTTTTGTTATGTTGGTTGAGGGATAAATATTGGCCCAGGACACCGGGGAGAACTCCCCTGCTCCTCTTCGAAATAGTGCCATGGGATCTTTTACGTCCACCTGAGAGAGCGGACGGGGCCTCGGTTTAACGTCTCATCCAAAAGACGGCACCTCCGACAGTGCAGCACTCCCTCAGCACTGCACTGGAGTGTCAGCCTAGATTTTTGTGCTCAAGTCTCTGGAGTGGGACTTGAACCCACGACCTTCTGACTGAGAGGAGAGGGTGCTACCCACTGAGCCACTGGCTGACGCATTGGCAAATGCGGCAGCCATTCTGCACACAGCAAAATCCCGCAAAAAGCATTGAAATGAGTGACCAATTATTATGTTTTAGCCGGTGTTATTTGAGGAGGAACACCTGAAGAACCCTCTGCTCTTCTTCAAATAGTGCCATGGGATCTTTAACATCTACTTGAACCAGCAGAACAGACAGACCGAGCTTCAGTTTAACATCTCATCCAAAAGATGGCACCTCTGACAATGCAGCACTCCCTATTTATTGCACTGAAATATCAGCTTAGTTTATGTGGTCAAGTTTTGGAGTGGGGATAGAACCCACAACTTCCTGACCCAAAAGGCGACTAACTGAGCCAAGCTTACAAGAAACATTAAAAAAATGTAAGACTACAGATTCAAGCAGTGTTTTTATCCTCAAATGTTGCAACAATACCTGACTTGGGGTGTTCTACAGACATCAGTAAGAGGAGGAATTTCAATCATTTTGCCTGAGCTAGATTCAAAAGTGAAAGGGCAATCCTCTGTCACAAACTGTTCCACACGATTCATCATCAGAGTGAAGAGATATTCCTGCCAGTTATTTGGGCCAGACTTAAGCCTGTCCATGAACTCTACTCATCTCATCTATCAAGTCAACAGGATTTAGAATTGAAGGGCATTGCTCTAAGCAGATACTGGAGTTAAACCCATACTGTCCAAGGGCAAAATCAATGCTGGGGACTTGCAGGGCTTCTTCTGTTCTTTGTATGTGATATTAAACGTTGGCTCTAAACGTCTTCAACCCAGTGATAGTTACTAATTTATTACTTCCTTGCTAACAGTGATATTAATTTAATCACTTCTAGTGCTCAGATTAAAAAAGCTGAGGCACTTGTATTATCCCGACTGTGTCACAGACAGGCCATGACATATCTTCCATAACCTATAACCTCTAGTTAATGATATCATAAATTCTTCACAGAATATCAGCTGTAATGACACTATTTGTCTGGAATCTCTTGGTGCTAAATCCTGAATCGAAGAGCAAAGCTATTCATTCTCAGAAAAGGAGGGTACGAGGAGCTTCCTGGGCAGGATCAGTGAAGCTCCCAGGCTGCATTTGGTCCCCAGGCCACAGCTTGGATATTGTTGAAAAGGACAAGAAAGAACTTGCATTTGCATAGCGCCTTTCATAACCTCAGGAAATCATAAAGTGCTTCGCAGGCAATGAAGTACTTTTTTTGAAGTGTAGTCACTGCTGTAATGTAGAGAAACGCGGCAGCCAATTTTCACACGGCAGGGTTCTGAAAATGGCAATGAGATAAATGACCAGATTTCAGGCCGGAATTTGTGGTCCGGATGACGGCAAACCGGCAGCGTTTGCCATCATTCCGCCTTTGAAACTGACCGCAACGGCAGGATTTGGCACATGTGCCTGAATGCTGAAGTTGCAGTCTGTCATTCACAGCTCCAACACAGGCCGCACTGTGCCCCCGCCCGCCCACACCCCCGCCCCCCGCTCACACTCCCCCGCCCACCCCCCCCGCCCATACCCACCTCCCGCTCACCTTCCCCCCCCGCTCACACCCACCTCCCGCTCACCTTCCCCCCCCGCCCACACACCCCCTGCTCACCCCCCCCACCCATACCCACAACCCGCTCACCTTCCCCCCCCCGCCCACACCCCCCGCCCCCTGCTCACACCCCCCCCGCCCACACACCCCCCGCCCACACCCCCGCCCCCCGCTCGCACCCCCCCGCTCACTCCCCCTGCCCATACCCACCCCCCACACACCTTCCCCCCCCCTGCCCACCCCCCCCGCCCCCCCGCTCACACCCCCCCCACCGCTCCCCCCCCCCGCCCATACCCACCACCCGCTCACCCACACCCCCACTCTCCCCTGCCCCGCCCATACACACACACCCCCCCCACCCCTCAGAGCCGGCAATCAATTAAATCTCTCAAATCAGGGAAACTGGCGAAAACTTCGGCTCTTCCGCGGTAATTACGCTGCTAAATTCCCCACTAAAAGTCAGACCCAAAGGAATTAGGTGTAACTGGGGATTTAACAGTGTATTGACTGCTATAGAAAGATTATGGCCCTAAAAAACTAATTTTAATTTTGTGCAGTGTGAAATTTATCCATTTTAATAAAAATTAACATTTTTAAGAAACTTTAAAAAAAAAAGTAATTTTTTTTAAAAAAGGTTTGTTCATTTTTATTTCAGGTTTGCCTTTTCCCCATGTGCCCCAATATTTGTTTTGCTCTCTCTAACATTTTTAAAAAGTTAGGGGGGAAAATTCGGTTGCCTTGCGCCTCCCGTTAGTGCCCTAAGAGGGCGCTAACAGGCCGCAAAGCAACTAGCGCCCGGGCGCAGCGATGTTTGCACCGCTCGCGAAATTGACCAGACATTTTGCGGCAGGCGCTAAACATTACCGCCACGATCTCCTGCGCCCGCAGATCGTGACGTCAGTCGAGCGTGCAACGCCCCGGACCGGATATTGAGTGGCGCCCCCTGCCTTTCCACCTGCCGCGAGCAACGACAGGTAGAGGGGAACGTTTTGCAGTTGGGAAGGGACGGGGGAAGCGCTATTTAAAGGCGGCTGCTTCCTGCCTTTTTTTGTCGGCGACATTTTTGCACCACACATTCTGAGAGAGAGAGAGAGAGAGAGAGACTCAATGCTGTGTGAAGGAGTTTTTGGTACTGAGCAGTACTTTGCAGGTTCATTTTGATTTGATCTTCCTTGCATCCATTTAGAAGAGACTATGGGGGCTGCACTCTGAGCTCTTTCCCTGGGCCTCTCCATTGTTCTTTCCAGCAGAATTGATATACATGTCTCTCCAGGCCGAAATTCAAGGCTGCAATGAGCAGGGTGTGGCTGGAGAGCAAGAAGTGGCCGGCGTCAGTGTTCCATTGCTCACTGACATCACATGAGCTTCGCCAGCGCTCTGAGGTAGCGCTTCGCTCCTCGGCATTAGCGCCTTAAGAGAGGTGTGCAGCGCCTGATTTAGCACTCAAATCACCTCCAGGGGCGATAGAAGCCAAGTTTGCAGTCGGAGGTGATAATTAGCGGCAGGCGCTAAACTTTGTGCCCAGCCGATAATTGCGCCCCCTTAGAATTTTAAGAGCTTACTCACTTCCTTGTTCGCTGTCTGCGAGAATTCTGCATTTTGATTGGCTGCTCAGACAGCCTGTTGACGTCACTGCAGCTGGCGCAAGGGGATCCCCGCTATACTTCGTTGATTTGAATTGAACGTCGGAAAACCTGAGATTTTCGACACAGAGATCGCGAGATTTTTGTGCGAAGCTTACTTCGGGGCCAGCAGCGAACGCCTTTGCTTCGTCGCTGAGCGCAAATTCCAGGCCAATGTGTTTTTGATGATGTTGGCCAGGACACTGGGAGAACTCCCTTGCTCTTCTTCAAATAGTGCCATGGGATCTTTTACATCTACCCGAGAGGGCAGACGGGCCCTCGGTTTAGCATTTCATCCCAAGACCACATCTCCAACAATGCAGCACTTCCTCAGCCTAGAATATGTGCCCAAGTCTCTGGAGTTTCTGGGGCTTGAGTCCAAGACCTTCTGACTCTGAGGTGAAAGTGCTACCCACTGAGCCACAGCTGACGCCTTAAGACCATCACTTCCCAAGTAAGTATATCTCTCCCTTTTAAACACTTCAGTTGACTTTGTATCTGTGGCCTTCTGGGTCAGTGTGTTTCACATTCTCAACCCTTTCTGTAAAGAAGTTTTTCCTGGTTTTCTTTTAACCAGTTTAGCATCAATTCTAAAATTATGTCCCCTTGTTCTAGATTCACTTTAATTTTTTTTTTAATTCATTTTTTTATGGGATGTGGGCGTCGCTGGCAATGCCAGCATTTATTGTCCATCCCTAATTGCCCTTGAGAAGGTGGTGGTAAGCCGCCTTCTTGAACTGCTGCAGTCCGTGTGGTGAAGGTACGCCCACGGCACTGTTAGGTAGGGAGTTCCAGGATTTTGACCCAGCGACAATGAAGGAACGGCGATATACTTCTAAGTCAGGATGGTGTGTGACTTGGAGGGGAACTTGGAGGTGGTGGTGTTCCCATGCGCCTGCTGCCCTTGTCCTTCTAGGTGGAAGAGGTCGCGGGTTTGGGAGGTGCTGCCGAAGAAGCCTTGGCGAGTTGCTGCAGTGCATCTTGTAGATGGTACACACTGCAACCACGGTACGCCGGTGGTGGAGGGAGTGAATGTTTAAGGTGGTAGATTCCATTCATTACTTTAAACACTTCAATCAGATCACCCATTAGTCTCCTCAACTCCAGGGAATATAATCCAAATTTACCCAGTTGCTGATCAGAGCTCAGTCCCTCCATCCCAGGTATCATCCTAATGAATCGTCACTGGATTTTCACCATGCCCTGTATATCATTCCTACATAGGGTGCCCAAAATTCAGAATAATATGAGATTTTCCACCTTGGCACTCCCAGTGCATGTCAAAAGCATGTATCGGAACATTGTGCACCCCCATGTCTGTGGAATTTCATTTTAATGGACGGGAAATCATGCCAATTTTCCGATATCCGCCCTGAGAACGTCAAAGCGGAAAATCTCTCTGACTACTCTGAGTGAAATCTGCCCAGCACCCTGTATAATTGTAGTAGCACTTCCTTGCTTTTATCTTCTGTGAAGAAGCCCAGCATCCCAGTAGCCTTTTTAATCACTTTTTCTAACTGCATGTCGGCTTTTAATGACTGTACCCAGATCTCTAAATCCCTTTGTTCATCCATCGCTCACTCAATTCTTCCTCAGATACTTCACTGGCCATAAACTCAGGATTATCACCAGAACAATGAAGAGGGTAATTAGATGTATTATTTTATCTACACAGAATGGTATTAGAACATGGAATGCTTTACCACAAGTGACTTTTGAGGCAGAGATTATAAGATCATTTGAAAGGTAATTGGTTACTTTTTTGAAAGAAAGATAGAAGAAAGATTTGCATTTCTATAGCACCTTTCACGACCACCAGACGTCCCAAAGCGCTTTATAGCCAATGAAGTACTTTTTGAAGTGTAGTCACTGTTGTAATGTAGGAAACGCGGCAGCCAATTTGCGCACAGCAAGCTCCCACAAACAGCAATGTGATATTGACCAGATAATCTGTTTTTGTTACATCGAATGAGGGATAAATATTGGCCCAGGACACCGGGGATAACTCCCTTGCTCTTCTTCGAAATAGTGCCATGGGATCTTTTACATCCACCCGAGAGGGCAGACGGGGCCTCGGTTTAACGTCTCATCCGAAAGACGGCACCTCCGACAGTGCAGCACTCCCTCAGTACGGCACTGGGAGTGTCAGCCTAGCCTTTTGTGCTCAAGTCTCTGGAGTGGGACTTGAACCCACAACCATCTGACTCAGAGGCGAGAGTGCTTCCTACTGAGCCACAGCTGACACTCTGTGAAAAGAATGAACAAAGAAGATTATTGGGATTAGAGGAGATAGCTCCAGGTAAACAGTCACGGGCGCGATGGCCGAATGACCGCCTCCTCCTTCTGTGCCATAACATCTTTGATTCTGTGGCTGAATTCAGTCTGTCCCGTCGAGCCGTGCCCATTCATCTCAATTTGGCCAGTAAATTCAAGCCAATCCCACCATGGTGACCTCTGCAAATTCACTACTGCCATCCTACCCACAATTTCTCCAATCCATTTCGGCTGTGGGAATATCCTCGCTTTGGTGGCAAAATGCAATTTCCCCCCCCCGTTCCTCGGAGCCCCCACCCTCTTCCGTTGTTGAATTCAAGAGACATGTTTTAGCCACATGCACTCGTTTGAGTAGAAAATGCCACAAGGCACTTACACAACACAGGTACATGTACTTCACATGTGTCAATTTACTTAACAAATATTTACCACCATTCAGTAACCAAGGAAGTAAAGCACTCAGAATGATCAAAAAACACTCGCACACTCTGCTTTTTGCCGTAGCATTTTAGCAACAAATGCACAAAAGGGTAAAGTATACACATGCCCAGGAATGTGTCTATTACTCATTTTTTATTTAAAAATCAGAAACGCAATTAGCCACATCTGGTTTCCCAAACATTTGTGGTAGAAGTTTGGAACTCTCTTCCGCAAACAGCAGTTGATGCTGGGTCAATTGTTAATTTTAAATCTGAGATTGATAGATCTTTGTTAACCAAAAGTATAAAGGGATATGGGGCAAAGGCGGGTATATGGAGTTCGGTCACAAATCAGCCATGATCTCATTGAATGGCGGAACAGACTCAAGGAGCTAGAAAAAAATAGGAGCAGGAGTCGGCCATTCGGCCCTTCGAGCCTGCTCCGCCATTCAATCCGATCATGGCTGATCCTCTATCTCAATACCATATTCCCGCTCTCTCCCCATACCCCTTGATGCCTTTTGTGTCTAGATCTCCTTCTTAAATATATTCAGTGACTTGGCCTCCACAGCCTTCTGTGGTAGAGAATTCCACAGGTTCACCACCCTCTGAGTGAAGAAATTTCTCCTCATCTCAGTCCTAAATGTCCTACCCCGTATCCTGAGACTGTGACCCCTCGTTCTAGACCCCCCCCAGCCAGGGGAAACATCCTCCCTGCATCCAGTCTGTCTAGCCCGGTCAGAATTTTATACGTTTCAAAGAGGTCCCCTCTCATTCTTCTAAACTCTAGTGAATACAGGCCTAGTCGACCCAATCTCTCCTCATACGACAGTCCTGCCATCCCAGGAATCAGTCTGGTGAACCTTCGCTGCACTCCCTCTATGGCAAGTATATCCTTTCTTGGATAAGGAGACCAAAACTGCACACAGTACTCCAGGTGTGGTCTCACCAAGGCCCTGTACAACTGTAGTAAGACATCCTTGCTCCTGTACTCAAATCCTCTTGCAATGAAGGCCAACATACCATTTGCCTTCCTAACAGCTAAATGGTCTCCTCCTGTTCCTGTGTGGCTAGTGGCTAATGTATTGGACAACACTGCTCTAGGTGGCGGTACCTGTTTGTGCCATTTAGATCTGTAATTAGCCTATTCACTATAACAGCAGTGTGACTCTGCGTTTGATTTCTCAATTGGGCAGTTGCATATCAGCACGTAGTCTAATCTTGAAAGGTGTGACACACAGGGTGTCATTAACCCACTACATGAAATGTACTGGTTTTGCATCTGTATAAGGATTCAGAAAGCCAACATTTCCACACACTGGCAGAGGTTAAGGAAATCTGTCCGCATCTATCTTAAGTCAGGGCTGTATGGGCAATGATTTAGTGACGTCCCTCAAATACATCTGGCCATCATAGCTGTTAATGCATCGGTGTTCAACATGGACTTCTAGTTAATATCCATACAGCAGATTTGCCTATTTGGACACATTAGCTGCATGAGACCATTATGGATTACAGTAAAGATGGAGGTATTATCACCATCTTAGTCATCAGGTTGGTGCTGGTTTATATGGAGTTCGATTCTTTGTTTGAAGGCTCTGTGTATTTCTTTGGTTGAACATCTTTGGATCTGCAAACATTTGTAAAATGGCTGCTGCTCCAGAGACTGTGACCGAATACTCCCTTGGCACACGGCTTCAGACTGCCACAGTTACAGCGTATGGAGTTAGACTGCCACAGTTTTAGCACGTGGAGTTAGACTGCCACAGTTTTAGCACATGGAGTTAGACTGTCACAGTTTTAGCACGTGGAGTTAGACTGCCACAGTTTTAGCACGTGGTTTTAGACATAGCACTGACAGTGAAATTCCTCTCCGGGCTTGAGATAGGGCAGCCTCAGCTGTGCAGCGAGCGTTCCTGTTTTCTATTAGCTGTGCGCGTGTTTCTGTCACCTTGCTTGCTCAAGGAGTATCTAACAGCTTGGCTAAAGTCACTTCAGGATCCATCAAAACTTGTCTCCACAACTACTTCGAATGGGGGATGTGCAAGAGCAGAGGGACTTTGAGGTTCCGGTTCACAAGACATTAAAAAAAGCAGCATCCCACGTGGATAAGGCCATAATAGAAGCTGAGATAAGCTGCATGTAACAACCCCAGAGCATTCTTAAAGCAGCATCACCAATATGTTACAGAGGTTCCAGAAACAAAAAGGAGCAACTCGGTCTTTGGCCAAAATATCTTACATGTACATTATTATAGATAACTGGGAGCGGTGACAAGGCAGTAATAGTCAAGAAACTACAGCCTCAGATGCAGCTGGAGGGAATTTTCTGTAAATCTGCGTTGTAGTGACATCATGGACAGAATGCTAGACGTGCCACTCGACCCTTCACATCATCACTGAAGAAAAATGGCGGCTTCCAGACTGCCTCTGATGGATATTTTAAAGCATAAAGGCAGGAAAATTGGCTGGCTGAGAGGCACCAGTAAGCATCCAGATCTCTGCCTTTAACACATTTTCTCCATGTGGAAAATCAGAAGAATGCAGGTCTCCTTTAATGTGTTTTGTGGGAGGAAGGGGAACAGCTGAAAGGCATTTGCAGCAGCACCTCATTTATTTTCTTCCAAATGGAAGTTTCCACCAGAGCCACTTCATCATGTGCAGAGAGACAGAGAGCGAGCACTGAATCTGCAGTAGGACATGACCTGTGTTCGCTTTGTTCAAAATATTTCGAAACGCTGGCTCTTGTTCCCACGAACACGAGTACGGGCCATTACGCCCATCGAAGCTTATCCCACTAGTACTTTAACTCTCCGCTTGAAGCTCATCGCTCCAGTATCCAAACTCTTCCATCATATCACCCAACTTGTATCTTGAGCATCCCTAATGTTTCAATCTTTATTACTCTACCTGGAGATTATTCCAAGCATTTCTGACTCTTTCAGTAAAGATGTTCTTCCTGATATCTGTTTTAAATTTACTTTTGACTAATTGTCCTCTGGTCATTTGTCAATGTAGCCTGCCGCCCCTCCAGTACAGTTTGGGAATTTCCCATCATCTCCTATTCCTCCTGCTCCAAGATAACCTCTGTGAAGTCAATTATAGTGACATATGCCGGGTCTGAGCTCTAAATCTGTCTTCCAATATAAAATGATCAGGAACAGCCCAATTCTAATATCTCCCACGATACCCTATATCTCCTGTTTGGATTTATCCCAGTGGACAGCAGAGGTAAATGTTGCAGTTAGAAACAACCTCTGAAGTTACACTATAGTATTTCCAAAATCTTGCCTCTACACACACTTCCTGTTAACTCTTTCCATTATAAATTCACACGTCCACATTTCTAAGGACATTGCCCATGTAAACTTGTCACATGGTAATTACACTCTTACGGTGGAGGTATAACGGTACCACCAGTGGGGGAGGATTAACTTTTAAGAATTTTGTAAATTTTCAGCACAGGTCTGGGATTAATAAGAGAACTAACTGTACACACTAATGAGGGAGATACATCCTGTAAACTTGAGGTCATCCAAAACTCTGCTGCCCGTGTCCTAACTCGCACCAAGTCCCCTTCACCCATCACCCCTGTGCTTGCTGACCTACATTGGCTCCTGGTTAAGCTACGCCTCAATTTTAAAACTCTCATCTTTGTTTTCAAATCCCTCCATGGCATCGCCCCTCCCCATCTCTGTAATCTCTTCCATCCCCACAACCCGCCCCCCCCACCCCGAGATATCTGCGCTCCTCTAATTCTGGCCTCTTGAGCATCCCCGATTTGAATCGCTCCACCATTGGTGGCCGTGCCTTCAGCTGCCTGGGCCCTAAGCTGTGGAATTCCCTCCTTAAATCTCTCTGCCTCTCTATCTCTCTTTCCTCTTTTAAGACGCTCCTTAAAACCTACCTCTTTGGCCAAGCTTTTGGTCACCTGTCCTAATATCTCCTTATGTGGCTCGGTGTCAAATTCTGTTTGATAATCGCTCCTGTGAAGCGCCTTGGGATGTTTTACTATGTTAAAGGCGCTGTATAAATGCAAGTTGTTGTTGCTATCATCGTCTAATGTGCGTGAAAAACAGCTGAAACATGTCGAATAAAATTACATTGATTGCTTAGGATAAAACAAGGCTCCCTCAAGAAGGGAGCTTGGGATTTCAAAGCAAAACCTCAATATTGTTGAGGAATCATTTTGCTCTGACAACACTTTAGTCCAACAGTAATAAAAAACAAGCCCAGTAAACAAACATCAAGAGTATAAATTATTTTGTTCTTATTATATTTCCACAGGGTGCAAAGCTTGGATATCGGCCAGCTGGCTAAGTTCCCGGAAAGATTTCATGGCGTCTGGGATCAATCGCTAAAGAGCAGCTAAGTGGGCAAACTGATTCAAAACAGGTACAAGTACAGCAAGGGGAATCAATACTTCACACTGGAGGATGCGGTGGAAGGTGGAGACTACATGAGGTAAGAACTTTCAGGTAGTCAGGTTTTGCAGTGAGACGTTAAACCCAGGCCCCTATCTGCCTGGTCGGGTCATTAATAAAGCTGTTAGAAAGATGTTAGGGCTAGTATTCTGGAAACATGAGGAAATTTGGACCAAAGGGTCTTCTACATCTAAACCCATCTTGTGATTTTGTGGTTAAAACCTATCTTTCCGACGTAGACTTCAGGTACCTCTCCTAACCTCTCTCCCATGGCTTGACATCCGTTTCTCTTATATGTCTTGCATGTTACAGTGCTACATAAATTCAAGTTATTATTATGGCTTATGGCATACTACATCAAGCATTGACCTGGAAGTGTTCAATGGAGCAATGGAAAGGGAGATTTATAGTGCATCTGCTCCATGCTACACCTATCCTATGCCAGCAGCCCTGCGTGGAATTTCTGTTGTACGACAAGGTGCATGATTCTCCTTCCCTCTGGGATTCCCTGTTACTGCTGGGTCGTCCTGAATCCTATGTTGTGATGGAGGAAGCAATAGACTGCAGTTTTCTGCAGTGATCGCATTTTTTTTTGTTTGGGGAAGATTGCACTGTTTTTTGGAAGCTAGAACAGGGAGTCAGTGGAATTGGGCAATATGGGGTCTTCCCACACAGAACAGTTTGAAAACCAATGAGATAGGGGCTAAGGGGGCACTGCACTGGACGTAATCAGACACGACTCACACATACGCAGATAAATCACACTTAGACAGATATATACACACAAACAAATTATATATAGAATCATAGAATCTTACGGCACAGAAGGAGGCCATTCAGCCCGTTGTGCCTGTGCCGGCTCTTTGAAAGAGCTCTCCAATTTAGTCCCACACCCTAGCTTTTCCCCCATAACCCTGCAAATTAGTCAGGGGACTATATACACACAGTTGAAATTCAGGCGGCTGTGCAAAACGGGGAAAGAAAATTGAGTGGAGAGTAAAAGGGGCTGCCGGTTCGCTATCACACGCTTTGCGCAACCCCCATATGTTTAAATACCAGCTGTGATTACCAGTCCAGTTGTTGGGCGGTGGGGGGGAGAGGGGTGGAGGGGGAGGGGAGGAGGAGGCACTCAAAAAAGAAAAACCAAACTCGGCCAGAGGATCAGACTGAAGAGATGAAGATGTGGAGGACTTTGCGGCAATGACATGGGAAAGTATTTTTTTGTTCAGACAGATGTCCAGAGCTTAGAAAATTACTTTTAAATTCGTGTCTACACATTCACGCTCTTTGCAAATGCATTCTGTAGCCTCTGGGGATTTTATATTGAAAGAGAGAAAAAAAAGATCATAAAGAAAATTCTAGATTAAATGTGGCACACCTCTGGGCTGAACAGCCCTGAAGATGGATGCCCTCTCATTCTGCCCACCCTATTGTGTGTGACAGGATATGATTATCTAATATCCCTTAGCAAGCTCTGTAATATGAGGCAATAAATCATAAGGAACAGCTCATCGAGTATACAGAGTTCCCACAGCAGTTGAGTGAGGCTTGCGAGACCTGACCATCCGAAATTCCTGGCACGTGGAAAGAAATGATACAGGAAAGGTAGTGAGACAGGCCCGAGAACATTGGCTTGTGTGGCAGTATAAATCACGCAAGGCAGCATCTGTTTGACTAGTTGCCTCATTACTGTGACCGATTTCTATTATTCAGGAGATGCACAGCCATTTTCTAGGCCCCATGTGTGACAATTTCAATATTGCAGGAGTGTCCTCTCACAGAATCGAGTGGGAAACACCCGGGAGAAAGTCCTGAATTTAAAATCCTCATCCCTGCCTTAGATCCCTCCAAGGTCTTGCCCACCCTATCTCTGCAACTTCCTCTAGCTTTCTATCCCCTCCCGCACCCTTTCGTCCTCTGATGTTTTGTGCACTTCCCTCTTCTCCCCACCCCTTTTACACAGCCTTCAGTCGCCTCGGCCTTGCTCTCTGGAACTCCTCCCTTAAACCCTCCGCCTCAGCATTTCTCTCTCTACCTTTAAAAATCTTCTCAAAACCCCTAAGCCAAACTTTTGGTCACCCCTACTAAATCTGGCAATTCCTAAGTGCAATGTCAGAATGGATGAATGTTCTGTATTCCGATCTAACACTTTACAACAGAAGAGGCAAACAAACAAACATAAACAAACACCGGGTGTGTGCCAGTGTTTTGAATTGACTCAGTAAACAACACAGGTGAGTGTCAGCTTGGCCCAGCAGTAGCATTTGTGCCTCTCGATCAGAAGGATGTGAGTTCAGGCCCATCTCTTGAGCACATAATCCAGGCTGACACCTCAGTGAGTACTGAGGGAGTGCTGCAGTTTTGGTGCTTCTGTCTTTCAGACATTAAGTGAGGGTCTCTTGCACCATTCAGTTCAGCCTGCCTGTTGGATAATGCGTACCTTATATGCTCAAATCGAAGCTGGTTGACCCATCCCAGACTCCCTGTTCAGGAGGAAGTAAAAGATCCCATGGCAATATGTGAAGAGCAGCGAGTTCTCCCAGTGACCTGGCCAATTTTTATCCCTCAATCAACAACTCCAAAACAGATTACCAGGTTGTCCCATTGCTGTGTGTGAGATCTTGCTGTGCACAAATAGGCTGGCACATTTGCCCACAAAAACAATAGTAACTACACTTCAAAGTAATTAAATGGCTGTGAAGCACTTTGATGTGCTGAAAGGTGCTATATAAATGCAAGATCATTCATTCAACTGTTCTGTTGGCTAGGTAAATGCATTTGTCAAGAGTTTGCTATTTCTAGCAAAATCATAAGGATCTATTTCTATTTATATATTAAAAGTTTTCTTTGTGCGCACTTCCTGGTTTGCAAATTTTTATTTCCAGTAATGCATTTTTTGTCACGTTTTTCTGTCACAGTTACACTTCCCTCTGATTGAATGCTGCACACTTAGCCGACTAGATAGGTGCTGTTGTTGCCCACTAAACGCTGAGACTACCCAGGTCCATCTCGAGCTTGGGTGGCGCTGTCAAGAGCAGCTTCAGGCTCCGATGCCCTATTTCCATTGCCGTCGCCACCACACCTGTGGCTTCTTCCTGCTGCTTTCCACTCCTCCCCATGTTTCAACACCGCCTCAGGCCTCAACTGCTGCTCTCGGGCCTAATCCTTGCTGCCTTCGACCTCGGGGCTCAGCCCCTGTACTTCCCGCCTCGTAGGCCTCAGCCTTTGAGTTATTAAAACTAATGAATGGAAAATCACGGGCAGCGTGCCCACAAATTCTTGATATGAGTGGCTGGTGGGGGAGGCTCTTGGCCCTTAAAGCAGGCATTTGGCCCTTTTGTGTCTAATACTTAAAGTTAGTGAGGTGTGCCGACTGGATAAACATCATATCCTGTGGGTATCTTATATATTCAAAGCAAAGTTGGTTACCCCATTCCAGACTGCACTTTCCTGGGGCATCCTGGGACAGGTAGGATAAAGGTGAGGCACATAAGAAATAGGAGCAGGAATAGGCCACTTGGACCCTCGAGCCTGCTCCGCCATTCAATAAGATCATGGCTGATCTTGGACTCAAAGCCACAGTGTTTCCAGTAAGACCATAAATATCCTGGGATGGCAGGACTGTCATATGAGGAGAGATTGGGTCGACTAGGCCTGTATTCACTAGAGTTTAGAAGAATGAGAGGTGAGCTCATTGAAACATACAGTGAGTGTAGAGAATCCATAGCATAGATGCTTAGAAGGCGGCAAAGATGGAGTGAGGTCCCAAGACCAAGGGCCCTCCCTGTGAGTTGTTGGTTGTTGTCATTGCATAACAGTGATAGGGAGTGTGAGTGCAGCATAGTCGAATAGTGAAGTGATTGTGTACATAGAGAGAGAGGGATGGTTAAGGGTGCAAGGGATGTAAGGGTAAAGTGGGATGTGGAGGAGTAGATTGACAATGCAGAGTGCTGGTGCTGAGAGGAGATGGGGAGCAGAATGAGGGTAAAGGTGATGGTCTACTCACTTTTCCTGTGCGGACAAGGTCATTGAACCTCTTTCGGCACTACAGCCAGGTTCTGCTGCACATTGAGCTGGAGCTGACCTCCTGAGCCAGTTGCAGCCACACAGCTTTGGTTTGCTGGGGAGGTTTTTTCCTCCCAGAGGAAGGAAAGAGCACCTCCTTTTGAACTCTGGCTCCCTCCACCAGTGCATCATTGAATCGTGGTGAGGCCTTGGCCCTTGAGCTCGACATTTCAGCAGTAGCACAGGCTTCAAGCAGTTGTCACTATGGAAGAACATAGGCACAAAATGAACCAAAGCTGCTTGCAGGCCTTAAATGCAGCTGGAGAAATGACGTCACCAGAGGCGAGTTTCAGTCCCAAAAGTCTAACTGGGCCAGGGGAGCACATACACAGGGAATCAATTGCCTAGTTAGGGCAAAATCGCTATTTTTCCCCGCCCGACAGCGGAGGCGGGATCGGGACCCGCCGACCACCTGACCCGCATCCAACCCGCAACCAATGGGAAAATCGAGCCCAAAGAGTCTGCAAAGGGATATAGATAGACTAAGTGAGTGGGCAGTAAGGTGGAATATGGAGTATAATGTAGGGAAATATGAGGTTATTCACTTTGGTAGGAAGAATAGATAAACAGAATATTTTTTAAATGGTGTTGGTGTTCAGAGAGACTTGGGTGTCCTCGTGCAAGAAACACAGAAAGCTAGCATGCAGGTACAGCAAGCAATAAGAAAGGCAAATGGCATGTTGGCCTTTATTGCAAGGGGGTTGGAGTATAAGAGTAAGGAAGTCTTGCTACAATTGTACAGGGCCTTGGTGAGACCATACCTAGAGTACTGTGCACAGTTTTGGTCTCCTTATCTAAGGAAGGATATACTTGCCTTGGAGATGGTGCAACGAAGGTTCACTAGATTGATTCCTGTGATGAGAGGGCTGTCCTATGATGAGAGATTGTGTAGAATGGGCCTATACTCTCTGGAGTTTAGAAGAATGAGAGGTGAACTCATTGAAACATACAAGATTCTGAAGGGGATTGACAGGGTAGATGCTGAGAGGTTGTTTCCCCTGGCTGGAGAGTCTAGAACTAGGGGGCATAGTCTCAGGATACGGGGTAGGCCATTTAAGACCGAGATAAGGAGGAATTTCTTCACTCAGAGGGTTGTAAATAGAACATAGAACATAGAACAGTACAGCACAGTACAGGCCCTTCGGCCCTCGATGTTGTGCCGAGCATTGTCCGAGACCAAGATCAAGCTATCACACTCCCTATCACTCTGGTGTGCTCCATGTGCTTATCCAATAACCGCTTGAAAGTTCCTAAAGTGTCCGACTCCACTATCACAGCAGGCAGTCCATTCCACACCCCAACCACTCTCTGAGTAAAGAATCTACCTCGGACATCCCTTCTATATCTCCCCCCATGCACCTTATAGTTATGCCCCCTTGTAACAGCTGCCTCTACCCGAGGAAATAGTCTCTGAACATCCACTCTATCTATCCCCCTCATCATCTTATAAACCTCTATTAAGTCGCCTCTCATCCTCCTCCGCTCTAAAGAGAAAAGCCCCAACTCCCTCAATCTTTCCTCATAAGACCTCCCCCCCAAACCAGGCAGCATCCTGGTAAATCTCCTTTGCACTCTTTCCAATGCTTCTACGTCCTTCCTATAGTGAGGTGACCAGAACTGCACACAATATTCCAAATGTGGTCTCACCAAGGTCCTGTACAGTTGCAGCATAACCTCACGGTCCTTAAACTCAAACCCTCTGTTAATAAACGTCAACACACCATAGGCCTTCTTTACTGCTCTATCCACTTGAGTGGCAACCTTCAGAGATCTGTGGATATGAACCCCCAGATCCCTCTGCTCCTCCACGTTCCTCAGAACCCTGCCGTTGACCCTGTAATCCTTATTCAAATTTGCCCGACCAAAATGAATCACCTCGCACTTATCAGGGTTAAATTCCATCTGCCATTTTTCGGCCCAGCTCTGCATCCTATCAATGTCTCCTTGCAGCCTACAACTGCCCTCCACCTCATCCACTACCCTCCACCTCATCCACTAATCTTTGGAATTCTCTGCCCAGAGGGCTGTGGATGCTGAGTTTTTGAGTATATTCAAGGCTGAGATCGATAGATTTTTGGACTCTAGGGGAATCAAGGGATATGGAGATCAGGCGGGAAAGTGGAGTTGAGGTCGATGATCAGCCATGATCTTACTGAATGGCAGAGCAGGCGCAAGGAGCCGTATGGCCTACTCCTGCTCCTATTTCTTATGTTCATATGTTCTTATAAGACTAGCACAGGAATGATGGTCATTTGGGCAAGGTACCAGAGGTCACCCTGAAACCATGAAAAAAAATATCATGTTTGTAAGAGGGTTACAGGGCTATTAGTTCTAGAATCATGGTAAGGAATGTGATTGGGGGTTTGTAAGTGTAGGCTAGAAGCACTAATTCTCTTCTCCTGCTCAAAACTGTGTCTGTTACTACGCCAAAGCAGATGAAAAGTCTTCTTGGAACTACACTTAGTCTGAGGCCTGTCCAAGGTAAAACCTACCAGGAGCTTAAACCCCCAACAGCAAAGCTCTCAAGTTCCTCGTGATCTGCAAGCCTCTCCACCATTCACAAGCTAGCAGCTGCACAGAGAGGATTAAACACTGTGCAGGCCTTGACCCAGCCTCCTCCCTCTCACCTCAAGTTAAGAGAGGTTTGTGGCCTTTTTTGTTTCAAATGCACTGGGAGTAAAAGCACGAACGAGCATTGGGGGAGGAAATGGGGAGGAGGGAAAACCAAGCCAACAAACTGCCAGAATGAACAATTAGCCTCCTAGGTAAAAGTCGGTTTAGTGGCCACAACATAGAAGATGTAACACTAACACTAGTGCTAATGTAACTTAGTAACTGTGATTTACACAAAACAAAGCCCATAGATGGTCACAACCAGAGTTGATTTAAATAAAGTATTTCATAAGAACATAAGAAATAGGAGCAGGAGTCGGCCATTCGGACCCTCGAGCCTGCTCCGCCATTCAATAAGATCTTGGTTGATCTTCGACCACAACTCCACTTTCCCGCCCGATCCCCATATCCATGGTTGTGTCAAAAACAGCAACCCACTAAAGGCCTTCCGAGTGGATGGAGTAGTCGACACTCGAAGTAATATGATGATTTAATTTATTACGTTTCCTTTCTTTTGTGTGATTTGGGTTTTATTAGTTCTGCCCTTCTAAAAAGGGGACACTTTTGTTAGATTTTTTGGATTGATGACACTGGGGCAAGCCAGTGTCTCCTTACAGGTGGATTAAAAGAGGCAACCCACTGGAACCAACGCAAAATGCTGCAGATGCTAGAAATCTGGGAATACTCAGCAGGTCAGGCAGCATCTGTGGAGAAAGAAACAGAGTTAACGTTTCAGGTCGGTGACCTTTCATCAGAATTGGAAGAGGTTAGAGATTTAACAGTTTATAAGCAAGTACAGAGGCAGGGAAAGTGGGGGGCGGTGGAAGAACACAGTGGAAGGTCGATAGGGCGGAAGGCAGGAGTGATTGAATGATAAAAGGGATGATGGTGCAAGGCAAAAGGGGGTGGGATAATCACAGAATCACAGAATCCCCACAGTGCAGATAGAGGCCATTTCGGCCCATCGAGCCTGCACCGACACATATCCCACCCTATCCCCGTAACCCCACGTATTTAATCCCCCCTAACACTAAGGGTCAATTTATCATAGCCAAATCAACCTAACCCACACATCTTTAGGCTGTGGGAGGAAACCGGAGCACCCGGAGGAAACCCACGCAGACACGGGGAGAATGTGCAAACTCCACACAGACAGTCACCCGAGGCCGGATTTGAACCCAGGTCCCTGGCGCTGTGAGGCAACAGTGCTAACCACTATGCCACCGTGTTGCCCCGTTGTTGGATAATGGGACAAGAAAAGAATCAAAAGAGGGGTCCAGTGTAGGTGTAAAATGGTTACAGCAGAATCATTGCTGTCCGAGAAAATGGGAGCGGTGGTTATGATCTAAAGCTGTTGAACTCAATGTTGAAGCCGGAAGGCAACCCACTGTTCACTCTTGTGCCTTGGGGCTATGGAAAGCAATGGAGATCCAATGCAACAGTGAACAAAAAATGTAAGATGTAGGTTTGTATGTCTACAATTCACACTTGGTAAGTTACTGATTGCAACTCTAATCTACACTACAGCTTTAATATCATGACTTTAATTGTTTACGGTAGGTTTATTCTGTTTCTGATGATTGTTTTCTAAGTATGCTTCACACTGCCTCCTTGATACACAAAGGCCACGAATTACACTGCGTGAATATCAGTGCACAAATCAGCTTCATCGCTTCATTTACAATTCCTTTTCCCACTATTTTAAATGGGTTTGAGCCTCCTTCGAATTAGCGGGTGTGATATTTTTAGTGCAATTTCAAGGCCAATGACCAGGGTTTTTACAGGGGCTGCACAAGTCAAGTTCTGAGATTGTTCCTGGAGGGTTTTTTTTGGGGGGGAGGTGGGGGAAAGATTCACATTCTGCAACTACGCCTGTTTTTATACAAAAACCAGTGGCCTTGTCACCAGAATCACCAACTGCGATATTACTGCTGTTTTATCGACACTGAACAATACATTTAATTGCTGGGAAACTCTGCCTGCTAATGTATCCTGGGCAGTCATTTCTTTGTGTGACCATAGCATTCCACTGGACTTCCTTCACGATGAGCGTTATCGATCAGAATTGGACACAGATATACACAGAGACACCGCGTTGGAAGAACAAGGCCTTTAAAGCATCACCGATAATTTTAAAACAACACAAAGGAAAAATGCATAAATGAAACAGCTCGCGTGATTAAGTGCGGTCAGCACTCTGTATTGTGACAGAACAAGCACATCAGCAGCGTATAAATCATTACTCGGATAGAGAATTAACCCTGGGCTTGGATGCACTCTCGGCAAGAGATTTATTAAAATCAGCTCATTACTTAATTAAAAATCATCTTTACTGGGAGATGTGCACTAAATCGCACCCTCCATAACATTTACAGATGCAATTTCTGTCAGACGAGTTAAGGGGAGGAAAAGAGTGTTGATTTGAAAAAGTGCAACAGCTATTCAACACCAATTAATTCAGCCTGGCCACACTTCTGTCCGGTTCCAATAAACATAGCACGGCTCCTAAGCGCATCGCTGAGCGTACAAAGTTTGATCAGTTTATCAGAGGTGCACATATAAAGGTGTTTGTAGGTAGCCAGACTGTACCAATCTTCCATCGCCTCTCTGCCCCATTTTGTTTTACACCAATGCTATTCTTCACTGAGCATCAGTTATGTGAAGCAGACAAATCCAGAATAGCTCTAAAGACCTAAAAGAAACTATATCCCCATTGCTGACGACAACCAACACTGGGAGACATGAGCATCTGCCTTCTGCTGCACTTTTACAATGTAGCTGCACCTTAAAGTTATACGGTACAGGGATAATGACAAGACCTCCCACTCCCGGCAGGGAACCGCACTCACAGGCAATGCAGATCGGAGATAGGTAGGTTTACAACATAACTATAGTTCTCCAACCCTGGCGTCATCCTGGTAGATCTAGCTCCACATTAAAACAGCGGGCGCTGCCAGCCACCATGCCGCCCCCCTCCTGATCTCCACCCCCTTCCAATCTCCGCCCCCTCCAAATCCCCGCCCCCGCCCAATCTCTGCCCCCTCCCGATTCCACCCTCCGATCTCCTGCCCCCTCACGATCCCTGGCCCCCTGATCTCTGCCCACTCCCGATCTCCGCCCCATCCCTCCGGAACTGACAGTAGGTCCTGTGCCTTTGTCCTCACCGGCCAATCTTTGCGTTCTTCGCGACCAATGCACTGCCTCTTGGGGTGTGACTGGCCTCCCCAGCACGCCGGTCGCGTCATGATGACGCAAGGGAACGGATTTCGCCTGGGGCTCTTGCGCATCAGTTTCGGCGCGGAGGTACATGGTTGCTGCTGGGTTCCCACCCAAATTCGGGAGTTAACCAATCTCTAGGCCAAATGGTTTTATGATACCAGAGGAGGAGATGATGGCCTTTAAAAGGAGTATGCTTTACTGCAAGAATGTACTGCTGCCCTTGGGACTGACATTAAATCACATGACTGTCTGGTATCAAATAGTTGGAGTGATTTGATCATAATTCACAAGAATTCTCTGAATCAGATTATTGCTAGTAATATTTTTTGTAAACTGGATTACCGAGCTATCTTTTCCGCAGAGTGAGGTACAATAATGGCACGTTAATGTGCAGTGCTGCGGACCAAAGTATCCACTTTGGAATGTCTGACATTGATAACACGATGTTTGTCTGGACAAACCCAGCCAGCAAAATCTGTAGTCTTTCAGTGATGCTGAGCGACAGTTAGTCTGGAACAGAAAGCTTCCTGGATAACAAGAAGTGATAACCCCAGCCTGTGTGCTTCTGTGCCTCTCACTAGTGGCAAACTCTTCAGAAACATAATGGGGTCATTTTCACCTTCACCGCTCGGGCGGTAAACTGGCGGAGTGATCGCGCACCTATAATCGGGCGGGTTCTTTAAGGGCTGGGCAATCCGATCCACCAATTGCCCCCCTTTCAAGGAACGAAGTTAAAAAATTACCCCAATGTTCCAAAATTATTTGCCTTTTTTCTCCTCTTACAAGTCAGTCGCTAACACCCATTGCCCGTCCAAGCAAGAGAAGCTCCAGATTATTGGCCTCCCCACAAATGGCCTCCTGCAACTCTTGAACAGTGTTGTGCAGCATAGCAGTAACCTCAAGGAGAGCAATGGCAGCACCCACTCTTCAGCACTAAGGTCAGCGTCTATCTCTCATCAGAGGCTGACCATGGGCCGTGCGTCCCATGCAGTGCCGAGCAGGTGCAGCATTGTTGGAGGTGCCTACTTCGGGTGAAATGTTAAGCTGAGGCCCGTCTGCCTGTTCAGATGGAGGTTAAGGATCCCATGGTTCTATGTGAAGAAGAAAAAGCGGTCCTCCCAGTGTCCTGATCAATATTCCTCCTTCCACCAAAAAACAAATTTACTGGGCATTTGTCTTGGTGTTGTTTGTAGAACATTTCAGGCAAAATGGTTACCGTGTTTTCCAACATGACAACAGTCACTGCACTCGAAAAGTAATTGATCATATGAATGCAGTGAGATGTTTCAACATAATAAGGAAATACGTAAATGCAAGTATTAAAGTATAATAATGGCAAAAATAAATTCACAGAGGGAGTTACTGTGGAACCATTGCGCACATTACCTATACATAAGGAAATAAAAACTGGAATGATCTGAAGCAAGTAACCCAAGGATAAGTCTTGGAGATCAGGATAGCGATGCATGCAATAATAAAACTCACTACTAGCCCGGACTGGTGGAGTCGCAACAACCTTCTACTGCCCAACACCATCCGGGAAAGGGCAGTCTGCTTGATTGGCACCTCTGTTACTTGTCCCAATATCCACCCTGTTCACCGCCAGCGCACTGTGGCTACAGTACATACTGCTGCAATTCACCAAGGATGCTTCCCCTGCCAACTCTACCACCAAAGACAGGAACACCAATGTCGTGGGAACCATCACCTCCAAGTTCCCCTTCACGTCACACCTCATTCAGACTTGGACATAGATCACCATTCCTTCATTGCTGTGAAGTCAATATCTTGGAATTCCCTACCTAGTACCATTGTGAGAGCACTATCAGAAAAAGGACAGCAACGGTTCAAGGAGAAGGCCCACCAGCACCTTCTCAGGGCAAATAGTGATGGGCAATAAATGTGACCTTGCCATCGGCATCCGCGAACCTCATGAGGTACAGAATTATACGCTTATTTTATTTGACATTCTTGCATCACAAGAGTAGAAAATACAAGAAAGAAAAAAAGAAAGACTTGCTTTTCTATAGCGCCTTTCACAACCACCGGACATCCCAAAGCGCTTTACAGCCAATTAAGTACTATTTTGAAGTGTAGTCACTGTTGTAATGTAGGAAACACAGCAGCCAATTTGCGCACAGCAAGCTCCCACAAACAGCAATGTGATAATGGCCAGATCATCTGTTTTTTAGTGATGTTGATTGAGGGATAAATATTGGCCCCAGGACACCGGGGATAACTCCCCCCTGCTCTTCTTCAAAATAGTGCCACGGGATCTTTTACCTCAGAGAGCAGACGGGGCCTCGGTTTAACGTCTCATCCAAAAGACGGCTCCTCCGACAGTGCGGCACTCCCTCAGCACTGCACTGGAGCGTCAGCCTGGATTTTTGTGCTCAAGTCTCTGGAGTGTGAAAACAAACCTAAGCACAGATCACAAACTACTCGATGCCGCATACACTTTTGATTGTACACATTCTAGTGTGAAAGGCCCAAGCTGATGGACAGTATGCCTGGTGTAGCCAACTGGTGGGTTTGTGCCCATTGACAAGCTCTTGAATGCCGCCGACTTGTGTTCAAGGCACTGAGTACAAGTCAAGTGCTTCCCCGAGGACAGAGAGGGAAGGCAAAGTGCTACTTGACGTAAGAAAACTACTAGGCACTTGGTCTGAGTATTAAACAAAGCTTTAATCAACTGTTTTACAACATAGAGGTCTAGTTGTGTCCTTAACTAGTTCCTGTTAAGAATGTCCCGCGCAAGCTGGGCCCGTGCCCAAGTATTTATACTCTCCCTGGACAGCGCCACCAGCAGGCCGCCCAGTATTATTTCATAAGTCATTTCCACATGAATGACAAGATTCATGTCACTACTCACACTTGGACACTGACTAGCTATAAAGCAGGAAGGGAGCAACCTCCATCATCCAGGAATGGTGTGTGGCACAGGGGGACTTTAACAGAGAAAAGGAAAGGAGGGGGGGGTCAATAAAATAGAGAAGCAAAACTTGCTTGACAGCACAATACTGTGAGAGTACAGTGCCAGTCATGTGTCACTGGATCATAGTATTTGTTGAGAGTCTGACTGTATAGAGCCTTAGCTAACACCATTTCCTAAAGATGATTACCAACAACCCTACAGTATGGCACCTGGGTTTTATCTAATAGTCCATATTGACCAATTAAAGGACAGTTCCACTCATGGGAGACAAATGGCAAGTGTGAGTTCATCAGCTTGATAAAACCACCACAGCCCGTTAAATGTTTTCACAAAATATTCACCCTGCACTAAGAACATAAAAAAAATCAGACTGACTAAACCAAAATTTCTGGCTCAGGAGGAGATTATGTTTCATTAATAATAGACTGTTCACATCAATTTCCATTATCCTCCATTGCAAACCCATGTGGAGCAAGGCACATTAGAGTGTAGCAGGAGTCAAATGGAAATGTCTGTGAATGGGGTTTTGTGCTGAATTGTTAGTTGGAGATTTGGGCCTAGAAATTCGTCTTCAGATATCAGGCGCTGCGTACATCGGGCGGCCAATCCGATAGCGCCAGTTTTGTACCATCGCCCGAGACGAATTTCTAGGCCTATATGTTTAAAAAAAGGTTCATTTTGTCTGTGTCAAAAATTGCCAGCTATTTCTAACGCTTTTGATATCAACCTTATTTTACATTAGTTGTTAATAAGAATATGCATAGAGAGTGATGTTCAGGAGGTTTATTAAGGGGTTGGTTGTGTTCGGAGGGAGTGCCACTGAGGAAGCTCAGTGAAGGGTTGGTTTTCTGACAGACAACATCATTCAGGAGGCTCAATGAAAGCTTGAACGGCAAAGGTGTTGGAAATCGGAAACAGAAACAGAAAATGCTCGAAACACTCAGCCACTCAGTCAGCTTTGAACTATTAGTTCTGATGAAAGATTGTACCTGAAACATTAACCGGTCTGTTCACTCCACAGATGCTGACTGACTGGCTGATTGGAACAAAAACAGACTATGTTGGACACAATGAAAGGTTGGCTTGTTTCAGAGAAGATGTTTCAGAAGATCATCAAACATTTGGTATATTCAAAGAGTGTGTTATTCAGGAAGTCCACGAAAGGACAGGCCTATTCACAGGGAGGTCAGTCCGGAGGGCGGGCCTATTCACAGGGATGGTCAGTCCGGAGGGCGGGCCTATTCAGAGGGAGGTCAGTCCGGAGGACAGGCCTATTCACAGGGAGGTCAGTCAGGAGGGCAGGCCTATTCACAGGGAGGTCAGTCAGGAGGGCGGGACTATTCAGAGGAGTGGTCAGTCCGGAGGACAGGCCTATTCACAGGGAGGTCAGTCAGGAGGGCAGGCCTATTCACAGGGAGGTCAGTCCGGAGGACAGGCCTATTCAGAGGAGTGGTCAGTCCGGAGGGCAGGCCTATTCACAGGGAGGTCAGTCAGGAGGGCGGGACTATTCAGAGGAGTGGTCAGTCCGGAGGACAGGCCTATTCACAGGGAGGTCAGTCAGGAGGGCGGGACTATTCAGAGGAGTGGTCAGTCCGGAGGGCAGGCCTATTCACAGGGAGGTCAGTCCGGAGGACAGGCCTATTCACAGGGAGGTCAGTCAGGAGGGCAGGCCTATTCACAGGGAGGTCAGTCAGGAGGGCGGGACTATTCAGAGGAGTGGTCAGTCAGGAGGGAAGGCTTATTCAGAGGAGTGGTCAGTCAGGAGGGCAGGCTTATTCAGAGGAGTGGTCAGTCAGGAGGGCGGGCCTATTTACCGGGATGGTCAGTCAGAAGGGCGGGCCTATTCACAGGGAGGTCAGTCAGGAGGGCAGGTTTATTCAGAGGAGTGGTCAGTCAGGAGGGCAGGCCTATTCACAGGGTGGTCAGTCAGGAGGGCGGGTCTATTCAGAGGGATGGTCAGTCAGGAGGGCAGGCCTATTCACAGGGTGGTCAGTCAGAAGGGCGGGCCTATTCAGAGGAGTGGTCAGTCAGAAGGGCAGGCCTATTCACAGGGTGGTCAGTCAGGAGGGTGGGCCTATTCACCGGGATGGTCAGTCAGAAGGGCAGGCCTATTCACAGGGTGGTCAGTCAGGAGGGCAGGCCTATTCACAGGGTGGTCAGTCAGGAGGGTGGGCCTATTCACCGGGATGGTCAGTCAGAAGGGCAGGCCTATTCACAGGGTGGTCAGTCAGGATGGCGGGCCTGGCTTGTCCAGCGGGAGGGTCAATCAGAAGGCTATCCAAAGGAATGGTTTGTTTAAGAGAAGGAACCATTCCAGAGACTCATTAAATGTTTGGTTTATTCAAAGGGAGCGTCATTCAGGAAGCTTATTAAAGGACTAGCTTGTTCAGAAGGGGCATCGCTCAGGAAGCTCAAAGGGTTAGGCTGTTTCAGAGAAGGCGTCATTCTGAAGTCTTATTCAATGTTTGGTTTGTTGAAAGGTTGGGTCACTCAGCAGGATCACTGAAGGAATGACCGGAAGATAAGCCATCAATCCTCTGTTAAAATAGTGGACAAAGGAATTCTTTATGAGCACGTTAAAAATTCATGTGTTAATATTCAGACGGCCTAAATTTAAGACCGAAAACTTTCTTGTGGAATCTAACTCGTTCCAGCAAAGGAAACTGCAGTAACTAAAGGTACAAGACTACAGAGAGCAATCGTCCAAACTTCATGTTTGGAATGAGTCTGTAGACTGAGAAAAAAATCTGTATCAATTGATTCTTTTGCAATAATAATACAAGTAATAGCCCTTTGTTAAATAAACACTGGCGCTGATCTTTACAACAACAGCTTAAGGCTTCGCTCATTGTTGATTGGCGTAATGAGTATTCAGAGAATTTTGTTCCTAGCTGGATCAGAAATTATGTTTAATGGGAGCAGTTAAGCTTAGGAGCAGGAAATGAAGAATGATACGCTTGGACCAGTATTTTGTTTTTCTAATCGTTGTATGTTATTGGCTGAGAGGTGAATGCAGTTGTGTGTTTGTGTCAATTGGCAGCGGTTATCTCTGGGTCAGAGGTTGTGGCTTTGACCCCCGCTCCAGGAATACGAGTACAAAAGAACCAGAGGCGACATGAGGAAAAACTTTTTTAACGCAGCGAGTGGTTAGGATTTGGAATGCTGTGCCTGAAACGGCGGTGGAGGCAGATTCAATAGCAGCCTTCAAAAGGGAATTGGATAAATACTTGAAGAAGAAAAAATTGCAGGGATATGGGGAAAGAGTGGGGGTGTGGGACTCACTGGATTGCTCTTTGAAAGAGCCGGCGCAGACTCGATGGGTCGAATGGCCTCCTTCAAAATTCCACGCAGCGCGGTTTTTCTATTTAAAAGCCGGCTCACGGGCTGCGTGGGACCTGCGGAGCGCTGCACGGCCGCGCAACTTCAAGGGAACGCCGGCTGACACTGCAGTGCAGTTGAGGGAGTGCTGCAGTGTCAGAACTGCCTCCGTCGGATGCGGTATTAAACCAAAGAGCAGGGCGTTCTCCGGGTGTCCTGGCCAACATTTCCCCGTCAACCAGCACCACCCACAAAACAGATTAACCAGTTTGTCATCTCATTGCTGTTTGCAGGATCTTGCTGTGCAAAGAAACTGGCGAGTGCTCTTCACCCACACAATAACAGTCACTGCGCTTCAAAGTAATTCACTGGCACGTGAAGCGCTTAAAGACAGTGTTGAAAGATGTGATGAGGTGCTTTATAAATGCAAGTCTTTCTTTCTTGTTCTGGATTGTGTTTATCTTGAGTCAACTCTCATTAGTACCACACAGTGACGTCCACAATCCCTAGGTAAATCAACTATTGTGGAGCTGGTTAAGCTCCATCTCCACAATGTATGCCATTAATGTTAATGGTTTGTGAAGTGGATAATAATTCTCTGCAGTGACTGTCTCAATCTTTTTAAAGTGCTTTATTGACCACCAGACTGTATCATAACCACAATCGTACTGAGACAGGACCCTGATTGTCCTTCGCTCTGTTATCTAACTTTTTGACATCATACTCAGCAATAGATTAGCTACTATGATTTGTTGTTTACACTGCTCTGGTCCAGCCGAGCACCACTCCCCGTGGCTACAATGGACATAATACAGCACCGTGTGGAATACCTCATCCACACAAGTCAAGTTACTCTTCTTAATTATAGTTTTCCATCCCAGTCATCTTCCTGGTGGATCTCTTGAGGTACGTTCTCTATTCCACATAATCTATGCTAACACATCAGTGCAATATTGAGAGTGCACTGCATTGTTGGAGATGAGACATTAAACCGAGGTGCAATGTTCCCTCTAATTTTTATTTGTACTGGGCGGGCGACAAACTCCTCTGAGCGTGACATTGTTGTCCATGGGCAGTTAACAACAGCAACAACGCCCTACCCAACAACAGCAAATTCAGACCTTTCATTACTTTTGTTCATTGCACAAATGAATTCACTAGAATTTTACCAGGGATGAGGGTCTTCAGCTATCTGGAGAGATTAAAGTAGCTGGGGTTGTTCTCCTTAGAGCAGAGAAGGTTAAGAGGAGATTTAATATAGGTGTTCAAAATTTTGAGGAGTTTTGATAGAGGAAATAAGGAGAAACTGTTTCCACTGGCAGGAGGGTTGGTAACCAGAGGTGAGGAGAATTTTTTTTTTTTATGCAGCGAGTTGTTGTGATCTGGAATGCGCTGCCTGAAAGGGCTGTGGAAGCAGATTCAATATTAACTTTCAAAAGGGAATTGGATAAATTTTTGAAAAGGAAAAATTTGAAGGGTTTTGGCGGAAGAGCAGGGGAATGGAACTAATTGGATAGCTCCACCAAAGAGCCAGTGCAGGCATAATGGGCCAAATGGCCTCCTCCTATGCTGTATGATTCTATCTGATGATATCTTTTATCAAGCCCAAAGACAGGTTGAGGGCAGGTTCGGGTATGGTGGGGGTTCCAGGCCCAGGATGCTGGGCAGGGGGAGTTGGGGAACTTTTTAAGAATTGCATTAAGTCAAATTATTCCTTTTTATTTTCTTATGTTTTCATTTATTATTGTCTCTAAATCCCACTCAAACTTGCACAATAAGTGAAAAGTAAAGTTGTAACACCAGACTTATATCATACAAACTTAAATGGAATGGACATCATAAAAAGAATATTTTATCCAACATTTTTAACCATATAAATTTTGATTTAGCACTTGCTTTGTTTTTGATTTATTTTGCTTTTTTGATGTTTTTATCTTGTTTTTGACCGTTTTTATTTTGTTTTTGCTTTTTTTCCCCATTTTCAATGGGTTTATTTTGTCTTTTTATTAATTTTATCTTGTTTCCAACTGATTTTATTTTGCTTTTCTAAATTTTGATTGGTTTATTTTGTATAACTTTGTTGGGGTGGGAGGGAGTTGGGGGGAAGGTGAGGCAATTCACATTTCCACATTGATTGCATTGAAGCCCCATCGAAACACATCACCAATTCTAGACCTGGTTATTACAGTCCAACTTGATTGTTGCATCCACTCTGAACTATGTATTTACATCCAGTGCCAATCAGACTCAAGAGAATTAAAAGGCAGATGAACCAGAGCATGTTGACATTGACTATCCGTGCGCCACTTATCTCGCTCTCAATTTTCAGAAACTTTGGCCCGTAATTTCCGATAGGAGGCTTCCTGCGTGCGAATGCCTCCTATCAGAAAAAAAATCTACGCTCTTACCGGAGGGCTCCCGAGGTTCGGACACTTCCGCTCCTGGGCCTCTCCACAGTCGAAATGCGCAGGGCCCACGTATCCCAGGGGGCGCAGGCGGTTCGCAAGCGTCCCTGGGACCACGTGGGCCAGGCCAGCCAATAGAAGAAGGAAATCTCCCTTCATACTTTTGACAAATGTGAGAAGTCGCACAACACCAGGTTATAGTCCAACAGGTTTATTTGAAATCATGGACAACAATGTCACGCTCAGAGGAGTTTGTCGCCCGCCCAGTGATTTCAAATAAAGCTGTTGGACTATAACCTGGTGTTGTGCGACTTCTCACATTTGTCCACCCCAGTCCAACACATCTCCACATCATGGATACTTTTGACAGAAAGGCCTGTCAAAAGTATGAAGGGAGATCACCCCAAAAACACATCAAAACATTAAATAATTTTTTTTTTTAAATCACGTTTTTAAAATGAGTTAAAATTATATTAAATTAAATATTTTAAACAAAAATTTAGTTTTTTACAGGGCTAAAAATAAACTTACCTTTTTTTTAAAAAAGTATTTTTAAATTATAAAGATTTCTAAGGGTTTTCAGCGGGCAGAGGTCCTGCAGAAAGCGGAACTCTCCCCCCCACCACAGAGGCCCTTCTCCAGGGCAGGCATCTGATCTGTCAAGAGCATTCTGAAACCGGCATTTCCGATGTCCCTACGGGTGTGTACACACCTCGTTCCCACCCGTAGGGATTGGAAAATACGGGCCTTTGTTTCTTCTCTTCTTTCCAGCGATTTACGAAATGAAACCAATTAGATATGGCATTTTTTTTAAATCACGGTTGTCAGGCTGGTGGAGAAAGGCGATAATAATTCGTGACAGGCGAACCCTTAATTGTACTGGGTTTTTTTTTCTGTGAAATGCAACACACTCGAGCAGCATAACAAAGTGCTGCTTTATTTGAAAGCCGGCGCTAGCGGTACAAAGGTCGAAGGAGAGCAGCAATATTCATGAATTTTGGAGAGAGGGGTGTAATTTAACTAACCTTTGAGTTTAAGCAGTTTAAATGGTCAGCCGCTGCCGTTAAACCATGGTTTTGTGTTTGGCCCAGGATTTATTCCAGTAGCGTTTTAATGCAGATTCTGTGCACATTTAAACTTTGTGATAAAAGTTTGTTCGGTGCAAAAAGTGAATTATTTTTTTTAAATATGCTTTACTATCAATCAATGCCGAAGTAAGAGGTGAGAGGGAGGCAAGTCTGGAACACGGGAACGTTGCAGAGAAAGCGAACGTCCCACAGCGCTGCAAGGGCGCACTCACTGACTGTGCAAGTTGAGCTCGCCTCTTGCCGGCGTGCAGTCAGTCCCATTTGCCCTGGTGAACACCTTCCCTCTCCTGCTCTCCATCCTACTGCCCCGGCCCGACCGGTCAAACATCTTCTATCACACAATGGGACCCACAGACCGAGAGCGAGGTGGGCCAGGTGAGCCCACCAGCACCCGCCCTCCCCCTCTCTGACCTGCTATTGGCTAATCCTCCACTCCCCCCCTTGCAATTGGTTAGAGTCGATGCCAGTCACAGAAGGTTGGGCGTTGATTGGTGGAGCGGGCTGTCAGTCAGGGCGGGTTTGTATTGTATTAAAGAAAGACTTACATTTGTATAGCGCCTTTCACGACCACTGAGGTCTCAAAGGGCTTTACAGCCAATGATATACTTTTGAGGTGTAGTCACTGTTGTAATGTGGGAAACGTGGCAGCCAATTTGCGCACAGCAAGCTCCCACAAACAGCAATGTGATAATGACCAGATCATCTGTTTTTAGTGATGTTGGTTGAGGGATCAGCATTCACCAGGACACCGGGGATAACTCCCCTGCTCTTCTTCGAAATAGTGCCATGGGATCTTTTACGTCTACCTGAGAGAGCAGACGGGGTCTCAGTTTAACGTCTCATCCAAAAGACGGCACCTCCAACAGTGCAGCGCTCCCTTGAAGGGATATTTACATCTCATCCGAAAGACGGCACCTCTGACAGTGCGGCACTCCCTCATCACTGCTCTGGAGTGTCAGCCTAGCTTTATGTGCTCAAGCCCCTGGATTGGGGCTTGAACCCACAACCTTGTGACTCAAAGGCGAGTGTGCTACCAACTGAGCCACAGCTGTGAGCCTGAGCAGAGTGCGCCGACGGTTTCTTTGACTGCGCAGCACAGTGAAGCTTGCTGAGTGGCCGCAGCTTGGAGGAAACATAGCTGAGATGCTGTCTGACTGATCAGGTGGATGTTGACGATCCCATGGCAGCACTTGGGCATGAGCGGGCCGATTTTCCAATTGCCTGGGCAACATTCCTCCCTCAACCAACCAACCAACACTATCAGAAAAACAGACTAATTGTTCATTCATCTTATATGCTGTTTGTGTGACTTTGCTGTACACAATTGGCTACTGTGTTTGTCCAAATAACAAAATTGTCAAAATTAGCTCATTGGATGTGAAATGCTTTCAGATGTCCTGAGAATGTAATCAGACCTTATGTCAGTAGAAGTTCGTTCTTTCGTTCTTGATCGTTATTTCTTCTATGTTGCTGCAAAATCAGAAATGCAGTTTTACCCTACAAGGACCTTCAACCTGAAATTCCAGCTGAACAAGGTTCTCCATCTTGTTTATTTGCATCCTTCCAGAATAGTAACCCTACCGTCATCCCATCATCCCATCTAGCTTCTTCTTCAATGAGCCAAGCCAACCATCTTTCCTGGCAAGATGATCCATCTGCTGATCGCCCTTTGTGTCACATCATCTATCACAGCACACACATCAACCATAGTACATTGCTGCTGACAACACATTCCATTAGAGGGCTGCTCCCACCTCACTTAGGAGTTTGCAGTTCTTGTTGAAGCCAGATACATAAATGTACAATAAAAACATTATGTAAGTGGGCTGCAACCATGGACAAAGCAGTGAGAATTGTTGGTACGAATACATAGGCAGTTTTATATTCCATGATTGCTTACCAAAGCATCACAAGGTCAGCAACCGTCAATCCTGTAAGAGATGAAATAAAGACTTAAAAAAAAGTACACACAGAGTGACAGACATGCATCTAACTCCTAGACAATTCAGACAATGCAGCACTCCCTCAGTCCTGCACTGAATTGTCAGTTAGCTCTTTTCTCAAGATTCCATAGTTTTCGTTAGGGTCAAAAATATGTAAAATCTTTGTTCGGCTTTAATGCCATATCACCACCCACCCCCCACTACATCTCTCCCCAGCTTCAAAAGCCTCCCATCTTCTTCACCCATGCCTTCAGTCTTCTAAATCTTCCCCTGACTGGAAGCACCTGGCCTCCACTCATAGTCTCCCTCCAGTGGCACTACCGAGATTAGCAACTGAGGGGGGCAGGGTGTATTGTTTCATGAACGGTCAGCTTCTGCTCTGCAACAATTACACATTTATTCCAGTGTCCAGTTTGGCATCAGAACATGTAACCCCGCCCACCCCCGCAAAGGAAGATTTATTAAGCTTCCTATGGAGTACTGTATGTAGTAAATGGATGTTTAGTGTACGGCCCTGCAGGATTATGCTTCCTGCAAAATTGACTTGAGGTCTAAAACCTTCAGGAATATGAGAATCAATAACATCAGAGACTCAGGTTGCAGACCTCTGGTGAATATTAATTCTTGAATAATTTTTGATGTATTGCTTTTATGAGAGAATTACTTTGATTCAATGGACAGGGGTTTGTACTTTCAGTGCTGTGCATGCAATTTTCATTGCATTAGACATCGGAAAGTCTCCAGCCCTGTACTGCTGCACAGCATTCGGCTAGTATTTGGAGAGCTGAAAATTCCAGCCTTTCCCAGGCACCAAACTTGACTTGTCTTCAATATGCGATTTTTTGACAGTTCTTGGCTAAGACCCAGGGTGATGTGCCCTGCTGTGACATCAGCAGGCTCCATTTGGCAAGGGAGAAATAATCAGTCGCGATAACTGAGCCAGCTGAATGGATCTCCTGCCAGCCTGAAATAGAGCAGCATCGATGCAGCTGTGGAGACGGCCATCGTCCAGTTCATCCTCTCTCCTGTCAGGAGGATAATGTGGAGGCAGCAACAAGAAAAGGAGAGGTGGTGAGGGAAGGGTTAAAAAAATAATTAAATCAGGCTGGACATGTCAGTTAACAGATGACCCCTGTCACTGGGTGTCCATTTCTATCTCCATCTCCTTGCTTGTCTCTCCCGCTCTGATTGGATCTCTGCTTTGCCTAAACAACAGTCGCTGCACTTCCTTGTGTGTGAAGTGCTTTGAGACATTTCTGAGACATGATAAACTGCCGTGCAAATGCATCTCTTGCTTTCTACATCTCTTTTGATCTCAACTTTGACTCTCTGTCCCTTACTTCTTGTGTCTCTGACTTCCTCTGTTCCTAGACGCCAGCAAAAAAAATGTGGCAGTCAAAAAATATATGGAAATATATTCTCTGATATTTGGGGGCTGGAGTGGGGGACTGTCAATGGTTGTATGAAAATCAAAGAAATAGCTAAGCCCCAATTCTGTAAGAGGCTAAACAAAACTTTTTTACTAAAAGTCTCCGCAATCTCCCAGTCTCAAAGTTAGCAATGAGCTTAGAATTAAAAGTCAGTGACAATACTGATTACTAATTGCACTATACGCAGAGCTCCTCGACTATCTGTGTGCTGAATATCAATAATATTTTATGCAGTCTGAATTTTTTGTACGGTAATGCAAACCAAAAGTAACATTTTTACTACACCATTCCATGGGGCATGTTCAAAGAACCAGTAGCCACCACCTCCATAGTTGACAAAGACCATGACAGTTAGTGCCAAACTGTAAATAGTAGCCATGATGCGGAGATGCCGGTGTTGGACTGGGGTGGACAAAAGTGAGAAGTCACACAACACCAGGTTATAGTCCAACAGCTTTATTTGAAATCACAAGCTTTCGGAGCGCTGCTCCTTCGTCAGGTGAAGTGAAGAAATACATATGGGCACAGCATATATATGTAATGTCTTCCTGACTGACCTGTTTGGACACCATCCACACCTTTGATTGCCGTGATTGTCTCTCTGCCGAGGTGTGATAAAGGGCAGTTAGAAAGATTAACTGTAGTCGTCTGGCAGTGTTCTCTGACTATATATGCTGTGTCCATATGTATTTCTTCACTTCACCTGACAATGGAGCAGCGATCCGAAAGCTTGTAATTTCAAATGAAGCTGTTGGACTATAACCTGGTGTTGTGCGACTTCTCACTTTTGTCCAAACTGTAAACACACAGATGGGGAGATATGTTTAACCAGCATTTCTAATATGAACCCATTCACTCTACACATATTCCCGCAACTGAGAGTTCACCAACAACTTGCAACTTGTGTGTCAGTTGTTAATATTCTCACCTCTGAAAGAAAAAGTTGTGGGTTCAAGATCTAATCCAGGTCTTGAGCACTTAATCCAAGGTGACAATTCAGTGTAGGACTGATGGAGTGCTGCATTGTCTGAATTATCATCTGAGACACTGAACTGAGGCCCTGAAACGTTAACTGTGTTTCTCTCTCCACAGATGCTGCCTGACCTGCTGAGTATTTCCAGCATTTTCTGTTTTTATATACCTTAGAATTAAAGCTAGGCCGTTCAGGGGTAATGTCAGGAAGC
Source organism: Squalus acanthias (assembly GCA_030390025.1). Classification (NCBI taxonomy): domain Eukaryota; kingdom Metazoa; phylum Chordata; class Chondrichthyes; order Squaliformes; family Squalidae; genus Squalus; species Squalus acanthias. The sequence goes on along the minus strand of CM059446.1, from coordinate 7,645,609 downwards.
ACCTCTTCACACAAAGAGTAGTGGATATCTCTCCCCCACAAAAAAGCTGTTGAGGCTGGGGGTCAATTGAAAATTTCAAAACTGAGATCGATAGGTTTTTGTTGGGTAAGAATATTAAGGGTTACGGAACCAATGGAGTTAAAATACAGATCAGCCATTATCTATTTGAATGGGGGAACAGGCTCGAGGGGCTGAATGGCCTCCTCCTCTTCCTATCTTCCTGAAGCTGTCCACAAACAAAGTGGTGAGAACAAACTGAAGCACCTGCACGCCTCACATAGAGAGAGTTGTCTCAGAGCACTTTACAGGACACAGAAAAAAGAAGAATGGGCATCAAGCTGAAGGGAAAAACAGGATCACAGATGTTGGGAATGGCTGAAAGCACAAAGAGAAGAGTTTTTTAGGGCTCTTTATGAAATTACAGATGGGGAGAGATTTCCCAAGTAATAAAATCATACATTAATTCATAAAGGACACACGGCACTCAAAAAACGTCACCCAGAACTGTGAACATTGAGTGCTATTGGCAGAAGAATTACACAAGAATTTTTTTAAATATTGCACCATCCTGTAAGATGCTAGCAGTGTTGAAACATAATTATTAAAATTCCAGTACAGCAAATTAGTAACATTTACCTATGTAACAGTAGCTACACTTCAGAAACAATCCCTTGGCTGTAAAAGCACTGTTGAATATCCTGAGCAGTGGTATATCAGTGCAAGTTCCTTCTTTACAATATAGCCATGATATTGTCACTGTGACAGAATAATCACTCTCTGCCATACAAGGTTATTGCATGCAATGATTTGATTGTTGTATCGAGGGCTCCCTAGTGTCTAGTCAGTTTTATATACAGGTGCAATTGTTACAGGATCCGTGTAATTTTTTAGGCAACTCGTGTGACACAACATGGAAAGGTCGCAACCACAGACTATGGAAAGTCTGGCAACTGCAGAGTAACCCGTCTTGTTCCTCCTGCAGTACAGAGCTAGCTTTCCTGAAGTGAACCTGCAATGTTATACTATTTCAAACTGGGTCCACAGACTCCAAGCGGATTGCTGGAGATCTGTGAGGGTCATTGGGTTTAGGTCCATTCGTGCTCCGAATGTCTCGAGAATTCTTTATTCTATATTTGTCGATTTATCATAGAATGTTACAGCGCAGAAGGAGGCCATTCGGCCCATCTTGCCTGTGCCGGCTCTTTGAAAGAGCTCTCCAATTAGTCCCATTTCCCTGTTCTTTTCCCATAACTCTGCAATTTTATTCCTTCTCAAGTATTTATCCAATTCCCTTTTGAAAGTTACTATCGAATCTGCTTCTACCACCCTTTCAGGTAGAGCATTCCAGATCATAACAACTCGCTGCGTAAATGCAGTTCTCCTCATCTCCCCTCTGGTTCTTTTGCCAATTATCTTAAATCTGTGTCCTCTGGTTACCGACCCTCCTGCCAGTGGAAACCGATCTACTCTATCAAAACCCTTCATAATTTTGAGCACCTCTATTAAATCTCCCCTTACCTGCTCTACTCTAAGGAGAACAATCCCAGCTTCTCTAGTCTTTCCACGTTACTGGCACTCTTTTTCTGTTTACAAATAAAAAAACATTTTCTGCAACGACAGGACCACCACAGGCAGCTGGGGAATTTAAATTCAATTAAATAAATCTGGAATTAAAAACTAGTATCAGTAATGGTGACCATGAAACTACCGGATTGTCGTAAAAACCCATCTGGTTCACTAATGTCCTTCAGGGAAGGAAATCTGCCGTCCTTACCCGGTCTGGCCTATATGTGACTCCAGACCCACAGCAATGTGGTTGACTCTTAACTGCCCTCTGAGGTTCAAGAAGGCGGCTCACCACCACCTTCTCAAGGGCACTTAGGGATGGCCAATAAATGCCGGCCCTGCCAGTGACGCCCACATCCCATGAACGAATAAAAAAAAGACTGTTTTTCTTGGGGTGGCCAACAATGTCTTTCGAAAGCTAGCACAGGGGGCGCCCCAGGAGCAAATCGATATTAGCAAGGAATCCCAGGGAGTGTGTTAATATTTGCAAGGGGGTTCGCCCCTATAGAAAAGTTTAAAAACCACTGTGTTGCATGAACTTTTAGTCTACTACTCCAAATTGCAACTCAAAACCGTTCAGTAGATCAACTGGTTCAGATAGGTTTTTCACTGATCTTGACTGGAATTTTGAGCAGGGCCAGGGCACGTAGGGATTTGCAGTTATAAAATGCTGGGCTGTAAACTACCAGCATTGGCAAAGTCATTCGAGCCCAGTAGTAAAACTGACACAGTTTTGTTTTTGAAAAACACAAATGTTTTCTTTGCTCCTAACTAACCTGGAATGCCCGTTTCTTCAGTGAGACAGCGAGAAGACACCATGTGGAATACACTTCTCCAGAAGATCAAACACAAAGATAATTGAGATATTAAGAAATGAGAGCTGCCACAGCTAACAAAATGGCAGAGCCGGTTTGATGGGCCAAATGGCTGAGTCCTGCTCCTTTGCTGCAGTTTTATAGGCAGTGCTTGTGGAGAGATTCACTCTGGATCTGCTGCTTGTTACACCATTCATGCACAAGTATTGCTCTTTTCTAAGTTCTCTCAAACGTATAAAAGTTCACTTAAAGTCAGGGTACCTGGAACTGCACACAATATGCAAACTGAAATTGTATCAATCAGTTACACAGCAGAACCTTGTGTCAACTTCAAGTCAATGTTCCTTGATGTGTAGCCCAATACGTGATTAGCGTTGCTAACAGTTTCGCATTGATTGTCTACTCTCAGTGAATGGTCAGTAATCACACCCCAGACCTTTTCCTTATCAGCAGAGTGAACCGAGTCAGAACGGCTATTGACATTCTGCCGGTTTTACTCGATTATATTCAGCAAGCAGGGAGAAGTTTCCCAGTTTGCGATTATTCACTTCCCCCAAGAGAGTAAACGAATGAGAGACCACAACAGTGCAAATAGCGCAACGCTCATTGGAAAGGGGCATGCCTAATAAAAGGCTTTTCTATGTCCCATGATTTCTATTTGGGGAACAAGCGGGATATCTAAATGAAAACAGACAAACTCAAATGGTGCAATTTAAAAATTACCATCTGAGGTGTGGATTCAAATCCAACTTCAATTGGTAGAAAGAAAGAAAGGAAGACTTGCATTTATATAGCGCCTTTCACGACCACCGGACGTCTCAAAGCGCTCTAAAGCCAATGAAGTACTTTTGGAGTGTAGTCACTGTTGTAATGTGGGAAACACGGCAGCCAATTTGCGCACAGCAAGCTCCCACAAACAGCAATGTGATAATGACAAACAGCAATGTGGTAGGATCAAAACCTCCTGTCTCTGATGACCACAGGAAATTAATTTGACAGTTTTCGTTCAGTTCCTAGAAGGCGCGAGCCCGCCTCTCTTCCGCGGTCTTGTCCGTGCTTGTCGGGTGGCCCTGGAGAGGGGGCATGCGGTGTCCACCGGTACACTTGAGGCCTTCCGCAACCTGGCACCGCAGTTTATAGAGGGGATAATCGATATTCACAAAGTAATTATGATTTAATTATCATGTGTGCAATGTCGCTGTATTATGCATAGTTATTTATTGTTTATTTATCACTTACTACGTACCCTTACTATTTCATACATGTACAGCTAAGTCCTCTCCTGCTCTGCCAGCATCCTGAAAAACAGGGTAGCTCCATACTGCTCTCCTGATAACAATGACATTTAAGGAGTGTTTACTATTGCACAGTCAGCGGGTTCTAAAATCTCCTATCACTCAGTGTCAGGAGCCAGCCTCTGTAGGTGTGCTGAACGGCTGCCGTTAACAATGAGACTTAGAGAGCAAACATAGACCCACATTCACTTTAAACCAGGGGGTGGCCTTAACCCAACAGCAGTTTCACATTTCCTTGGATCTACAGTTCCATTGTTTATTAGATTTTTGGACTCTAGCGGAATCAAAGGATATGGGGACAGGGAGGGAAAGTCGAACATCAGCCATGATCTTATTGAATGGCGGAGCAGGCTCGAGGGGCCATATGGCCGACTCCTGCTCCTAATTCTTATTTTCTTATGTTACTGGAACATTAGGTTGTTTATACTCGGGAGCACAGCTGGTGGGAAGAAAAGAAAGGCTTGCATTTATATCGCGCCTTTCACAACCTCAGGACGTTCCAAAATGCTTTACAACCAATCAAGTACTTTTGAAATGTAGTCGCTGTTGTAATGCAAGAAACGTGGCAGCCAATTTGCACACAACAGGGTCCCACAAACAGCAATGTGATAATGACCAGATAATCTGTTTTAGTGATGTTGATTGAGGGATAAATATTGGGTAGGAGACCGGGGAGAACTCCCCTGCTTTTCTTCGAAATAGTGCCGTGAGATCTTTTACATCATCCGAAAGACGGCACCTCAGACAGTGCAGCACTCCCTCAGTACTACACTGGGGTGTCAGCCAAGATTTTGTGCTCAAGTCCCTGGAGTGGACGGACAGGATCTGCCGTTGTCTGCACTCATGTAGTGCAAAGCACAGTGAAAATCTGTGGGGGGGTTCCACTGGTCTCCTGCCGTATCTCTGTCGGGAAACTGGCGGGCACCAGGCTGTGCCCCTGTAGCTCGGATCGCAGGACAGCAACGCCCATGCACCAGCTCCCTGGGTTCACGCTGCTAAAAGCGACTCTCCTCTCCCCAGGGCGGAATCACAGAGCCAAGCGAATGTGGGCCTCGGATCCGGTTGTCAGGATAAGAGAGCTGGTTTTAACAACGTAAGCAAAGGGAGCAGGCTCACGGACTGGCGCCAACATTGCTAAAACCGGCTTCCTCGTCTCAACAGCAAAACCGCAGGCTCCCGGTTTCAGATCGCGAGGAACTGACGCGAGGATGTCGTTCTTCCACAACCGAAACTAGACAAGTTACCATAAAAGCACCTTTTCATATTCAAGAAAGTAACCTCAGTAGATTAATAAAAGCGATACTTATGGTTCATGTATTATTTTCAATGGACAACCCATTTCCTATTTATTACAATATTGATCATTCATATTAGTCACCCAGCAAAAACTTCTATCCGCTCAGCAATATTAATTTCCATGTATATGCTGATTTTTAAAAATTCAGCATTATCCATAATACATTAGACTTGATGTTATGACAAATGTTCTTCTCTGTTTTACAACATGCAGTCACTCTCACTCACCTAAGTGGGTACACTCTGCTCCACTTACCTGTTAAGTGTGCACAGCGGTTTTAAGTGTATGGATTTTTGAAAGTTAAAATGTTTTCTATTCCATTTTATTGAAGTTTGCACTGTGAAAGCTGCAGTCCCAGGACAGTTGCTTGAACATTCGAGCAGGTCATCTCTCTAACCGTCTTGTTGTACGGCGAAAAGATGCGTTTGGTGGGGCACTGCCACTTTAAGTAAATGACATACGGTCTACTGGCGTTTAGAGAACTCGAGTTAGAATCCTTTTTGTTGATAAGAACCAATGTTTGTGGGAGCTTGCTGTGCACAAATTGGCTGCCACGTTTCCCACATTACAACTGTGACTGCTCTCCAAAAGTACTTCATTGGCTGTAAAGCGCTTTGGGACGTCCGGTGGTCGTGAAAGGCGCTATAGAAATGCAAGTCTTTCTTTTTTTCTTTAATTGAGACACAGGACTGTAAACTGCAGGGTTAGATCCTGGGGAGAAACCAGCATTACTGCAGTACACACTGGGTAAACAGGAATCGCGAGGGCTGCACCTTTATGGTAACAATCAATCAAACTCCCTTTTTATTACATTGGATTCCAGGATTTTACCAGTGTTTTGAGGACCATATTACATTAACTTCTTCAATAAAAAACACAATCATTCACTAATGTCTATTACTGAAAGGCTTCCCCAATGACTTAGTATGTAAAGAAAGAATGAAAGACTTGCATTTATATAGCGCCTTTCACGATCTCAGGATGTCTCAAAGCGCTTTACAGCCAATGAAGTACTTTTTGAAGTGTAGTCACTGTTGTAATGTAGAAAACGCAGCAGCCAGTTTGCGCACAGCAAGCTCCCACAAACAGCAATGTGATGATGACCAGAGAATCTGTTTTTGTAGGTATTGGTTGCGGGATAAAGATTGGCCAGGACACCAGGGAGAACTCCCCCGCTCCTCTTCGAAATAGTGCCGTGGGATTTTTTACGCCCACCTGAGAGAGCAGACGAGGCCTCGGTTTAAGGTCTCATCTGGAAGGCGGCACCTCCGACAGTGCAGCACTCCCTCAGCACTGGCACTGGAGTAAATGCACCTTTCGTGTAGTTCTGAGCCATACAGACCAGGGCCCCCCAGATTCTGCCTCCTGTCTGTACTAAGGTAGCTGATCTCTGCTGGGATGGCGACAGGAGTACTTCAGGTGTCCTCGAGCTAGAATGTGGGTGCGGGGAATCAGCCAGAGCTCCTGTACCTGATCACTGTACATCCTGCTGCAAAATGTGTCGTGCAGACAAACGTTGAGGATAGGATCAGACTCCGCTGTCCCCACAATGTGAGTGTCCTGCCAGCATTCACTGTCTAAGGTTACCCGTGAAGATTTGCTGATTGGGTTTGGACTATCCACAGCCTTGGAACTGTATCGCAGCATGAGGAGAGGAGCGGAGAAACTGAGGGCAATATGCACTTAGGTAGTAACAACAGAAAATGCTGGAAACACTCAGCAGGCCAGGCAGCATCCGTGGAGAGAGAAACAGAGTTAACGTTTCAGGTCGGAGACCCTTCTTCAGCACTGGTAAAAGTTGGAGATGTAACAGGTTTTAAGCAGGTGCAGAGGCAGGGAAAGGGGGGGGAGGGGAGGAAGGAACTGAAGGGACAGTCTGTGCTAGAATGCAAGGCAGGAGAGATTAAATGTTGCAAATGGGGATGGCAGAATCATCAACAGCTGCCGCCTGAAAAAATGGGGGGGTTATAGTCTGAAATTGTTGCACTCAATGTTGAGTCCAGAAGGCTGTAAAGTGCCTAATCGAAAGATGAGGTGCTGTTCCTCGAGCTTACGTTGAGCTTCATTGGAACAGTGTAAGAGGCCGAGGACGGAGAGGTCAGAGTGGGAGTGGAGCGGAGAATTAAAGTGACAGGCGACCGGAAGCTCGGGGTCACCCTTACGGACTGAACGTATGTAGTTCTGAATGGTTCATACAATTCACCGTGTTAACACCGATACATGTAAAATGCACTGGATAAAATGGAAGAATTTATTTGTCTGACACAATGGGGAGGATTTGAACTTTCACTGACGGTAGTGAATTGGCCGCCTGTTATACACCTCGCTCGATTTTCCTTTCCATTTTAGTGCAGCAATTCACAACGGCGAGTTTCCCAGCCAGCGGTGACAGTTAATACCTACCCCAATAGAGATTATACATGTCTCAGTGTTAAATACTGTATATATACAGTACACATCGGGTAACGGTAACTATTTCCTGATATCTGGTACATCAAATGATCTAGACTGGTTTCGATCGCCTGAGGGGGTCTGAGAGGAATTTTCCAGAGTATTTTTTTCTTTATTGGCCCTGGGCTTTTCTCCAATTTTTTTTTGCCTCTCCCAGGAGATTACACGGCTGCGAGGCAATGTCCCCTTTAAGTCCCACCGCCACCTTCGCAGGGATGAGCAATGTGGCTTTGTCAGCATTGTCCACAGCCCGAGAATGAATTGAAAAAATTCCAAACTTACTCCCTCTCCGATGGATGTTAAGGCCCCAAGTAAGAAGAGTTTGGGAAGATAGAAGTGAAAAACCCTTGCACATGATCACAAGATTCATACTATGGTAGTTCATACTGAGAAAGACCCTATAATTCCCCCATTATAAAAACTAATGGTTTCTTCAATGATTTCAGGATGTTTGTCTCCAATACCCAACCTAAAAAAATCCCTTCCATGCGTTGCAGAAGAGCTTTCTGACATCAATCCCTAATTTGCTTTTGGTGAAAGGACGTCGACCTGAAACGTTAACTCTTTCTCTCTCCACAGATGCTGCCTGACCTGCTGAGTATTTCCAGCATTTTCTGTTTTTATTTCTTAATTTGCTTTTTACCGGTTATAGCCTACGTTCACTTGTCCTACTGTCATGGTTTAATTAGCTTTACACTGTTTACTATCTTATAAAGTTCGATATAATTCAGCTCCTTTGAAGGCTGAAATGCCCAAGTTTCTCCAGTCCTTCCTTATAGCTCAATCCACCGACACTCGTACCAGTGCTTCGTGCTTCTTCTCTGAACCTCCTCCAGGGCTGCAATGTGACTCTTGTGCCTCAGTAATCAGAACGGACACAGTATTCAGGGTGCGCTGCCTTCGGCATCAATTACACTCTTACACTAACCAATCAGCAATTTTAAAAACTCAGGCCAAATATGTTTTTATTTTAAACTCAGTCTGCGCTGGTTAATAAATGTATTCTACCTCTTTAAGATATTATGGATTCCACCTCTTTAATATGTTATTTCAATATGTTAAAGCATTTCCTATTCATTACTATATAGGTCATTACTAATAACTACAAAAAATAACTTTGATTAACTCATTATACTACTTCCTTTCTACAAGCTGAACCAGTAAATTCAGCGTCATATCTATAATGCATTAAGTTTACGGCATGTCAAAATTCATCTTACAATTTACTAACGTGACTGGGGAATTTAAAGGGGCAGAGAGACTTCAGTAAAGTTTTGCGGCTTATGGATAAATGGCTGGAGTGCCGAGAGGAGACAATCAACAGTGTTATAGGTCCCAGGACATAACAAAAGAAAAACTTGCATTTATGTAGCAGATTAGATTCACACAGGTAGATACAGACTCTACCAAATACATCAACAACATGGCTTCACTTCAGTCTTGGAATGAAAGTCTTGCATTTCTATAGCGCCTTTCACAACCTCAGGATGTCCCAAGCGCTTTACAGCCAATGAAGTACTTTTTGAAGTGTAGTCACTGTTGTAATGTAGGAAACACGGCAGACAATTTGCCCACAGCAAGCTCCCACACACAGCAATGTGACAATGACCAGATAATCTGTATTAGGTGCTGGTTGAGGGATTAAATATTGGCCCAGGACACCAGGGAGAAGTCCCCTGCTCTTCTTCAAAATAGTGCCATGGGACCTTTTAAGCCCACCTGAGAGGGCAGAAGGGATCCTCGGTTTAACGTCTCATCCGAAAGACAGCACCTCTGACAGTGCAGCACTCCCTCAGCACTGCACTGGCTGTGTCAGCCTGGATTATGTGCTCACGTCTCTGGAATGGGACTATGAACCCATGACCTCCTGACTCAGAAGCGAGAGTGCTACCAACTAAGCTAATTATAGAAATGGTGTGGAACATTTTCTCACGTGCTGAGGGAGCACCTTGGAAATTCGGGTGTGCGCTCAATTATCCATCCATTAAATGAAATGGTGCAAATCTCTACAACAGTAGGCAGAGACTAGGAAGAGACCAGCAGAAAGATATAGCGCCTTTCAGGACCTCAGAACAGAATTAGTTTAAATGGTTGATAACCCACCTGGATGCTACTGTCTCTTGTATCCCTCAATCATTTCTTTCGCCAAAATACCCTCCAACTCCTTCCTGAATTTACATTTCAGTAGTCATGCCTGGAGGTAGCGGGGGGAGTGGGTGACGGTTTTAGCAGCAGCGGGGTGGAGGGGGAGGTGTCCAATGCTGCAGATGTGAAATTTGGCAGCTTTGTGGTAGCGAGGATGTGGGGCTGGATTTTCAATGACCCGTGGAGTCGGGTTTGGAGGCGTGTGGGGGATTAAAGTTGCAGATTCGGGGGTCCCGACTCCATTCCGCCTCCACGCAATTTTGACAAAATCGGTCGCGGGGTTCCCGACTCCGTCCCGCCTCCAAGAGGCAGGAGAGGCCATTAAAGCCCTTAACAAGCCCTAAATTGGCTCTGTAATGCCATTTTGAAACGTTTTAGCTAGTTTAACCCTTTTCCCGACGTGAAGTACGCCTGATGTGAAACACGTCAGTGAAACCTGGCGGGAGCACAAGTGGATAGCTGACTATCAGCTGCAGGTCCACTATTACAACGGAGATGTGATGAAGGTAGTAGTAGTATTAGGTCTGAAAGTCGCCTCTGATGCTGCTGCATTGAATGTCTTCAGAGACTGCCTGGGAGGACTTGGTTGCAATCTCTCTCTCGCTCTCGCGCTCTCGCTCTCTCGCTCTCTCTCTCTCTCTCTCTGTGATGCTGCTCATTTTGCATCCAGGTCCTCTCACAGCAAAGGCCAGGCAATCTCTGAGACCAGGCAGTCTCTGACCTGCAATGATGACATCATCAGAGGCGACTTTCAGACTGAAACCACTAATTGGTTCATGGGTTCCCACATGCTGGAACTCAATTGCCCAATTAAGTGAAAATTGCATCAATCTCCCACATCCAATTGCAGGCGGGTGCATAACACGAAATGTGGATGACACGACCCCAACCCGCCCCAGTATCAAAATCCAGCCCCTGGAGTCTGAAGATCAGCTCAGGGTCAAACTGAAGACGGAGGTACAATTTTCAGCAATTTGGAATCATAAATAGCAAAGAGTCGCAGTAGGGCCCCAGTGATTTCTGCAAACTAGGCCGGGAATAATCCCAGCTGTACCGCTCACAAGCGCTGCAGGATGATTAGATGAAGCCGCTGAACCTTTCCGATGGGGAAAAGGCAAGGAAATGGGATTGGAGTAGACGGCTCCAGGTGCAGAGCTGATACCAGCACAGACTCCTTCTGTGCTGCAATTTCTATGATTGTATGGGGGCAATTTTAACCATACCCGTCCATCGGGAAGCTGGCGGAATGGGGTGAAACGCTGGTTTCACACCCCGCCCGATTTTACTCTCCAGTGGAGAGCAATATTGGGCGAGGTGTAAAACTGGCGTTCCACCCAATCCCGTGGGTTTCCCGCCCGGTGAGTTAAATTAAAATTACACCCTATGAATCAGAAGCAGCACTGTGTGTGTAACACCACCAGTTACCGTTGGGTATTTTACTTATAGAAAACTTGATTATATTTTTCGATAATTTCTGGGCAAATCTCTGTGGATTTAATGGGAAATTCTGCCGCAACATCTTTAAAGCTGCAGCGCCCTAACATCCAGGTCACACAGGAAAGGATTGCCCTGTTAGCCTTGGTTTTGTGGCTCCGGTTTAGTTCTGTGCTACGGATTCACACTCACTGGGAACTGGGTTGGGATATTCAACACTGAGAGGGAATTTTACTCATTCTGACTGGGCTGCATCCAAACCAAAACCCCAGGAGGATTACATAGGATATACGGCACAGAAACAGGCCATTCGGCCCTACCAGTCCATGCCGGTGTTTATGCTCCACTCGAGCCTCCTCCCGTCTTTTCCTCATCTAAATCTATCAGCGTAACCCTCTATTCCCTTCTCCCTCATATGCTTGTCCAGCCTCCCCTTAAATGCATCTACACTATTCGCCTCAACCACTCCCTGTGGTAGTGAGTTCCACATTCTCACCACTCTCTGGGTAAAGAAGTTTCTTCTGAATTCCCTATTGGATTTCTTGGTGACTATCTTATATTGATGGCCTCTAGTTTTGCTCTTCCCCACAAGTGGAAACACTCTCTCTGTATCCACTCTATCAAAACCTTTCATAATTTTAAAGACCTCCATTAGGTCACCCCTCAACCTTCTCTTTTCAAGAGAGAGGAGGTAATAAGATTATTTGGCTGAACTTCATCTTGGGTGGCAGGGGTAGCGTTAAATGACCGATAACCAATTGGCAGCTTGTTTTACGCTCTGCCCAATTTTCTTTTCCAACGGATGGAAAAGAAACCCGAGTGAAATGTTAAACAGGCTGCCGATTCACTATTGCTTGTTTTGCACCACCACCCAAGTTGAATTTTAGCCTTATTTTTATACCCCTTATAAAGGTCCTTGGAATCATGCAATGTTTAAAGTACGGTGAAGCCAGTGCTACTCAACGGCAGACAGCAAGATATTTGGGGTTTGTTGCAGCTATCAGACACATCTGGAATCAGCCACATACATGGTAAATATAACTGAGCCCATCAGACTATTAAGAGAAGTAAGAGAGGAAATAGCAGAGGCTCTGACCATCATTTTCCAATCCTCACTGGCTACAGGTGTGGTGCCAGAGGACTGGAGGACTGGTAACGTGGTACCATTGTTTAAAAAGGGGGAAAGGGATAGGCCGAGTAATTACAGGCCAGTCAGCCTGACCTCGGTGGTGGGAAAATTATTGGAAAAAATTCTGAGGGACAGGATAAATCTTCATTTAGAAAGACACGGATTAATCAGGGACAGTCAGCATAGATTTGTTAAGGGAAGGTCTCTGACTAACTTGATTGAATTTTTTGAGGCGGTAACAAGGAGGCTTTTGATAAGGTCCCGCATGGCAGACTGGTCACAAAAGTAAAAGCCCATGGGATCCAAGGCAAAGTGGCAAGTTGGATCCAAAATTGGCTCAGAGGCAGGAAACAAAGGGTAATGGTCAAAGGCTGTTTCCGTGACCGGAAGGCTGTTTCCAGTGGGGTTCCGCAGGGCTCAGTACTGGGTCCTTTGCTTTTTGTGGTATATATCAATGATTTGGACTTGAATGTAGGAAGTATGATTAAGAAGTTTGCAGATGATACAAAAATTGGCCGTGTGGTTGATAATGAAGAAGAAAGCTGCAGACTGCAGGAAGATATCAATGGACTGGTCAGGTGGGCAGAACAGTGGCAAATGGAATTCAATCTGGAGAAGTGCATTTGGGGTGGGCTAACAAGGCAAGGGAATACACAATAAATGGTAGAACACTGAGAAGTGCAGAAGATCAGAGGGACCTTGGAGTGCATGTCCACAGATCCCTGAAGGTAGCAGGACAGGGAGATAAGGTGGTTAAGAGGCATACGGGATACTTGACTTTATTAGCCGAAGCACAGAATATAAGAGCAGGGAGGTTATGCTTGAACTGTATAAAACACTAGTTGGGCCGCAGCTAGAATACTGCGTGCAATTCTGGTCACCACACTACAGGAAGGATGTGATTGCACTAGAGAGGGTGCAGAGGAGATTTACGAGGATGTTGCCTGGGCTGGGGAATTTTAGCTATGAGGAAAGATTGGATAGGCTGGGGTTGTTGTCTTTGGAACAGAGGAGGCTGAGGGGAGACCTAATTGAGGTGTATAAAATTATGAGGGGCCTAGATAGAGTGGATAGGAAGGACCTATTTCTCTTAGCAGAAGGGTCAATAACCAGGGGGCATAGGATTTTAAAGTAATTGGTTGGAGGTTTAGAGGGGATTTGAGGAGAAATATTTTTACCCAGAGGGTGGTGGGGGTCTGGAACTCACTGCCTGAAAGGGTGGTAGAGGCAGAGACCCTCATCACATTTAAAAAGTACTTGGATATGCCATAACCTATAAGGCTACGGACCAATAGGCTGGATAGCTCTTTGTCGGCCGGCACGGACAAGATGGGCCGAATGGCCTCCTTCTGTGCTGTAAATTTCTATGATTCAATCACATGAGCTCAATTTCAAAGTAAGTTCAGCACTGAACTGGGGTCCCAATTCTGTCTTGAGTTTGGGCTTTTTGAATAGTAGCACATTGACAGTTAACGCAAGTGTACGAAATTGCTTTATTATTTTAATGGAGGTACTAATCTGCCTAAAATAAACTTGTTAAAACCCATGTAAAAACAACAGGGAAAGGAATTTAATTGGACTCCAATATTTTGAAAGAGCCTAATTGCAAACCAATTGTTCTAAATACTGGTTTTTTTTGTTGATAGTGGTAGCAATCGCTGTGTTCATCTTTTTGCGTGAACAGCATTACTTGGGCAGGACAGCTCACTTACATTTAGCTGCATGTTAAATATCTTCTGGCACTATTCAGAGAAAAGCAACAAGTTCTACTATTGCAAGGTGTGATTCTTCCATTGCTGGCCAACATTCCGCCCTCAGCCACCACCACCCAGCATAGGTTAACTGGCTCTTCGTCTCATTGCCGTTTATGGGAGCTTGCTGTGTGCAAAACTGTGGCCACATTTGCCTACATCACAACAGTCGCTGCACTTCAAAGTAATTGGTTATCAGTGAAGCGCTTGGAGACAAGTGTCAAGATGTATGTGTCTTTGGAGAAGGCCCAAAATCCATTACTCCTAGACACATTGGAACACTGTAATATGAGATGAGGAGAGGGGGGCTTTGCTGGACCAGATTACCGACAGATATTACTTTGGATTTAACAGCAGAGGAGGTATTGCAGGGTGTGCAGTGGTGTAAGAATCATACGACACTGAACTCATCAGAGACACTGAAAGAAAGCAACATCACGGGTGAATAGGGTGTTCGTGGCAGTCCTCAGTGGAGTGGTAGTATCGAGCTCCAAACTCAGGAAAACCACTCCAAATTCAGGCCTGGCCCGACCCAGTACCAATGCAATAGGTTCTTCCACCTCAACGATAAATGAAAACTTAGCATCCTGCTTAAAAATTAGAGTATTTCTCTCCATCCCTAGGGGAAGGAACCCAAATCTCTTCAGTCCAGAAAAGAGGAACCCTTTTATCTTTGCTCTTCCTGACTGTATTTTGGGGAGAGGTGGGTGGGTCAGATTTCTGCTCCAACAAATTAGTTTTGTCAGAAGCTTTGGTCCGTGTTGTAAAGGAGATCTTTCCTGCGAAAACATCTCCAAAGTCTGACATCGCTGCAGTGGGCCCATAAATTGTTTGGAAAGACATCTTGAAGAACACCCATCTTTGAAGGGCTCTGATCTCTGAACGCAACAAACGTTAAAGGGGCTTATTGGGCGGTAGGAAGTAAAAAATTGTGACAAAATAACCTGCTGCAAGCAGGGGCGTATAGACTGGCAAACAAGTCCAAGGCTCATAAAGAACAAGGGCCCCACCTCCTGCCGTTTTATTCTCCAATATGTAAGTGTTTGAGCTTTGATAGCCATTGTGTTATCTCTTCCTGTTCCTTTCTCGCCCAGCTCCCTGTTCATCTCGTGTATCTGCGCACTACTGTACTGAGGAGCAGTCCACAATTCTGCAAGGTCGACTGCCTGCCGGGGCAAGGGGGGGGGGGAAATCACAGATGGGTAATTCAATCCTGACTGCTTGCTGTGGGCGAGAGACCCTCCTCTGTCGATGCAGCCCAAGCAGGAGGTTTTTAATTAAAAAGATTGGCAATAAGTTGGCATATTGCTATAATCTGTGCTGCTCGTCTACTGGAAAATGACTTAACCTTTGTCTTGGTTGCCGTGGCAACTAATGGACCTGATTGCACCAGTGTGCACTGGCTGCACTGCTGTGATTTTAATGGCTCGGGTACGATAGCAAGGGGAGATTAAAGTCTTATCTAGGCAGTTAAACAGCGACTCTTCATTTCTGGTGCTGTTGTGGAGAGAGGATACTCTTCCTTTCTGCCCCCAAAGCGAGCGGATTAATTACAGCCATCCATCCTGTGAGGCTGGGGCTGGACCTGCCAAGCTTTCTGCTCGTCTATTGATTTCAAATGGAACGTCGTGCTTCCTGCTTTATACCATTAAGCAGGATAATATTCATAATGGTTTTTAATCCCAACACCTGTTCTTCACCCCCCGCCCCCCCCCCCACCCTCCCCCATGCCTTTCAAGATAAGACATGGCTGAATTTAGGGATCCTTTCCATCACAGCTACATACACAGGCAATTGTCCAAACATCTCGCTGGGAATAATTAACCTTTACTGCTGTGTCAACTAATATTTCTCAGTTGAGAGATAAAGTGAGCATTATCGGAGATACAGATCGGATGACAGGAAATTTATTTCCTTTAATATTAACTCCTGTCCACATTGCCAGGCAGGAGCTGTTTGCTTGTCACATCGAGGGCCCCAGCAAGAGTGGAGAGCAGTCAGACCTCTCCTCATCTGTGTGGCCACTGTCCTTGTGTAGTTTCCTATCGTGACTGTGCAGCAATGTGCACCATCTGGTGGACTGATCAAGCATGACTCCCAAGAGCAGCAATTGGCTTTTGAGTGAAAGGAAGCCCTGTGACCTGAGCTATTCGAACTCCCAGGCCTCATTTAAACGCCGCTAGACCACTTCCCACCTGGAATTTTTTTAATTTTTTTATATCCGTTCCTGGGATGTGGGCGTCGCTGGCGAGGCCAGCATTTATTGCCCATCCCGAATTGCCCTCGAGAAGGTGGTGGTGAGCCGCCTTCTTGAACTGCTGCAGTCCGTGTGGTGAGGGTGCTCCCACGGCGCTGTTAGGGAGGATTTTGACCCAGCGACGATGAAGGAACGGCCGATATACTTCCAAGTCAGGATGGTGTGTGACTTGGAGGGGAACTTGGAGGTGGTGGTGTTTCCATGCGCCTGCTGCCCTTGTCCTTCTAGGTGGTAGTGGTTGCGAATGGGCAATGAAGAAGATGCAGAGTGGCTGCCAGCAGGTAAGTAGCGGAGAGGGGGTTTTGGGAGAGTCTCGCGGGAGGAAAGGGAGGGGGGAGGTGTCCGGGGCAGGGGAGGCCATGTTACATAGAACATAGAACATAGAACAGTACAGCACAGTACAGGCCCTTCGGCCCTCGATGTTGTGCCGAGCATTGTCCGAGACCAAGATCAAGCTATCACACTCCCTATCACTCTGGTGTGCTCCATGTGCTTATCCAATAACCGCTTGAAAGTTCCTAAAGTGTCCGACTCCACTATCACAGCAGGCAGTCCATTCCACACACCAACCACTCTCTGAGTAAAGAATCTACCTCGGACATCCCTTCTATATCTCCCCCCATGCACCTTATAGTTATGCCCCCTTGTAACAGCTGCCTCTACCCGAGGAAATAGTCTCTGAACATCCACTCTATCTATCCCCCTCATCATCTTATAAACCTCTATTAAGTCGCCTCTCATCCTCCTCCGCTCTAAAGAGAAAAGCCCCAACTCCCTCAATCTTTCCTCATAAGACCTCCCCCCCAAACCAGGCAGCATCCTGGTAAATCTCCTTTGCACTCTTTCCAATGCTTCCACGTCCTTCCTATAGTGAGGTGACCAGAACTGCACACAATATTCCAAATGTGGTCTCACCAAGGTCCTGTACGGTTGCAGCATAACCTCACGGTTCTTAAACTCAAACCCTCTGTTAATAAACGCCAACACACCATAGGCCTTCTTTACTGCTCTATCCACTTGAGTGGCAACCTTCAGAGATCTGTGGATATGAACCCCCAGATCCCTCTGCTCCTCCACGTTCCTCAGAACCCTGCCGTTGACCCTGTAATCCTTATTCAAATTTGCCCTACCAAAATGAATAACCTCGCACTTATCAGGGTTAAATTCCATCTGCCATTTTTCGGCCCAGCTCTGCATCCTATCAATGTCTCTTTGCAGCCTACAACTGCCCTCCACCTCATCCACTGCTCCACCAATCTTGGTGTCATCAGCAAATTTACTGATCCACCCTTCAGTCCCCTCCTCCAAGTCATTGATAAAAATCACAAACAGCAAAGGACCCAGCACCGACCCCTGTGGCACACCGCTGGTAACTGGTCTCCAGTCCGAAAATGTTCCATCCACCACCACCCTCTGCCTTCTATGAGATAGCCAGTTACTTATCCAATCGGCCAAATTTCCCTCTATCCCACAACTCCTTACTTTCTTCATGAGACGACCATGGGGAACCTTATCAAACGCCTTACTAAAATCCATGTATACGACATCAACTGCTCTACCTTCATCTACACACTTAGTTACCTCCTCAAAGAATTCAATCAAATTTGTTAGGCAAGACTTACCCTTCACGAATCCGTGTTGACTATCCCTGATTAAGTTGCCCCTTTCCAAATGGTCATAAATCCTATCCCTCAGGACCTTTTCCATTATCTTACCAACCACCGAAGTAAGACTAACCGGCCTATAATTACCAGGGTCATTCCTATTTCCTTTCTTGAAGAGAGGAACAACATTCGCCACTCTCCAGTCCTCTGGCACCATCCCCGTGGACAGTGAGGACCCAAAGATCAAAGCCAGAGGCTCTGCAATCTCCTCCCTTGCCTCCCAAAGAATCCTAGGATATATCCCATCTGGCCCAGGGGACTTATCGACCCTCAGGTTCTTCAAAATTGCTAAAACA
>CM059446.1:7362509-7622509 GCA_030390025.1 Squalus acanthias | reverse complement strand
AGTGCCATTTACACTTCATCTAGAGCCATCTTTTGTTTCTTAACTTGTCCCATTACCATCTCCCTTTGCCTTGCACCATCATCCCTTTTGGCTCTTAATCTCCCCGGCCTTCCATCCTATCACAGACCTTCCCTTTTGTTCTTTCCTCCCCTCCCCCCTTTCCCTGCCCCTGCACTTGCTTAAAAACCTGTTCCATCTCCAGCTTTTTCCAGTTCTGACGAAGGGTCATCGACCTGAAACGTTAACTCTGTTTCTCTCTCCACAGATGCTGCCTGACCTGCTGAGTATTTCCAGCATTTTCTGTTTTTATTTTAGTATAAAACAGGTGTTTATAGTGTGTAATGCAGGTGTTTATAGCAGCATATATACCGTTATAAAACATGTTTGTTATAGAAGTGTAGCAATGTAAATCAGCTATCACTATTAAAGCAGTGTAATATAGGTATATCATAGCAGCATATTACCGAAGTGTAATGCAGGAGGATTATAGCATTAAGATATGCTTTACAGGTAGGTGCAATGGACCTGGGGTAATAAGCGGACAATGGTACTAGCGGATGAAGAGTGGGAGTTCCTTCAGTTAGCCAGTAACAGTGAGTGAGTAATTTATTCCAATTTCTGTGTTTGTCACAGAACTAAATATTTCCATTTGGCCTGTGAAGGACTCAGGATAATACAGATGGGGTGGAAACAATCTTGTGAATTTAAGGCCGAGTTTATACTGGATGTAGCAGATTCAGTTCAGTAACTACAGAGTCAGTTCCAGCTTGGTCAGACCTTGTTTATATTGCCTGTCCCAAAATATTTAAGACGACTCTGTACAAGTTTACAAAGTGCCCAGGAAGCCCACAGAAACTTTTAAATCCCAATTTGACAGTGGATTGAAGTTATACTCTATCCAGTGTCCATTCCATGCAGGTTAAGAGTGCCTCCTCTGGGGGAGGGGGGGGCTGGAGGGAGGGAGGGAGGAAGTGAGGATGAGGGAGACGGAGGGAGAGGAAGGGAGGGAGGGAGAGAAAGAAAGACTTGTATTTCTATAGGGCCTTTCACAATCCCAGGACGTCCCAAAGTGCTTTAGAGCCACTGAAATACTTTTGAAGTGTAGTCACTGTTGTAATGTAGGAAACGCGGCAGCCAATTTGCGCACAGCAAGCTCCCACAAACAGCAACGTGATAATGACCAGATAATCTGTCTTTTAGTGATGTTGGTTGAGGGATAAATATTGGCCCCAAGACACCGGGGAGAACTCCCCCTGCTCTTCTTCGAAATAGTGGCCGTGTGATCTTTTATGTCCACCCGAGAGGACAGACGGGGCCTGGGTTTAGCATCAGCTACGGCCCCCAACTGTGGAGTTATATTGTTACCTTTGCTACAAAGCAGCCTGAGTTTGCACCCTCGCTGAAGGGATTTTCAAGAAGGCAACTATCAAGTGATATCAACTCAAATGGATTGGCCATTGTAACATAAACATAATAAAGCCACGTAGCCTCATAGCAACCCAGGTCTTGACATGCCTCAGGGAGCAGGTAATTCCTTTAACTGAACCTTGCTTTAATCCCAGAGGTACCTTATTGAAAAGGAACAAACTCACATCATAATATATCACTGACAATCATGCTTCATTTCTGTCGCAGGTAGTCCTGTCACAATTCAAATCATAAAGTTAATATATTTTTAACTGCTCTGTATGAGATGTCACTGATTGCTATAAGCTTGTATTACTGTAGATTTAGGGGGCTAAATTCGGTTGATTTGCACCTCCCGTTAGTGCCCTAAGAGGGAGCTAATGGGGCGCAAATCAACTAGCGCCTGGGCGCAGCGCCGCTAATGCCTCCCGCGGGAGGTTAGCGGCGGTGCTAACCGTTAGCGCCGCGTGGCGCTGTGCCGCTGGTGATGACGTCATCGCCGTGTGCAGCGCCCCACTCGCACCCCAGCTCTAATATTGGGTGGCGCTCCCCGACTTACTGCCGGACGCTATGTCCGCCGGGGTCAGGGGGGGCCTACCTGCGGCCGGGGCGGCGCTAGTTACAAGGGGAGGTGGCGGGCGGCCATTTTTGTTGCTGGCCGCCTGCCAGCACCTGCCCCTGTTGCTGTCCCCGGCCCCCGTGAAGCCCCCCCGCGGGGTGCCGGCTGCTCTCCATGAGCCTGGCACTCTGAGTGCCGGGCTCATTTGCCGGCACTCCCAATCCCTGGTGGCCCAGCTGGGCGCCGGGACAGCGCTGCGCCAGGCCCCTCCCCTTTAATAAGGGGAGGAAGGCCTGCAGTACCTGCGGCGCAACGTGCCGCAGCGCCACGAAGCGCTGCGATATTGGCTCGCAGCGCCCCAAGATGGACGCAGGGTGCTTCCAGTAGTGCCCCTCCTCCCTCTCGGGGCGCTACCTGGGAAAATCGGCCACGGGGGCGCTAACTTTTTCAGGATTAGCGCCCCCGCGAAGGCTACCCAATTTTTCCCCATAAGTGTCTTTGGGTACAGTAGAATCTACATTCTGTGGTCAGAAATTACATTGAGAAAAATTAGACCCATTAATGGGCATCTGCCATGACACTAGTTAGCCTCGACATCTTAATACTTTTTAATTGCAAAGCCATTAGTGTTGATCTCGTCAACACACTTCCTTATAACAATCTGCAGAGTTACCAGTTTCTTGGAATCCAATCGCTTGTTAGTTTGCCATCTTGGTTGACTAGAGCCATGTTTCTGAGGGGGTGGAGATCCTGATGCTTCAGGGGCAGCTCAGCAGCTGGAAGCGACTGATTCTGAAGGATAAATGGGACAGCTTCCCCCAATTTAGGAATTCGTCTGAGTCCATCAAAATAGAGGCTGGAGACTCTTCATTGGTGGACAAAACCTCATGTATACATTAGAGACACTGGCCCAAGTTTAATATTACTGAGAGAGTGTGGCGAATTTATTATTGTTGTATCTCTGACAAGGTGTTAGTTAAAGTCTCTGTATCCGAGTGAGATCTGCTGTATTGACTTTCTGCTACTATTCAACCTTCAGTAAACCCAATTTCTATTTTAAAGTGCAAGTCACATTGCCTGAAAGTGCGTTTACTCTTCTCCTTCCTGAAGACTACAGGAACATGGGAGGGCCCGTGTAAATTTCAGAGTTATTACAGTAAAGTATCAATGGACAAAATTACATTACCAGATATTGTGCGCATGGACTGACACTCTAGTTCATAGGGAACAAAAGCTTACTTCCAGGAGTGATCTTTGGCACTGAGCATGAGAGAATATTTAGTGAAATCCTAAAAAAAAAATACAGCTTTCATTAAAAACAAACAGAAATCACTACAACTTCCAATCTGTTTTACCCAGATTCTTGTACAGTTGCTTTTTTGAGGATTCAGTTGACACCATATTGACTGTTTGTAACGGAAGTCTATTTTAGATATCTACTATTTACAAATGTTCCTTCTCCAGCCCAGAAATCTTGTACATCAGAGGTTTTTTTTTCAACATTCTCTATCAATGCTAGGATAAACTCAAGCAGCTAAAATGCCAATGTCATGTCATAATCTAAACCAGCACTCCAGTGTAGTACTGAGGTAGTGCTGTATCGTCAGAGGTGTCGGCCTTTGGATTAGATGTTAGACCAAAACTCCGTCTGCCTGTCAGTGGTTTAGGTGGATGTTAAAGATCCATGGCACTATTCAAAAAAAAGAGTAGGGAGTTTTTCCAGTTTTCTGGCCAACATTATTTTCTCAATGAACAGCACCAAAAACAGATCAACTGGTCATTCACCTTGTTGCTCTTTGTAGAATCCTCCTGTGCACAAATAACAATCTTCTTCTTCTTAGGCAGTTCCCTCGGAACCGAGGATGACTTGCTTCCACATTAAAAATGAGTTCTCAGGTGACTGATGAGTCCAATGCGGGACCTACAGTCTCTGTCACAGGTGGGGCAGACGGTGGTTGAAGGGGGCGGGTGCTTGGGTTGACGTGCGCTCCTTGCGCTGTTTGCGCTTGGCTTCCGCTTGCTCCCAGCGAAGAGACTCAAGGTGTTCGGCGCCTTCCCGGATGCTTCTCCTCCACTTTGTGCGGTCTTGGGCCTGGGATTCCCAGGTGTCGGTGGGGATGTTGCACTTTTTCAAGGAGGCTTGAGGGTGTCCTTGAAGCGTTTCCTCTGCCCACCTGGGGCTCTCTTGCCGTGTCGGAGCTCCGAGTAGAGCGCTTGTTTTGGGAGTCTCTTCAAACTAACTAATTGTATATGAAGCACTTCTGAAAGGTGTATATAAAAGCAAGTCTTTCTTTTTCCTACATTACAACAGTGACTACACTTCAAAAAGTACTTCATTGGCTGTAAAGTGCTTTGGGCTGTCTGGTGGTCGTGAAAGGCTTTTTTATGTAAATTAAAAAATAGAATGATTTATTTTTGTATTCAGTGTGTCTGAAGTGTATTTATATAATTTTTCTCATTAATTATATTCAAATGTAACATACATATAAAAAGTCAACACTTTTTAAAAAAAAAATTAGCCCAGACAAAATGGAATTTTCCCCGCAAAAACTTTGCAGCTCACAGCTCCCATTCACAGACATTTCTGCTAATAGAATGTGCCACTCACTTCCACACATCACTGCAACTTCTGGCAGCTTATCCCTTTAACACAGTAGATCCACATTTCAGCTGCCTCTTCCCACTGACAGTTGCTTTGCACTGTGGCTTCCAACTAACTTACACCCCAGTTACCACCAGACACTGGAGTGCCTCTTCCTATCCCTTTCACCAATGTTTCCCAGTCACCTTTGCCACCAAGCAGTCTGTTCCCACCGCAGGAGATTAACCATTTCACTTCCGGTTCCAACTAATCATTACCTAGGCAGTCAGTTCCCAGCAAGTGGAATTAACTGTTTCATCCTCACTTTAGAGTTAATCCTGTTTCCAGAGACCTGTTTCAATTATTTGTTTCAAAATCATTCCAATAAGGGAAGGTACAATTTGACCAATAAATGGACTTGTAAACAGATGGGGGGCTCTAAGCAGCAACTTTCCAAATTCACTCAGACAGGAAAACTTAAGTGTGCAGAAAATTGAGTTTTTTGGTGCAGAAAGAATGAAATACTTGCATTTATATAGCGTCCTTCTCGACTGTACTCAGTGTCAGGAGCCAGTCTCTGTAGGTGTGCTGAACGCCGCCATTAACAATGAGACTTAGAGAGCAGACATAGACACACATTCACTTTAAACCAAGGGATGGCCTTAACCCAACAGCAGTTTCACATTTCCATGGATCTACAGTTCCATTGTTTCCTGCAACATTGGGTTGTTTATACTTAGGAGCACAGCTGGTGGGAAGAAAAGAAAGATTTGCATTTAAAAAGCGTCTTTCACAACCTCAGGATGTTCCAAAGCGCTTTACAGCCAATTAAGTACAATTTTTTAAAAGTGTTGTCATTGTTGTAATGTACAAAATGCAACCAATTTGCACAATTCCACAAACAGCAATGAAATAAATGACCAGACCATCTGTTTTTTAGGTCCTGGTTGAGGGAAAAATGTTGGCCAGGGCACTGGGAGAACTCCCTGTTCTTCTTCAAATAGTGCCGTGGGATCTTTAACATTAACCAGAGAGGGCAGACGGAGCCTCGGTTTAACGCCTCATCAGAAAGACGCCACCTCCGACAGTGCCACGCTCCCACGGTACTGTACAACTGAGAAAATAATATATAGGGAGACAACAACAAGCAGTGCGTTCTGCAGAATGGCCTAAAAATTCCATGGAAGCTCGGTGAAGCACTCAAACAGTGATCAGCCCGATTCTTCAGTTCCCTACATTGAGGGGAAGATTTTCTCAGTGCAATAAAAGGTGTTAACCACTGTTTATAAAGAACAGATTTATGATTGTGTTACACATAGCCTGTGCAGGAAATCTATCCCCATTGTTTCCAACAACATCTGACTGTATTTTGTTTCGATGGACTAATAATTGACCTTCCCAAATTATTTATCAGCAGACTGCGAGGACAGAGTGCTGTTTTTGAAGCAGGAATTTTTCAACCTGCAAAGGCAAACCAGTCCCCCTGCTCCTGATGGAGTGCCACTCAGCAGCTGAAGGATTACTCCTTCCTCAGGGGAAACCGCTTATTGATGGCTAAAATGATTCATGACAGTCCAGTAGGATGAAAGCTTAATCCACATAACGCGACCAAAGCTTTTAATGGACCCTTCCAGAAGTGGCTTTCTGTGCGAAAGCAGCAATTTTTTGCAATAATGAACAGAAGAAGAAGTTCTCATTTCTTCTCGTTTCACCCTTTGATCGCAAGTCACCATCCGTGTCTCCCCCCCCCACCCCCTCTCTTTCGCCCCTCTCCATCACAAGAGATGTTGAACCAAAAGCCGGTTCAGATTGACATGAAAGATTCCTTGGAGCTATTTGAAGAGGAGCGTCGAGTTATTCCGGCGGCGTCACCAACACTCCTCCCACAACCAACACCACCAAAAACATGCAATAACTGACATCCTCCTCACTGCTGTTTGTGGCAGTTTGTTGTGTGAGAAATGGCGGCCGCATTTGTCTACATAGCAACAGAGAACGCACTCCAAAAGTAATTCATTGTATGGGAAGTACTTTGAGACACTTCTGAGCTATGATAAAATACAAAATGCCATCTTTCTTTAGGGGTAGGGCTTGTCTGGGCTACCTGTGTATTAATGCTGCTTATGCAATGTTGCACACTAGAAGCATGAGATAGGCAAGCCAGAGTTTCCGAAATGACATAACATTCCTATTCTACATGGCGCTCCATCTCATACCCATCCTGCAAACTGATAAAATTCGCCTCACCGAGGTAATGTACAAGAAGTAAAAGGGACAAGATGCCTTGGTATTGAATCAGGGGTGGACTGGCACTCCTGACTAGGTGTAGGATTCTCATGGAAAAGGGGCTGCTAATATAGCACCACGGAACCAACGTTCCCTCTAAATTGTCTTTGTTGTGCGCAGCCTGTTTATTTTAACGCGCGGTCCCATTAAATTTCTGCGCACGCGCGGTATTTCAAATGGAAAGGCGTGTGAGCGGCCTGCGCGGTACCTTGCCGATTACTGCATGGCCGTGCATGTAGCCTAGAGGGAACATTGCATGGAATCATTCACAGGGACACTCAGGCAATCTTCCGATTTCCTTTAAGGCCAGTCCGCCCCTGTACTGAATGATGGGCAGCCCTAATACTTTTAACTCAGAGCATGTGTGTTGGGAATAAAGGCCGCGATATTACGAACTCCGGCGAGTCCGTGGCGGGCAATGTTGATGGCGGGTCTCGACCCCGCTGCTGGCTCCATCCCGGCCTCCAAAATGAGTTTCCGATGATAGCTCAATCAGCTGGGAGCTTTGACTTGACATTTGAAGCTGTCAACTCATCAGCTGATTCAATGGCCACTGATCTCCCGCCTCAGCTTCACAGAGGAGGTCTCGGCACAGTGGGAAACCGGTGGGTGACCTGTCAAATCCAAAAAGCTGGGAAAAAACCATTGATAAGTGGCTGTAAACAAGCCACTAATGATTTTAATTGCCTTCCCCCGCCGCTGCGTGTCGGGTCTGCTCAGTGCTGGCAGACCCGACATCGGGAAAGTCCAGAGTGCATGTTTTGACAGCGGGTTCCCGACCTGCTGGCAATCATTTTAAATTTAACAGCTGGCCCACCACCCATCCCGTCCGCTGAGCGTCGGCAACATTCCAGCCAAAGTGTTCACCTGCTGAATCCAGAGTGTAAACCAGGTAAAACCAGAATGTTGACGAACCTGTGACATTGTAGAAGAAAGCAATAGCTTGTGTGTGTCTCAATGTCAAATCTAACACATGTATAGTACTCAACTAGGGTAATTGTTTACCACTCACTTGTGGCAGGGAGAGTGCAAGGGAGGGCAAGGGACTGAAGAGGGAGTTTTTTTAACGACAATTTGCAAAAGTCTATGTAAGTAGATGCTTGGGAAAGTCAAAAACACTGCATTAAGCTCGAGCTGCTTGAGAGCATTGATTATTCATTACTGTAAAAGAATCAGGGCTGTGGAAAAATGTGCATCGGCTGATTTGTATATATGCGTAATTAAATGAATGTTGGGCTAAAATTTGGAGCCGTACTTTGCTACGCCTGATTATTCAATATGAACTAACCAACACTTTGTTTTCCAACACAATCTTTAGCTTTAGCCAATTCAATGCTGAAGATCAGATTTTGAGGACATTTAATAGAATTGTGGTTTGTATTACAGTATTATATTCTTGAAGAAACAAAGCACATTCCCTTTTCCCTCGAGATGCTGTATTGCTGTACACAACTCTCATATTTCACAATATCTAATTACAAGCTATTTACGATGAAACCAGCATCTCACAGGCAACTGCAGGGGCTATATATGTGGAGTTGCTGATAAAAAGCAATAATAAGGAATGATTTTTCTCTCCCTATCTGCTGCATATCATTGCCTCGCTGAGCAAAGAAAGACTTGCATTTATATAGCGCCTTTCATGATCTCAGGACACCCCAATGCGCTTTACAGCCAATTAAATACTTTTGAAATGGAGTCACTGTTGTAACGTACGAAACGCAGCAGCCAATTTGCGTACAGCAAGCTCCCACAAGCAGAAATTAGATACATGACCAGATAATCTGCTTTAGGGATATTGGTTGAGAGATAAATATTAATATGCCACTAAGATACACTAAGGCCACTGTTGGGTGCCCGTCCAAGGCCATTGTCGGTAGCCCACTGGTTTTGGACTGTGGGGAGGGGAAGAAGCCCATCTTGGGTGGGGGGGGGGAGGGGAGGTGGGTAAGGGAGAGGCGAGAATGGCCCAGCGAGGGCCACTGTAGTTTTGTGGGGACCAGAGGATCAATTCTGCTCCCACAATAATTCACCCGCCAAAAATTTCCCAGGCCGTTCTCAGAGCAGCCTCCAGCGGTCCCTGTGTGCCCGGTACAACTGTGCCTAACGCGCCCAGTAGCACGCTCTGCCCATTCGTAGATGAAAATGGCAATCGGGGCCTACAACTGACGTAGGACCCCAATTTGCATATTTAAACAGCCTGCTTTTGGGCAGGAGTGTTGGGTGCCCATTTAGAAGCTTGCCTGAAATTTGAATCAGGCAGGCCTTGGGCATCAATGGGGTGTCCAAGGGGCCCACAAGATCATCCTATGTGGTTGCCCATTTTTCAGGTGAGAAACAGGCAAGCGGCAATTGAAAATCTCCCTCATTGTGTTTTCGACTCCAAAGGTAGGCCTTAAGTTCCCTGGGATATTAGGGAACCTTTCTGAGGTAATGAGAATTTGTACAGAAAGGATGGCTTGCGTGTAACCAGACTTTGGCGGTTGGCTAAGAAGTTGGCTCAGAACCTAAGAGAACTAACTGGCATTCAGTTAAATCGCATCTGACAAGAGGAACTGCTAAAAAATTAGTGAACATAGATAAGCGACTGGGCATTACTAACTAAGAGGAAAAAGGAAGTAATAATGTTCAGGGTGAATAGAAGTATAAATACAATAAAAGGTTTAAATAAGGATACGAAAGGGCTGAATGATAAGCTAAAATGCTTTTATACTAATGGAAGAAGCATTACGAATAAACTATTGGAATTAGTCAGCAACAATATTGACATTATTGGCATTACAGAAACGTGGCTGGGAGCAGATGGCAGTCAGCAGATGGGACTAATGGAGCAGAGAATGATTTGTAAAGATGAACCAAGGTAGAGAAGTGGCATTCTTCGTACGAGGTTTCACAACAGCTATCGAAATAACCGGAAAATGAGAGATGGGAGCAGTTTGTGTAGAAACTAGCAAGAAAGAAGGACTTGCATTTATGTAGCTCCCTGCTGCGATTGAAGTGCTGCTGTGATGTCGGCAAACACAAGGGCCATTTTGTGCACATCAAGATCCCACAAGTGGCAAATGAGATACATACGAACAAGGAGCAGGAGTAGGCCACGCGGCCCCTCGAGCCTGCTCCGCCATTCAATAAGATCATGGCTGATCTGATTACTCCACGTTCCCGCCTACCCCCGATAACCTTTCACCCCCTTGCTTATCAAGAATCTATCTACCTCTGCCTTAAAAATATTCAAAGACTCTGCTTCCACCGCCCTCTGAGGAAGAGAGTTCCAAAGACTCACAACCCTCTGAGAGGAAAAATTTCTCCTCATCTCGGTCTTAAATGGGCGACCCCTTATTTTTAAACAGTGACCCCCTAGTTCTAGATTCTCCCACAAGAGGAAACATCCTCTCCACATCCACCCTGTCCAGACCCCTCAGGATCTTATATGTTTCAATCAAGTCACCTCTTACTCTTCTAAACTCCAGCGGATACAAGCCTAGCCTGTCCAACCTTTCCTCATAAGACAACCCACCCATTCCCACCGATGAATGATAAGTTAATCTATTTTTGCTGCTACTAGTTGGAAGGGGAAAGATGGCCATGACACCAGAAAAACTTACTGCTCTTTATTGAATAGTATCATCGGTTTTATGGGGCTGGATTTTGCCAGCCCCGAGCAGGCAGGTATGGAGGCGGGACTGCCGGTAAAGTTGCAGAAAGTGGGGGCGGATGGTAAACCCGCCCCCATCCCGCCACCGTGCCCTTTTGCCAGGAGGCGGGAAGATGCCCTGCTTTGGATCCCGTCTCCAGGCAGAAAAAAGGATTAGTGCCATTTTACCTTTTCAGGTGAAGGCTTCCTGACCTCGGAGAACCCCGCCAGGTTGGAGGAGTCGAGTAGGAGGTCTGCGGGGGTCAGAGGGGCCTGAAAGTATGATGTAGAGGTGAGTGATGGGTGCAAGTGTGGAGTGGTAAGTATGTAAGGTGAGTGTTAAGTGTTAAAAAATGTTCACCTACCTTGGTTTCTGCCGACAGCCTTCATCCGCTCTGGATCGGGAGTCCCGACATCTTCCTTGTAGATTTCACAGACTGGCTGTTGGATCCTCCGAACCAACAGTCATCTGAAATCTACAAAGTAGAAAGGTTTGATGAGTCCTGAACACAAGGGCTCATCAAACTACACAGAATGTCAGTGTTTGACAGCTTCACAGAGCTGTCAAACGCTGACATTTCTTCTTTCAAGAAGTCTTGACAGATGGCACGTCAGACGTTGACGTGCTCTGTCAGTGACTTCCCCCTAATTGGCCTGCTGAGCCCGCAGGGCGGGCTTAACAAGGTCAATCAGGGGAAAATCCCGCTGGTTGGCCAGAACATGATGGAGGCGGGACTTAGGCCTGACAGGCAGCAGTCCCGCCTCCAGCACGTCTCCATTCACAATTTCCAGCCCCTGATGTCCAACTGAAAAAGTTGACAGGACCTGGGTTTCACAGCTCAGCCAAAAGACGGCACCTCCAGCAATGCAGCACTCCTTCAGTACTGCATTGGTGTGTCAGCCTGGAGTGAACTTGAACCTACAACCTAACTCCAATGCAAGTTGAGACCTGGTGGCACAATAAGGGCAAGGGAGTAGTAATTGGCAACTGCTATTGATCAGCAGCTCAAGGTGAACAGTGGACATCAAATCATTCAGGGAAAATAAGAAAAGCTGTAGGAATTACCAGAATAGATTTTATTCCTGGAGCATCAAGGGAATAAATTGGCAGCTCTTTCAGAGTGCCGGCACGATGGACCAAATGGCCTCCTTCTGTGCTGTATTATTCTATGATTTCCCCGCCAACACATTCAGGGATTGAAAGAAGGGACTTAAACCTGTTGTGGGAGACAACAAAACAGTCAACGACAAGAGAAAATTAATCAACGATCGTTGTCAGAATGAGGCCGTTGCACAGCAGAGGCAGGATAGGTTACCTGACTACCCAGTTTCCTTACAGGGCAGAGTTCTGATCAAGTATTCCCCAGTGAGATGATGGCAATTCCTATTTGTAAGTGAAGGTTACACTGATGGGGAATAATTTATTACTTTCTCCCATTCCGGTCGCCCAACACAAGCCACTGTCCTACTCAGAGGAAGCTGGAGACTTTCTCTCAAACATAGACTTTGGAATCAAAAACACAATTTCTAAATTTGAGGATTTTACCAAATTGGGAGGGATAGTCAATACTGAGGAGGACTGCAACAAATTACAGGAGGACATTAATAAACTTGCAGAATGGGCATATAATTGGCAAATGAAGTTCAACACAGACAAATGTGAGGTATTACATTTTGGTAAGAAGAATAGGGAGGTCACTTATCACTTGGAGGGTGGGAGTCTAGGTGGGGGTAGAAGAACAAAGGGATCTCGGAGTACAAATACACAAATCACTAACAGTTGCGCCACAGGTTAGCAATGCAATTAAAAATGCAAACCAAGCACTAGGGTTTATTTGTAGAATATAGGGGGAAAAATTCAGTTGGTTTGCGCCTCCCGTTAGCACCTTAAGAGGGCGCTAATGGGGCGCAAAGCAATTAGCGCCGTGCGCGGTGATGTTTGCGCCACTCACGAAATTAACTAGTCATTTTGCGGCGGCGCTAAACACTACCGCCACAATCTCCTGCACCGGCAGATCGTAACATCAGTCGAGTGCGCAACGCCCCGGTAGCGCCCCGGTAGCACCCCGGTCCTGATATTGAGTGGTGCCCCCTGCCTTACCACCTGCCGCTAGCAATGACAGGTTGAGGGGAACGTTTTGCAGTCAGGAAGGGACTGGGGGAGCGCTATTTAAAGGCGAACGCTTCATGCCTTTTTTTGTTGGTGACATTTTTGTAACCACGCATTCTGAGAGAGAGAGAGAGAGAGAGAGAGACTTCTGGTGAGATTCAACGCTGTGTGAAGGAGTTTTGGGTACTGAGCAGCACTTTGCAGGTTCATTTTGATTTGCCCTTCCTTGTATCGATTTAGAAGAGACTGTGGGGGCTGCACTCTGAGATCTTTCCCTGGTTCTCTTCATTGTTCTTTCCAGCAGATTTGATGTACGGGTCTCTCCAGGCCGAAATTCAAGGCTGCAATGAGCAGGATGTGGATGGAGAGCAAGATCAACCCTCCCCTTTAAGAACTGGCCAGCACCATTGTGTCTGTGTTCCATTGCTGACTGACATCACATGAGCTTCGCCAGCGCTCTGAGGTAGCGCCTCGCTCCTCGGCCTTTGCGCCTTAAGACAGGTGTGACCAAACGCAGATTGGGTGACCGCTTTGCGGAACACCTCCGTTCAGTCCGTAAGGGGGACCCCGAGCTCCCGGTGGCCTGTCACTTTAATTCACCGCTTCACTCCCACTCTGACCTCACCGTCCTCGGCCTATTACACTATTCCACGGAAGCGCAGCGTAAGCTCGAGGAACAGCACCTCATCTTTCGTTTAGGCACGCTACAGCCCTCTGGACTCAATATCGAGTTCAACAATTTTAGATCATAACCTCAGCTCCAATCACATTTATATTTTATTTTTTCCACCCTTTTATTTGTCCCCCCCCACCTTTTTTTTTCCCTCCTAGAAGCTGGCAGCTGTCCTTCATTCTGCCAGTGGATTTCACACTTCATTCAGCCTTAATCTGTCACATTAACACCACCTCTAGCCTTACATATCTCTTAATGTCTCTTAATGTCTCTTCATCTCCCCCTTTGTTCCTTTATCCCCTCCCCCTTTTCCCAGCTTTACCCTGGCCTTAAATCTATTTGATTTCCGGCTCTTCCCAGTTCTGATGAAAGGTCATCGACCTGAAACGTTAACTCTCTTTCTCTCTCCACGGATGCTGCCTGGCCTGCTGAGTTTTTCCAGTGTTTTCTGTTGTTATTTCGGATTTCCAGCATCCGCAGTATTTTGTTATCGACAGGTGTGAAGTGCCTGATTTAGCGCTCCAATCAGCTCCAGGGGCGATAAAAGCCAAGTTTGCAGTCAGAGGCGATAATTAGCGCCAGGCACTAATCTTTGTGCCCGGCCGATAATTGCGCCCCAAATGGGGCGATACTGAATTTTCCCCCCACAGAATTGAAAAGTAGGGAAGTTATGCTAAACCTGTATCAACCCTTGGTTAGACCACACTTCGAGTACTGTGTACAGTTCTGGTCGCCATATTATAAAAAGGATATAGAGGCACTGGAGAAGGTGCAGAGAAGATTTACAAGGATGATACCAGAAATGCGAGGGTATACATATCAGGAAAGGATGAACAGGCTGGGTCTCTTTTCTCTTGAAAAAAGGTGGCTGAGGGGTGACCTAATAGAGGTCTATAAAATTATGAAAGGTTTTGATAGAGTGGATACAGAGAGAATGTTTCCACTTGTGGGGAAGAGCATAACTAGAGGCCATCAATATAAGATAGTCACCAAGAAATCAAATAAGGAATTCAGAAGAAACTTCTTTACCCGGAGAGTGGTGAGAATGTGGAACTCGCTACCACAGGGAGTGGTTGAGGCGAATAGCATCGATGCATTTAAGGGGAGGCTAGACAAGCATATGAGGGAGAAGGGAATAGAGGGTTATGCTGATAGATTTAGATGAGGAAAGACGGCAGGAGGCTCGAGTAGAGCATAAACGCCGGCATGGACTGGTTGGGCCGAACGGCCTGTTTCTGTACCAGTGCTTCCGACATGTCTTCCTTTTTCCTCAACCGAGGATTCCCCTCTACTGTGGTTGGCACGGCCCTTGACCGTGTCCGTTCCATTTCCCGCACTTCTGCTCTCACCCCTTCCCCTCCCTCCCAGAACCACGATAGGGTTCCCCTTGTCCTCACCTTTCATCCCACCAGCCTCCACATTCAACAGATAATCCGCCGCCATTTCCGCCACCTCCAACGTGATCCCACCACCAAACACATCTTCCCCTCACCTCCCCTTTCAGCATTCCATAGGGACCGCTCCCTCCGCGACACCCTGGTCCACTCCTCAATCACCCCTAACAGCCCTTCTCCTTCGCCTGGCACCTTCCCGTGCAAGCGCAGGAGATGCAACACATGCCCTTTTACCTCCTCCCTTCCCACTGTCCAGGGCCCCAAACACCTCTTCCAGGTGAAACTGTGATTTACTTGTACTTCTTGCAATTTAATATACTGTATTCGCTGCTCACGATGTGGTCTCCTCTACATTGGGGAGACCAAACGCAGATTGGGTGACCGCTTTGCGGAACACCTCCGTTCAGTCCGTAAGGGTGACCCTGAGCTTCCGGTCGCCTGTCACTTTAATTCTCCGCTTCACTCCCACTCTGATCTCTCTGTCCTCGGCCTATTACATTGTTCCAATGAAGCTCAACGTAAGCTCGAGGAACAGCACCTCATCTTTCGATTAGGCACTTTACAGCCTTCTGGACTTAACATCGAGTTCAACAATTTCAGACAATAATCCCTGCCCCCATTTTTCATGCTGTATGATTTTGCCATTCCCATTTGCAACATTTTATCTTTCCTGCCTCTTACATAAGCACAGTGGCCCAGAAATTGATCTCGCTCTGTTCCCGCGGGGGTAAGCCTTCCCCGCGATCTCTCACCTCGCTTGTGCTTTTTCAGATCCAGCTCGCACGAACTTGATGTTCCAGACATCAGCCGGGCAGTGCTTGCGTATCCCACCGGCGTAGTGAATTCGTGCGAGCTGTGGGATCACGTGACTCAGTTAGAGCCAATGGCAGCACACCATCTTCCATTCATAAGTTTCACATACGTGCTGTGAAATCTATGAATCTTACACCCCCCCAAAATAACAGCTAAACCTCAATTAAATTTTTAAAAAAAACCATCACATTAATAAAATAAGTATAGTTAAATAAATTAACCATTTTAAATAAATTAAATTTTTGAAAAAATTTAAAATCTTTTAAAAAGTTATAAAAATAAACTTACCTGTCTTTAAAGTCTCTAAAAAAGATATACCTGTTAAAAAAAATTCAAAAAAATACTTAATTCACTACTTACCTTGTTAAAAGTGGGTCTTACTCCTCCTTTTTCCATTTCTAAAATCTTCAGTACTTACCTGCGCGTCCAAAGCATGAAGTGCACAGCGTGCGCGCAGCCTGTAGCGCGCACGTGATGCACCGAGGAACCGCCCCCTTTTCAAAAGAGCAATTGCCGGTTTTCAGCGCATGCGCAGGGCATGCAGAAAACCGGCAATTGCAGAGGGAATACGCGAGAGTACGCAGTGCGTACTCTCGCGCACCGGGATGAATTTTTGGGCCATTATGTTCTTTCAACTCCTTCCTCCCCTCCTAAACGTCCCCCCCCCCACCCCCATCTCTGCACCTGCTTAATATCTGTTACATCTCCAGCTTTTTCCAGTTCTGATGAAGGGTCCCAGACCTGAAACATTAACTCTGTTTCTCTCTCCACGGATGCTGCCTGGCCTGCTGAGTATTTCCAGCATTTTCTGTTGTTATTTCAGATTTCCAGCATCCGCAGTATTTTGCTATTGTGTGGCCTGTTTCTGTGCCATTTATCCTTTGTAATCCTGCAGCCAATCACTACAAGGTAGACAAGAGATACCTGAAATGAAGATGCCTGTATCGCCCAATTCTTACGGGAAAGCGTCTGTCACCATCTTCCCTTCCTACAGGTACCGCACTGTGCACTGTCCACAGAATTGTTCTGGACACACAACGCTACTGTTAATTGTATATTAGTTTTTATCTGTCAAGTTTCTACTTATTGTACCTTTTGGCAACCTGCCCCAAAGACAGGGTTTAAATCTTTGAGATTAAACTGGAAACTTACAACACTTGCAATCAAACTAGGATACAAAAAATTGACATGGTTCAACTGAAATTCCTTTGCCTGCTATTTTAGACAAAGCTATAACGTTTTTGTTGTAAATAAGTTAATGCCTCTAAGATAGTGGGCGAAGGAATTTCAGACAAACACGCCAAGCCATCATATGTGATTATCCCACAGTGCAATTTCGAGACCTATGTTATTTGTGTTCGGGATAATATGACAGTTATTGGCACCTTTAAACAATGTGCTCCTTTGAGCAGCGAGTCTCTAACATAGTTTTAATGAATAATGAAAATGCTGGAAGTGCACTGCAGGTCCATCAGCACCTGTAAAGAGGAAAGGACAGATTAATGTTTTGGATGTAGGCCCGCCATTAGATCGGGAAACCGGAAGAGTTCTGACAAAGGGCTTCCTGAAACATTAACCTGTCTTTTCCCTTTTCAGATGCTAACAGATCTGCTGCGCGTATTTCCAGCATTTCTCACATTATTCTCACATGTGTAGTGGTTTTTTTTTCTCTTTATATTTGTACTGTTTTAATCGACACCTTACAGATTTGAATTTGCATAGGCCCGATCAGGAGCGGTTAAACTCTTCGAGTATGGACTGCGAGACTGCGAACAATTACCATTCATTTAATTCACCTAATCAGAGCTGGCTACCATGGCAACAAACAGGTCAAACACTTTGCCTTTTAAAAAAAACCCTACACTTAAAAATAGTGGATAGAAATCATGATGTCATGTTCTTCCGATCAGCGTGCTCAATCAGGCTCCTTGTGATTTATTTGAGAGGTGTCAGTCACAGGATATTCAAAAGGAAGTCCAGCAGCAATTAAGAAAAATCAATGTGAGAAATTTCTGCTGCCCGCCACCGGTGACAGTCCCTGTACTAACATTCTAAATAATGCCTAATCAGATAAATGGCTATGTATTTAATTCCAGAATAATACAAACCGAGAATCCAAATGGAAGTATTTTCCATGAGAGTGGCCCAGTATAGCACAAAATCATACAGAACCGAAGGTCTGGGGTTTGGAGGAACTTTTCAACTTGATGTTTCAACCTCAAAAGAAGGGATCTGCGAGTTCATCCATCTCATGGAAGTATACACAACAACAACAACTTGTATTTATATAGCGCTTTTAACGTGGTAAAACATCCCAAGGCGCTGCGGAGGAGTAGTAAGACAAAAAATTCGACACTGAGCCACATAAGGATAAATTAGGGCAGGTGACCAAAGGCTTGGTCAAAGAAGAGGTTTTAAGGAGCGTCTTAAAGGAGGAAAGAGAGGTAGAGAGGCGGAGAAGTTTAGACAGGGAATTCCAGAGCTTAGGGCCTAGGCAACAGAAGGCACGGCCACCAATGGTTGAGTGATTATAATCAGGGATGCTCAAGAGGGCAGAATTAGAGGAGCGCAGATATCTCGGGGGGGTTGTGGGGCTGAAGGAGATTACAGAGATAGGAAGGGCCGAGGCCATGGAGGGACTTGAAAACAAGGATGAGAATTTTGAAATCGAGGCGCTGCTTAACTGGGAGCTAATGTAGGTCAGCGAGCACAGGGGGTGATGGGCGAACGGGACTTGGTGCGAGTTAGGACACGGGCAGCTGAGTTTTGGATGACCTCAAGTTTACGTAGGGTAGAATGTGGGAGGCCAGCCAGGAGTGCTCTGGAATAGTCAAGTCTAGAGGTAACAAAGGCAGGGATGAGGGTTTCAGCAGCGGATGAGCTGAGGCAAGGGTGGAGACGGGCGATGTTACGGAGGTGGAAATAGGCGGTCTTTGTTATGCTGCGGATATGTGGTCAGAAGCTCATTTCAGGGTCAAATATGACACCAAGGTTGCAAACAGTGTGGTTCAGCCTCAGACAGATGTTAGGGAGAGGGATGGAGTCAGTGGCTAGGGAACGGAGTTTGTGGCGGGGACCAAAAACAATGACTTCGGTCTTCCCAATATTTAATTGGAGAAAATTTCTGCTCATCCAGAACTGTATGTCAGAGAAGCAGTCTGACAATTTAGAGACCGTGGAGGGGTTGAGAGAAGAGGTAGTGAGGTAGAGCTGGGTGTCATCAGCGTACATGTGGAAACTGACACTGTGTTTTCGGATGATGTCGCCAAGCGGCAACATGTAGATGAGAAATAGGAGGGGGCCAAGGATAGATCCTTGGGGGACACCAGAGGTAACAATGCGGGAGCGGTTAGTGAAGCCATTGCAGGTGATTCTCTGGCTACGATTAGATATCTAAGAATGGAACCAGGCGAGTGCAGTCCCACCCAGCTGGTCGACGGTGGAGAGGCGTTGGAGAAGGATGGAGTGGTCAACCGTGTCAAAGGCTGCAGACAAGTCAAGAAGGACGAGGAGGGATAGTTTACCCTTGTCACAGTCACAAAGGATGTCATTTGTGACTTTGATGAGAGCTGTTTCGGTACTGTGGCAAGGGCGGAAACCTACACGATAGCGAATGTATGGAAAAGGTAAATCCGGAAAAAAACTGTAAATTAAATTGTGAGATAAGTGCAGAAGGAAAGAAGACTTGCATTTCTATAGCGCCGTTCACAACCTCAGGATGTCCCAAAGCACTTTACAGCCAATGGAAGTACGTCTGAAGTGCAGTCAGTGTCGTAACGATGGAAAACGCAGCAGCCGAGGTATGGAAGTGAAAATCCGCTGGGTCTCATTAGAGACACAGAATAAACCGGAGCTGGTCGGGTCTGCGGGGCGGGGGCAGTGGGGGAGATGGGTTATCCGCGGAAGGGGGGGGGGGAGGGGCGGTGGGCTTGAACTGACGGGCAGCACCTGGTGCCACTAGACAGAGTGTGTGCAGTGCAAGCTCCGCCCATTTGTATCTGAATTTTGCATTCAGACTCCTACAACTGGCATAGGACCCTAATTTGCATATTTAAGGAGCCTAACGCGTGTGCCCTGGATGAATAAAAGTCACCCGAGCTAATATGTCCAACACTCTTCTGGTCCAGATCGGACGCAACACATCACGACGTGAAATTTGGAGGCCTAAGGCCCATTTTATAGGCACAAAATGGGCAGCTGTAAGTTGAACTTCTCCCTCATTGTTTATGCAATGGACCCCTTATCCCTCCTGCACTTCTCTCCCCACAACCAAAGCTCATCACCTATCAGCTTCCTGGGCCACCATGTAGCCCCCAATTATTACACTTGTTCACCTCTTTCTGCTTCCAATTTTTATTTTTTGTGGTTCTCGGGATGTTGGCGGCGCTGGCATGGCCATATTTATCGGCCATCCTTGTTTGACCAGATGGGCATTGTGTAGTGATCCTTTTTACAGCTTAATGGATCGTTAGACCGCTTCAGCTGGCATTAAGTAGTCAACCATATAGTATGGGATAAGGGAGATGGTTCCAACAATGTAAACAGGGGAAGCCAACACACAGACATTGCTTTCCTGTGATCCAAATAAAGTGTCAATATAAAAGGGCCTACAATGCTGACTCCCGCTATCTGGAAAAGGGAGCCAGTTTCAATAATGTAAACACACGGAGCTAAAGCTGCACTTTGCTCCTCAATGTATTGAAAGTGCTCCTGAGCTTCCAAGTGCAAAGGTGGAAGAGCAATGCACAGAGGTCACTCTCCCGAAACAGCACCTTTATTCTCATTCGCAATTAGTACAGTACCCACAAAACACTGTACATTCACAAAAAACCTTCCCATTGTTTCCACTGGATTCGTCACGCCCTATACTTCCTCCATCAACTCCCCGCCAGTACACTGCGATTTCTCTTCCCTTTGTGGCACTCTTGGGAATTAGTGCCTCTTAACTGAAACAGACCCTCATAAAAAAAACCACCAGCTGGTTTTGTTGCCAAATCCTCATAAATAACGCGAGCATAAAAAAACAGACAAGCCAATTAACACAAAGCACAGCTTGATGGAGCAAGGCAACACTTTGAGAGCAGCAGGGCAACCTGACGCTATCATAGAATCAGAGAATGATACTGCACAGATAAGGCAACAACAGTCACCACAGGCTTTGGTCTTTAAGATGCAAAGACAACTTATAGTCTACGGGCTGTATTTATACCGTGGCCATCAGTCCGAGACCATTGGTGCAGCCCGGCAGCACCTGGTGTACACTGCCTGGCTCCGATTCGAATTCTCTCGGCCAGGAGAGAGTTCTGCGCAGGTGTGCTTATACACAGAGCTCCCTTCCCAGCCAGTAAATATTCAAATGTTTTGAGAGCGGGGGTGGGAGGGCCCATATTCCCAACGCAATTAAATAAACTCCGGGCAAGTTATTCAATGTGCCGAGGAGGCCCAAGGAATCCCCAAGCACGCTTTAACACTGGTTTGGTACCGCACTGCGTATTTGCATCATTATGCAATTGCATGCAATGAGCAGGCCAGGGATTTGGATGCTGAATGAGCTCTGTGCATCACTGTGCTCGCATCATGGTACAACTGGGAGTCATCCTACTCTGAAATCATCTGGTCAGTGCAAGGCACTCATTAGTGCTTTGGATGAGATGTTAAACCAAGCCCTAGCTGCTTGTTCAAAGATCCCATGGCAATATTCAGAGAAAGCTGGGGTCAACCTAGCAAACACTCAACACTCAACCAACACTATTAAAAAAACAGATAGACTAATCCTGCATCTCATTGGGATTTTGATGTGCGCAAATTGGCTGCGGTGTTGGTTGAAGCAAGAGAGTCCGGTCGCCTGTCATTTTAATTCACCGCTCCACGCCCACTCAGACCTCACCGTCCTCGGCCTCTTGCATTGTTCCACGGAAGCTCAGCGTAAGCTCGAGGAACAGTACCTCATCTTCCAATTAGGCACTTGACAGCCTTCCGGACTCAATATCGAGTTCAACAATTTCAGATCATAACCTCGGCCCCTACCATATATATATATATATTTTATCCACACTTTTGGTTTGTGCCTTTTCCCTTTTTTTTCTCTCTCCCACATGGCAGCTGTCTTTCATTCTGCCAGTGCATTTCACACTTCAAGAGCCATCTTTTGTCTCTTAACCTGTCCTATTACCATCTCGTCTCGCCTTGAGTATCTCTTAATGTCTCTTCTTCTCACAGCCCTCCCCTTTTGTTCTTTCATTCCCTCCCCCAGCCTCCAAACTTGCTTTTTCATCTGTTTAATTTCCTGCTTTTTTCTCAGTTCTGACGAAGGGTCTTCGACCTGAAACATTAACTCTGTTTCTCTCTCCACGGATGTTGCCTGGCCTGCTGAGTTTTTCCAGTGCTTTCTGTTGTTATTTCAGTTTTCCAGCATCCGCAGTATTTTGCTATTGTAGCTCATTACTCTTCTTGGAATAGAGTTATGGGTTTGGTGGCACCCACCTAAACCATCAAAAAGGCCCCAATTGAACATGTTACCTGAAGGACAGCACAACATAGCACTCCCTCATTATGGCACTGCAGTGTCAGCCTGGATTATGTGCTCAAATCCTGGAGTGGGAATTGAACTTGTGGCTCAGAGCACAGTACTACCAATTGTGCCGAACAAAGACGTCAAAGTTTTACGAAGGCCAGTTTTATAGTTTCTTTGTCAGTTAAGAACCCACAAACATCAAACAACGAGGCCGTAGTACATCCAAATGCAATAGAGGAGGTACAGTATGCGGATTCAACTGTTCTAGAAAGTATTCTGAATAGTCAGCCAAAGTAACATTATCAAGAACTGTGGCTTATGATGCCTGTGTCCAAAAAGAACCAATACAAGGGAAAGATATAGCAATCTAAACATTTACTTGTCCTATAGTATTGTATTTGTGCTTTGGGGAAATCCAATACTTCACTTCAACATGCACCAAGTCCCGTTCACCCATCACTGGCCTCGCTGATCTACATTGGCAACCGGTTAAGCAATGCCTTGATTTTAAAATTCTCATCCTTGTTTTCAAATCCCACCATGGCCTCGCCCCGCCCCATCTCTGTAATCTTCTCCAGCCCCACAACCCTCCGAGATCTCTGCGCTCCTATAATTCTGGCCTCTTGAGCATCCCTGATTTTAATTGTTCCACCATTGGCGGCCGTGCCTTAAGCTACCTGGGGCCCTAAGTTCTGGAATTCCCTCCTGAAACCCCTCCGCCTCTCTGCCTCTCTGTTCTCCTTAAAACCTACCTCTTATCTGCCCTAATATCTCCTTGTGTCGCTCGGTGTCAAAAAATTTTTTATAACCCTCCTTTGAAGCACCTTGGGACATTTTACTACGTTAAAGGCGCTGTATAAATGCAGGTTGTTGCTGTTGTTTCCAGTCAAGAAGGTTTTATGCAAACAGGATTTATAAGTTTGGTTGCAGACTGAATCAGCAGCTGTAGAATCAACTATTGCAAAAAAAAAAATCCTTTCTGTTTTGCTACATTCTCTCTCGTAACCTCCTGCTCAGAAAAGAACAGGTGCAAATTAAACACAAAGAGGAAATTAAATTTTCTTCACAAGGAAATGGGAGGCAGGGGGTAAAGACTGGCAGGACCAGATAGAACTGAGTACAGATATCAACACCTGCTGGAAACAGTCAACACTTGCAAATCATCTGCTGAGAGGCTTCAGATTCATCTATCTTCTCCCCCAACAATAAGCTTTATATCAGCTTCCCAGGTGATCGTCGCAAGTTAAAAGACTTGCATTTATACAGCGCGTTATCACGATTCTCGGAAACATCTCAAAGTACTTCAAAAACATCTTGGAGTTCTTCCCATGCAGTGAATTACCTTGAAGTCAGTGATTGTTATTAGGTATAACAACAGAAAACGCTGGAAAAACTCAGCAGGCCAGGCAGCATCCGTGGAGAGAGAAAGAGAGTTAACGTTTCAGGTCGATGACCTTTCATCAGAACTGGGAAGAGCCGGAAATCAAATAGATTTAAGGCCAGGGTAAAGCTGGGAAAAGGGGGAGGGGATAAAGGAACAAAGGGGGAGATGGAGAGACATTAAGAGACATTAAGAGATATGCAAGGCTAGAGGTGGTGTTAATGTGACAGATTAAGGCTGAATGAAGTGTGAAATCCACTGGCAGAATGAAGGACAGCTGCCAGCTTCTAGGAGGAAAAAAAAGGTGGGGGGGGGGACAAATAAAAGGGTGGATAAAATAAAATATAAATGTGATTGGAGCTGAGGTTATGATCTAAAATTGTTGAACTCGATATTGAGTCCAGAGGGCTGTAGCGTGCCTAAACGAAAGATGAGGTGCTGTTCCTCGAGCTTACGCTGAGCTTCCGTGGAACAGTGTAATAGGCCGAGGACGGTGAGGTCAGAGTGGGAGTGAAGCGGTGAATTAAAGTGACAGGCCACCGGGAGCTCGGGGTCCCCCTTACGGACTGAACGGAGGTGTTCCGCAAAGCGGTCACCCAATCTGCGTTTGGTCTCCCCAATGTAGAGGAGTCCACATCGTGAGCAGCGAATACAGTATACTAAATTGCAGGAAGTACAAGTAAATCGCTGTTTCACCTGGAAGGGGTGTTTGGGGCCCTGGACAGTGGGAAGAGGGGAGGTATAAGGGCATGTGTTGCATCTCCTGTGCGTGCACGGGAAGGTGCCGGGCGAAGGGAAAGGGGTGCTGGGGGTGGTAGAGGACTGGACTAGGGTGTCGCGGAGGGAGCGGTCCCTACGGAATGCTGAAAGGGGAGGTGAGGGGAAGATGTGTTTGGTGGTGGGATCACGCTGGAGGTGGCGGAAATGGCGGAGGATGATCCGTTGAATGTGGAGGCTGGTGGGGTGAAAGGTGAGGACAAGGGGAACCCTATCGTGGTTCCGGGAGGGAGGGGCAGGGGTGAGGGCAGATGTGCGGGAGATAGAACGGACACGGTCGAGGGCCGTGTCGACCACGGTAGAGGGGAATCCTCGGTTGAGGAAAAAGGAAGACATGTCGGAAGCACTGGTATGGAAGGTGGCATCATCAGAGCAGATGCGGCGGAGACGGAGAAACTGGGAGAATGGAATAGAGTCCTTACAGGAGGCGGGGTGGGAGGAAGTGTAGTCCAGGTAGCTGTGGGAGTCGGTGGGCTTGTAGTGAATGTTAGTCAATAACCTATCCCCAGAGATGGAGATGGAGAAGTCGAGGAAGGGAAGGGAAGAGTCGGAGATGGACCATGTGAAGGTGAGGGAAGGGTGGAAATTGGAAGCATAGTGAATGAAATGTTCTAGTTCAGGGCGAGAGCAGGAGACGGCACCGATACAGTCATCAATGTACCGGAAAAAGAGGTGAGGGAGGGGACCCGAGTAGGACTGGAACAAAGAGTGTTCCACATATCCCACGAAAAGGCAGGCATAGCTAGGACCCATGCGGGTACCCATAGCAACACCTTTAATTTGGAGGAAATGGGTAGAGTCAAAGGAGAAGTTGTTCAATGTGAGAACAAGTTCAGCCAGGCGGAGGAGGGTGGTGGTGGATGGGGACTGGTTGGGCCTCTGTTCAAGGAAGAAGCGGAGCGCCCTCAGGCCATCCTGGTGGGGAATGGAGGTGTAGAGGGATTGTACGTCCATAGTGAAGAGGAGACGGTTGGGGCCGGGAAACTGGAAACTGTTAAAATGGCGGAGGGCATCGGAAGAGTCGCGGATGTAGGTGGGAAGAGACTGGACAAGGGGAGAAAAAATAGAGTCGAGATAGGAAGAGATAAGTTCCGTGGGGCAAGAACAGGCTGAAACGATGGGTCTACCGGGGCAGTCCTGTTTGTGGATCTTGGGAAGGAGGTAGAAGCGGGCTGTGCGGGGTTGGGGAACTATGAGGTTGGCGGCCGTGGGGGGAAGATCTCCAGAGGAGATGAGGTCAGTGACAGTCTTGGACACGGTGGCTTGATGTTCGGTAGTGGGGTCATGGTCCAGGTGGAGGTAGGAGGAGGTGTCAGAGAGTTGGCGTTCAATTGTTATTAGGTAGGTCAACTTGGCAGCAACTTTGTGCCTGTAACATCACACAGAATGCAATGAGATGAGTGATCAGTTATTCTGTTTTTTAGTTCTACTGGTTGAAAGGGGAGTGCTGGCCCCCAGGAGACCTCCCTGGCAACATGTACAGAGACTTTGATTAAGCATTTTTTTCAGGTTACATTTTTGTGACCATCAAGCTGAGGGATAAGTGTTCTGGCAAAGGGAAAACATTGTCGCTCTTGGTGCCCAGAGTCTGTAATGAGTGCTCCAGGTCAGGTATATCATAGCTCATATGTAGAGCAAAGCTCCATTTGCTCTGCCCCAGAAATGTGCTTTAACCCAATCAGAAGATCATTCCCTACTGCTCCTCTATTATATTTGCATTTCAACAACAACATTTATATAAGAACATAAGAATTAGGAGCAGGAGTCGGCCATATGGCCCTTCGAGCCTGCTCTGCCATTCAATAAGATCATGGCTGATCTTCGACCTCAACTCCACTTTCCTGCCCGAT
Organism: Squalus acanthias; assembly: GCA_030390025.1. Classification (NCBI taxonomy): domain Eukaryota; kingdom Metazoa; phylum Chordata; class Chondrichthyes; order Squaliformes; family Squalidae; genus Squalus; species Squalus acanthias. The sequence continues at coordinate 7,596,530 of CM059446.1, read as the reverse complement.
CCCCATATCCCTTGATTCCGCTAGAGTCCAAAAATCTATCTATCTCAGCCTTGAATAAACTCAACGATTCAGCATCCACAGTCGTTTAGGGGAGAGAATTCCAAAGCTTACCCTCTGAGTGAAGAAATTCTTCCTCATCTCAGTCTTAAATGGCCGACCCCTTATCCTGAGACTATGCCCCCTTGTTCTAGACTCTCCAGCCAGGGGAAACAACCTCTCAGCATCTACCCTGTCAATCCCCCTCAGAATCTTTTATGTTTCCATGAGATCACCTCTCATTCTTCTAAACTCCAGAGAGTATAGCGCCTTTAACATAGTAAAACGTCCCAAGGCGCTTCACAGGAGCGTTATCAGACAAAATATAAACCATTGTAGGCTCGCTGGGTAAGATTATTATTTTAGTGTCAGTAGTTCTGAACTGCACTGTGGGCTGATCAGTCAGTCGACATTACCAGGCTAACCAAAGATGCCACAAGACCTTCCTATTGCACTCTTCTCTGTGCCAATTTCTTAACCTATCTGACATTGTCACTCTTTCTTTTAGATCCTCCCATGCACAGTTCCACCAAGTAAAGTAAATTTAGAACTACCTCAGTCCAGTTACAAGTTGTTTTACTTTGATACACTGGCACTGAATTAGCGATGAGATCTGTTCCTCCCAAGGCACTTTCTGTCTAAAAACTGCAGCCAACGGCAAAGTTATAGCTCTCCTGGTATTTTTCCATGGGCTTTACAAATTGCTGCTGGATGGGGTGGCTCTTCCTCTGCCTGGTGCTTGAAGGAGAATAATGGCAGGTAAAAATGTAAGCAGGGAGAACGTTTCCAGGAGGCTGGTAATAGAACCACTCTTCCACAATCAGTGCAACTGTGTGGAAACACCAAACATGAAGCCTCTCTGCTAAAATTGTGCATTCATGAAATCCTCCTAGTGCCCATCACAGCTAATAGCATCCATGCATTAGCTCGGAGATCAATTAGTGAGACTGGAAAGGTTTATTTGAGAACTTACCTTTCATTAAATCTTGCTGCAACCTCTCGAAGTCCTTAACATACAACGTGTTCTTTCAAAGTACAGCAACCATTGATATGCAAGCAAATGTGGCAGCAGACTTGTACATCAATATCCACTGGGAAGCCCTGAATGAGGCGGGAGCCTTATTACTGTATGCAAATCGGCGTCCAATGATGTTTTAATGTTATATCCTTGGTTTACTGTATGAATGAACTAGCAATGAAAGTTAAATTGCTTGGAATCTGCTCACAGCACTTTAGCTACACAGAATTGTCATTAGTTTACACTGTATACATACCGATTAATAGATACCCATTAGGAGTGACAGGGCACTGGAACATTAATACACACAAACAATAGATATATATTTTTTATTCAAAAAATCTATTCTTAGACACAAGTCTTAAGGACAATATTGACCTCAGATTCGCTACTAAACTTACACCAGTGCAGTGCAGACTGTAAAAGTGAAGTAGGGGAGACATGATGTTGCACTTTGCCTTTGTCATGCCTGACTTGTGAAAGCCAGTTGCTGCCGTTGGGTGGAAAGGCAGTAGCGTCCTTTATCAAACTGATGGGAAGAATATGCAGAAAGGATAGAAAACCAGCCAGAAACAGCATCGACAAAAGCTGCTGTCATTTGGGACTCAGAGTGCACTGAACAGCAAGGGGCTGGTGTCTGAGGACGGCTAAAATAATCACCCACAGCTATCTCAGGTCCCATAATTTGGCTTGACAGACCATGGGCCTCTCCAAGTTAACCTTCCATTAACCCTGTCCAGAGGCAGCTCGATTCGCTCTAGCGTGACTAATCATTTCAGCACTCTCCCCTCCTCAGGTCAAGTACACACAAGGCTTCCAATGGCCTGAAAGGTCAGTATAGCCACTATCGTGCCAATTATGTCAAAATCCATCTAAATGCAAACACTTCTGCAGTTAAATGCTAGCTCTTCAGCTCCAGGTTATAGGCATTAAAAAAAAAATCCCGAAACAGGAAAATCAAGACTAAAGACAATGTTGATTTCCTGGTCTGCAGTGATTAACCAGTTCGATGCCCTGAATATTTTCAGGATACCAGACTGCTGACTATCACACCTGATTCCCAACCCTTTTAGTGGCTCTGAAGTGTAGATGGTGACTGCTCTCAGATAGGATCACCATCCCTCCAGTGGCGGACTAACCAGCCCAGAAATTTCTAAACTACTAGCTGATCTCCTGTGGCATTGCTCACATGTATTCTGGAATCGGAGGAGCTTCTGCTGGATCTCTGTTTAACCCGAGTTGCCCGTTTAAATCCACTGCTCACCTGTAGGGGTGTGGTCTAAATAGGTATGTGATGACGTCAGTTAGAGGCTGAGGTCGCTTTCTCTCATTTGGCTCCTACTTTCAAATTCCCAATTCCTCATGGGAGATCAAAGGAGACTAGCAGATAATGTCTGGATTTCTTTTCCTTTGTTTAACACTGTTCATTTGTAACTTATGGCTGTTTTATGAATATTTGCGTCAATTCGGTGGAAGTGTGACATATACTTTGCACGTGTTACAAAGCAATGTGACACTTTGAGGTGCGGCAGACACGCCCTAGATGCATGCTGGATAAACAGATAGTCGGGCAGACAGAAACAGACAGGAGAATTCCAGATTTTAAAGTAGAAGTCTTACTTTCTAGTTTACTTTTGTGCAGTCTCCGGTCTTGGTGCCACTTTGACTCTAGGTTATCATCTTGGAGATAATGAAGCTTCTGGTCTCCCAACATCCTTGGGCGGAGCAGCTTCTGATTGGCTACTGATGATTCGAAAGTTGCGGACTTTTTGTCACATTTTATGTAAATACCGGCAGGCTCAAGTGTGTCATTAAAAGAGAGGTTGTGGCCAGCGATTCAATGAAAGACCGATTTTGGACTTGTCCACCGAGCGCCAAGTGATATTTCTCCAATCTCCAGTAGGGTAGCCACAGTTCTCTTCTCACTAAGTGCATAATTACACACTGGCAGCAACTAACAGATCTCCAATGTGTCCACTTCATTGATAAAGGAGAATCCTGACACTAGACCCTAAATTGATCTGATCCTTTTCTCTCTGCTATAAAATTTTATTTTTTTCCCTTCCCTTCTTAAGATATCCAAACCCATAACATACCCTTTCATACAGTGTTTCGTGGGGCCTGTAAGGACTCACTACTAAAATGCTCCTGGCCAATCAGGTGAATCGGTTAACCTGTATCCGATTAAAAGGCTTCATGAAATATCAGTTGCTCAGGGTTTTAAAAAACAACAGCAGACTGCAGGGCTCCCTCCAGTGGCTCAACAGGCAGATGTGGGGTGTTAATGAGGTCTGTAAACCGGGACCGTCAATCCCACTGATCAACATGGATACAAAACCCGCTGAGCTTTCTTTGTAAGATCTTGGCTACCTCCTCTGAATTCAAATTAGAATCTTAGGGGGAGAAATTCAGTATCGCCCCATTTGGGGCGCAATTATCGGCCTGGCGCAAAGATTAGCGCCTGGCGCTAATTATCGCCACCGACTGCAAACTTGACTTTTATCGCCCCTGGAGGTGATTGGAGTGCTAAATCAGGCGCTTCACACCTGTCTTAAGGCGCAAAGGCCGAGGAGCGAGGCGCTACCTCAGAGCGCTGGCGAAGCTCATGTGATGTCAGTCAGCAATGGAACACACACACAATGGCACGGGCCAGTTCTTAAAGGGGAGGTTTGATCTTGCTTTCCATCCACATCCTGCTCATTGCAGCCTTGAATCTCGGCCTGGAGAGACCTGTACATCAAATCTGCTGGAAAGAACAATGGAGAGTACCAGGGAAAGAGCTCAGAGTGCAGCCCCCACAGTCTCTTCTAAATCGATACAAGGAAAGGCAAATCAAAATGAACCTGCAAAGTGCTGCTCAGTACCCAAAACTCCTTCACACAGCGTTGAATCTCTCAGAAGTCTCTCTCTCTCTCGCTCAGAAAGCGTGGTTCAAAATGTCACCAACAATAAAAGGCAGGAAGCGGTCGCCTTTAAATAGCGCTCCCCCAGTCCCTTCCTGACTGCAAAACGCTCCCCTCAACCTGTCGTTGCTAGCGGCAGGCGGTAAGGCAGGGGGCGCCACTCAATATCCGCTCCGGGGCGATACCGGGGCGTTGCGCACTCGACTGACGTCACGATCTGCCGGCGCAGGAGATCGTGGCGGTAGTGTTTAGCGCCGCCGCAAAATGTCTAGTTAATTTCACGAGCGGCGCAAACATCTGGGCGCTAGATGATTTGCGCCCCATTAGCGCCCTCTAAAGGCGCTAACGGGAGGCGCAACCAACTGAATTTTTCCCCCATAGAATCTTACAGTGCAGAAGGAGGCCATTCGGCCCGTTGTGCCTGTGCTGGCTCTTTGAAAGGGCTGTCCAATTTAGACCCACCTTGCATTGAGAGTTTGATTCCAGGGCTTTTATGTACAGCAGGAAGAAAAGGGCTCAGCACATATACCTGGGGCAACCCACTCAGTACCTCCTCCATTGCTATTTAGCTCTGTTTGTGACTACCCTCTGCTTCCTCTTCTTCCGCCAGTTACCAAGCCATGTTTTGACCTCGATTCCCACTCTCGTTAGCTTGCAAAGCAGTCTCTCGGGTGGTGTTTTAGCATTCAGAAGTTAATATAGACCATGTCAGATGGCTTTCCCCCTCAGTTTGTGATGCCACCTCCTCTGTAAAGTCTACAAGATTGGTCAGGCAAGGTAAATCAGCGATTCATGTGATGCTAAGCTTGTTTCTTTAAAAAACTGAAAATCGTAGGAGGGAGGAAAGTCTAGGAAGATAAGGAGTTCCACAGTTGGGAGGTCCTGGGAGAGAACAACATAGCGTCTGGGCCACCTTTTGTTTCTTAACCTGTCCTATTACCATCTCGTCTTGCCTTGAACATCTCTTAATGTCTCTACTTACCATAGACCACCCCTTTTGTTCTTTTATTCCTCCCCCCAGCCTCCCCCTTGCTTTTTTATGTTTCATTTCCTGCTTTTTTCTCAGTTCTGACGAAGGGTTTCGACCTGAAACGTTAACTCTGTTTCTCTCTCCACGGATGTTGCCTGGCCTGCTGAGTTTTTCCAGCGTTTTCTGTTGTTGTTTCAATTTTCCAGCATCCGCAGTATTTTGCTATCGTATAGAGTAGGAGATTGTGTTTTGAGTCTGAATTTCGCAGTAGGGCGAGGGAGTGGGTAAGCGAACTGAAACCTGGCCTTTCACCCTCCACATAACTGATGCACCTGGTTTCCAGTTGAGTGCAGTAAATGGGCACTTAAAATCCAGATTACTTTTGGAACACTGAGCACAGAGTTAAAAAACAATTCTAAGAAAGTTCCAATTTAATCAGAAGATACTAACTGGATGCAACGTTGTGAGGGGAGCTGGGGGCTCTGTGTCCATTCATTGCACAGGCAGTAGCATCAGTTTTGTTAATGTACGTTCTATATATTTCCCATCTATTACCTTTGATAAGAGCAATAAGCTTGGAAAATATACTATTTGTTACGCTTGGTCACCACTTATTGAGGCCTTGACTGGAAATGGATTTTTCCGCCTCTGATCTCCCACCCAAGTCATTAACTTAATATGCGAGCCATTCCTTTCCATCAATCCCCCTGCAAGGATCTATGAATACATGAAAGAGAGAGCCAGCTGTGTTGATTACAGAAAGATAATGCTCCCTTTGGGAAGCCAGACTGCAATAGCACCGATTAAATTTACAAGCCACCATTGCTTTTCAGCAGTCACAATTAACACTTGCAATTCACTCATTATTTGGTGCATTTATTCTCATTAAAGTACAAGATAACAGCGTTAGGGAAATGGAACATTCCCTTTCCATTTTGTGAGCAAGTGACAGAGTATCAAGTACTCCTAGCTCTGTATGGGACAGGTCAGATGAAGGTCAAAGCTCATCCGACATTAGCCTAGCATTTAGGCGATTTACAGGAGACCCACCAGATGCTTATGAATCTGACATCAAAATGGCCAAAGTCTCTGTTAAGTATGTTGCATGATCAAGCTGATTTAAAAAGCTACGTGGGACCCATAGGCTGAGTAATGAACTAGTTCTGCAAGTTGAGTGTATTGATGGCTGACAACCTCTCCTGTGAGGGCACGCTGCTGTCAGTTTCCTTGATTATCACACAGAGAATTCTGCAAACGTTAGCCAGACCAGGCCACCGTCACATGGTAATATCCTGGGGTAGAGATTCTGCTTTGGGCGCAATCGGCAATCTGAGCGCAAATTGCGCTCAAAATTTGCGCCACTTTTCCAAATTGAATTTGTTGCTCAAGTTTCCGCTCAAATTAATTTGCATGTTGCCCAACGTAAAATCTTCCGTGAACCAGCGCAATTAGGCAGCGTTTTAGAATGTCATTTTTTTTAAAAATTGCATTAAAATATATTCCTTGATATATTTAACCGTGGTAACCTGGTGCAGTTTGATTAACACTGCTGAAAATGGGTTTATCACAAAAACATAAGCATTTTTAATCAGGGTGTCTAGTCCACCACCTGTGGGTAAGCCAATTTTAAACAACTGAAAATGACTTTAAAACCTATACAGAGCCATTTACTAGTTTCATTGGTGTACAGTAGTCAGTTTCTTAGGGAATTAAATGTTTTTTAATGTTTAAAAGCTTTTAAAAAGTGCCTATTGGTGTCCTTAAAGAAAGAAAGACTTGCATTTATATCGCGCCTTTCACAACCACCGGACGTCTCAAAGCGCTTTACAGCCAATGAAGTACTTTTGAAGTGGAGTCACTGTTGCGCCTAAAAAAAACCCCAGCTTAATTGCAAGAGCCTCCTCGAAGGCCCGCAAACGGGCGCCATTAGTGGAAACTCGCCATGGTGATTAATTCGATCTGGGGGCGTGGCCAGTTCCTAGCGTGATGTTTTTTAAACGAGCGCAAAAGATCGCGGAAACTCAATATGCGCTGGACATAATTTGCGCTTGTAATTCCTCAATCTTTTGCTCTGGTTTGGCCGATTTTGGCTGAATTGTGCTGGAAACGCAACCTAGCGGAAACTGCAGGCCCCTATCTTTAAGTGAACATTTTTGGAGTTATTGCCCTGGTCTGTGCTCCCAGCGAGTAGGCTCGCCTACTGGGGGTGCGTATCAGAAATTCGGGCATGCATCTGGTCACAATTTTGCAACCATTAAAACAAACAGTCGGAAAATCACAGGTAGATCACCCCCAAATTTCTGACATGCACTCGCAGCGGGCGAGCAATGGTTGCTTGAATTATCCCATTTATGTAGGCCAACTGGTGAAATAGTAAGTTTCAACACTTCGAACTATGCAAACTTGTGAAAAGAAGTAGCCAGTCTACCTGCTTGAGACTTTCAATACATTGGCGTTAGACACAAATGCCTAGCAACATCTTACAAATAGTCTGAAAAAAACTGCTTCAACCCTAAAGAGCACCTCCTACTGCACTGAAGTGACTTCCTTCAATTAGTGGTGAATTATCAGCATTGCTGTGCTCTAGACTTGTGTCCCTGGGAACTAGATTAAGCACAAACTCATTTTTCCTCAAACCATAAAAGTCATTGTCCAACGATAAAGGCTTAATATCTGGCCCTTTGCTGTTGATTTATTGTAATTATCGCATTCATCATAGAGTATAATTGTCATGATAGGAAGAAAGAGGAGAATAAACACTGTATAATTGTAAGTGGCTACACATTTAGTGGATGCAGAATGGAGAGCATTGGGAAACAGAGACAGGCAACGGGAAACTGTGAAATGCTACAGATAGTTCAGGGGTGAGGATGACCTCACAACTCAATGGAAACGCAGCAACAAGTTACTAAAAGGTTGAAAATTGGAGAATGGGGATGTAAGAAGCTTATTTAACCTAAACTATAGGTTGAATTCACCAATCCCATAACACCAGCAGGGAGCCAGGCTCAAAGGGACTGTGGGTCAGAGAACGTGCGGTACATTGTGATAGCCCCATCTCCGACTTACGCTCTCTTCCAGCGTGGCTCGCCACTAGGAGTGGCGGATTAGTCTATTTACCCGAATGAATGCAAAATTGAGGGATGCGAGTGCAAACAAAGCTGAAGACACTGGAATAAATATTCTTGCCGCAGTGAAGTGTGCACGTAGAAAAGACGACAGCAAAATTAGTTAAATGAGGAAAAGTTCAAAGCATTCCACTTCCTTTTAATAGAAAAATCTAGTATGCACGCTAGTAATTGTTTTGATGTTTGAATAAAAGTTTGAATAAAGACCCAGAAGTAGTCTCCCTCCTGGGTGGTGAACATAGAGGGGGGGGATTTTGCCGGCGCTCAGGGGGCGGGTTTGGAGGCGGGACTGCTGGAGAATTTGCAAAGATTGACAGCGGGTCCCGAACCCGCTGTCAACCCGCCTCCATACAATCTTCCCAAGTAGGTAGTTAACAGGCAGTTAAGAGGCTTTTTTCAATTTTGCCAGGTCGACTGCGGGCTTCCCGACGTCCGGACACCACGCCAGGGTAAGTGTGGCGTGCTGTGGGTCTACTGTAAGGTTTGTGCATTGATGACAGCTGCAGAAGTGGTGTGAAGGATCCAATGGTACATTAATGAGTTTCAGAGGTAAGAAAATGTTGGGAAATCATTTTTAATGTATTTTTAATGACTTTTCCATAGGTAACAAGGTTTGAAGTGTTTGTGTAGTCCCACCTCATTGAGAGAACCTCTCTCACCAGTGACAGATTACTTCTGTAACCTCACCTGCAGCTGCCATCTGTTTTATCCTAAGGAGAGAGTCTCTGGAAAGCCTGGGTACAAGGGCTCACCTTTGTACAGTGATTGGCAGTGTTGCAGCACCTCAATGCTGTCAAACACTGAAAAAATCATCTGTCAAAAAAAAAAATGAGCGTGTCCCCTTTAAGAAAACCGGCAGATGACATGTCATCAACTGACGTCATCTGACACCGGCTTTCTCTTAATTGGCCGGCAAGCCCGCAGGGCGGGCTTAACAAGGCCAATTGACATAAAATTACATCTGTGCGTCGGGCGTCATTGGGGGCGGGATCGGAACCCGCAAGTCAGCTGACCCACTCCCAACTCGCACCGAAAGGTAAGATCGCGCCCTCTAGAGTGTTCCCATGGAGCCAGGCAGCTCCATAAGAAACAATGGGAACTGCCCAAGACCTGCTCTGGAATGGTGGGGGTCTCAGGAACACAGCCAGTCAGTGATGCCACCAGATCAATGGGAGTCCCCAAACTACCAAGAAAAATGACACTTTGAAAAGCAAAGAATCAAAGAAATCTCTGGTATGTATATTAGTTTCTTCTATAAAAGGGGAGTACTTTGAACTAAAACCCTAGTCTTTCCTTTCCCCTTAATTCTAGGTTGTCCAATTCCTTTAATAACAATAAGCTCGAAGAACAGGACTGAAGGTCATACGTTTGGAAATAAATGATCAAATTTTCTGTTGGAACAATATGGCTGCAGTCCTTCTGGGGCCATGAAAATGCCCTTTGTGGAATGGAAGTAGTCAGGGATGGACTTTAGGGATGGAGGAGAAAGTTTGGAGTTTTCACTCTTTATAACTTTTATCTGTGCTTAGTCACCTTGCTCATAAACTGGGGAGAGTCCACGAGGAGTGTAAACTGCACATATGGTGGAAGAATTCGGCTCAATCAGGTGCATGCCCCTTCTTCTTTGATACTGTTCTTAATCCTCACCAGTGAAATGCATGCACATACATGAAGGTGGAAGGGTATTACAAGGCACTACAGGATTCAGATGAACTCCTAAACTACTGTTGTGATTTAAATTACATTTTCTGAAAGGTGTTTTCATGGCATCGAATTGCATCTATGCTGATTTAATAACAATCACTTGTATTTTACTAATTAAAAATAGATCCAAATGTCACAGGATCTCATAGGATATTCAACAATGATATATAAAACTCATGAAATATAGTCCTATGCTGTAGCACCTCAAAACACCATGCTAGATTTGGATGCTGAATTGCAGAAAAATGCAACATCCTCTGTATAAGATAACTCATTATACTTCACTCACTTATTTATATTTATACTCGGCAATGTGAATAAAATAGGTGAAAACTGACGACCAACACTGTAACTCAATAACTACCGCCACTCAGGGTGACCATAAACCTCTTGTGACTTTGTCACTGACGAGTTATTCACTCAGCCTCAAATATATTTTCCCAAACCTTAAGCTTCATAATAGATCCATGACTTATTGCTGAATCAGGTTATATTTGAGGCTCGGGCTATCTCATCTATTATAGTTACTGGGGTGGGGGGGGGGGGCGGTGAGAGAGAATAGCCCAGAGATCTGTAGCTGAACTGTAAAATGATAAATTCTCTCAGTCTCTGCAACTGAATAATTATATCACCCAGTGATGTGGAAATAAGAAAAATGTACCCATATTCTCAGGCCAGTTTTATTTTTTTTTCATGAACATCTGTATGATAAAGACTTACATTTATATAAGCACATTTCTCATGAATGTTGCAGAACACTTTACAGTGACTGTTATTTAGGCAAAGTCAGCAGCCATTTTGTACACAGAAAGATCCACAACAAGGAGATGAATGACCAGGTTATCTGTCTTTGCCAGCATTGATTGAGCAAGGACTCCTAGAGAATTCCCTGCTCTTCTTCAAATAGTGCTACAAGATCTTTAACATCCACCTGAACTCCCAGAACAGAGAAGCAGGGCCACAGTTTAATATCTCATCTGAAGAATACCACCTCTGACAATGCAAGCACATCCTCAGCACTGCATTGGAGTGTCAGCGTGCACTTTGGAGTAGAGCTTTAACCCATAACCTTCTGACTCAGAGGTGAGAATGCGACCAACTGAGCCAAGCTGAATATTGTTATAAAGCATCAAATGAGAGTGATGAACATAACTAATTCCACAAGCAAGGAAAGCATCAGAACCCAAGACTGTGAAGAGGGTGCAGAGAGGCTGCTGGCAGGTGAAGAGTGTGCGGCCCACCAGCTTCCAGGGAATTGGTGGAGGTGAGGGGGGGGGGGGAAAAGGAGGAGTCCAGGGAAGGAGAGGACATGGCTTTTCTATTGGGGCCCAGAGGAGCAATAAACATTACACCAATATCCCACTGTTAAAATCAACCTCAAGCTATTTGTTTTGGAGTGCTTTTCATAAGATCCTTGTCTTTATGAAAATGATTAATAGATCCAGAGTGTAAGAGAGTCTAGTGAAGGAAAAATGGCATTTCAGCCAATGAAGCTTCTCTTTCCAATGGATGGTGTGCAACTCAAGGGGCCATGGACTCTCTCCAATTTTATTTAATCTCCTGACGGAGTGAAGTAACCGTAGGAAAACTGCAAGGAGGCTAACCTCCGAAGCTTTACCCTGGCTCGTGAAGTTAAATGAGTGACGCTCCAGGCTATCAATCTAAAATTACAATCGACATTATTCACTCTTGACAGTTTACATTATAATCATTACGCTGTCATGCCTTTGTCTCAAATGAATCTAATCCAACAATGAGTGTGGTTGGATTGGTTACTCTAATCAAACAGGAGTCGGAGAGGGATCACTGTAAGGAGCGTGTACTGCACGCAATTAGGGGTGGTAGGGCTAAAGGGATCAAGGGATATGGGGAGAAAGCAGGGACAGAGTTCTGAATTTGGATGATCAGCCATGATCGCATTGAATGGCGGAGCAGGCTAGAGGGGCCGAATGGCCTACTCCTGCTCCTATCTTCTATGTTTCTATGTTTCCTGTGGGGGCTTAATCAGGAAGTTACACCCAAAATTACTCCCATTCTTGCGCTCGTTTTGCCAATGTCAATTTATGCCTAAATTTGTTGTCAATCTCATGAGCATATGCCGGAACTCAAAAATCGACATAAACAAATAGAAATCAGTGTAAACAATTGCGGGGCCAAGGAATTCGCAGAGACAAAAAAAATGCAAATGCTGAAAATCTAAAATAAAATCAGAAAATGCACAGCTCGTCCTCGGAAAAGAAAAAAAAAAGATGGCCTAATGCTTCAAGCGTAAACTGTGTCGAGGTTTCTGATGAAGTGTCTACACCTGAAACATTAGCGTAGCTTTTTTCTTTCCAGATGTCGATGGACCTGCAGTGCTTTCCCAACATTTTCTGCTTTTATTTCACATCACCAATTCTATGTTCTGTTTGTACAAATAAGATGTCCCAGTTTTCTGCAAGATGTATCATAGAAGCATAGAAAAATAGAAAAATAGGAGCAGGAGTAGGCCATTTGGCCCTTCGAGCCTGCTCCGCCATTCAATATGATCATGGCTGATCCTCCATCTCAATACCATACTCCCGCTCTCTCCCCAGACCCCTTGATGCCTTTTGTGTCTAGAAATCTATCTATCTCCTTCTTAAATATATTCAGTGACTTGGCCTCACATTTTCATAAAAAGTGGAGAGTTTACAAATGATCCATTAAATTTAACAAGTAAAATATCTATTTAACCTATTTTAATTTAGATCCATTTTTATTTCAAGTTGAAATATGAGGGTTTCTTTATGTGTCTATATTATCCTGTAATATCATTTATTTAATTTGGCTTTTGAGTGACAGTTGGGTCCCACTTACTTACATAGTGTCAGGAACAAAAAGCTTTCATCAATTAACCGGAAACATTGATTAAATGAAGAAAACAGTGGACAAAACAACTTACAGATTGAACCACATGTCACTGCGGCTCGTGTTTCCTTGTTGCTTTGTGGCAGAGCCAACAGCGTGCTAGGAACTCACATTTGCGCTGGATCAGAATACATCAACGAACGATGGTAATGCAAAAATACAAGGCGGCAGACTGTGAAACGGCGAAAAATATTGATGCGCATAAATAGGTTATGCAAATATATGCAATGCAGTTTTTTTTTTATTCCATTAGTAAATGGAACTGAATGGGTTCCAGGCAGTCACCTGCCAGTAAATGGACGCTACAATAAGTAAATGGACACTACAATAAACCGTTCTACTGATACATGACACCTTCTCTCTTACTCGGAATAATTTTGAAACATATATTATTATTTTACCACCGTTTATTTAATTTTATAGATTTCAAGCAAGTCTAATTGAGTGCCCGGTTTGTTCACATGGTTTCTCTAGTCCTCTTTTGTCTCAATTTCTTTTCAGTCTGCATTTGAAATTTTGTTTTGATCTTCTATAAAGGCAAAAGAAACAAAAGAATAATAATGCAACATATATTTGTACACTAGTTAAGCTTGGCTAGCTCTTCATGAATTAGAAAATGATAAATAGCTCATAATTGCTGCGCTAAATTATGATAAAAGCATTATTCTTAAATAGCAGCTTTTTCCCCCATCTATGGAAGCTAACTGGCCTGACTATATCTCACTAAAGGCTCCAGAAAGACTCCAATTTGAAAAAGACAGGCCAATAAATACCTTACAGAAAAAGTGACCAGGTTCAAGCAAATATAAGTAAACATGTGAAAACCTTCCAAACAAAATCATATTTAAACAAATACCAAAAGGTGTTTGTATTTGAATTGAATGTCTTGGCGCAGACCATCTCAGAACTTGAGCAGACCATCTCGGACAAGCCAATTCATCGTTGCAACAGTGTATAAAGTTAAGCTGGTCCATCATTTTTAAGAGTGGAGCTGGTTTTTCACCCTTTGTGCATAAAAAATTAAAGACGCCGATACTAAGCTAAATTTTAGACAAAAATACCCCTCATTTTGTCACATGGGGGTGAATTTGCCAATGGGGAGCTTTTGGAGGCGGGACTCCCACTTGTCGGGTTTCAGTCCCGCCTCCAACAACTTCTGGCCAACCCACGCTATTTTCCCTTGATTGACCTTGTTAAGACCGCCCAGCGGGCTTAGCAGACCAATTAAGGGAAAACCGGTTGCAGTGAACGTCAATGTATGACGTTTCATCTGTCAAAAGTTTTTGACAGATGAATTGTCATCGTTTGACAGCTCTGTGAAGCTGTCAAACACTGACATTCTCTGTAGTTTGATGAGGTCTTGAATTCAAGACCTCATCAAACATCTTTCTTTTGCAGAAATGAGATGGTTGTTGCATCTCAGAATGACACGGCCATCTGTCATCTCCAAAGCGGAGGTGCGAGACTCTCCGCATACTCACCGACTGAAGCCTGCAGGAAGAAACAAAGTAAGTACACTTTTAATAACACTTTGCACTTACCTCAGATACTCACCTCTCCACTCTTGCACCCATCACTTACCTTCACAGCACACTTTTGCACCCCCCGACCCCCGCAGACCCAGTACTCGCCTCGCTGACCTGGCGGGTTTTGGAGCCTTCGGGAAGCCCGCACTTGTGAGGGCAAAAAGGGGATAATCCTATTTTCTGCCTGTTAACTATCTGTTAACAGGCAGTTAATAGGCTTTAATCCCTTCCCGCCTCCAAGGAGATGGGACCCGGCGCGGGACGGCTACCCGCCTCCTGGGAAGATGGCATGGAGGCGGGTTGGGCACCTGCCCCCAAACTCTGCCATTTTCCCGGCAGTCCCGCCTCCATACCCGCCTCCCCAGGGCTGGCAAGATCGCGCCCATAGAGTAACTAACTAACACAGCGGACCAGCACAGCAGCATATACTAGCATCACTGCCACTCGCTGGAAACGGTCTTCAAGGTCATCCACAACCCCCTCTCCCACGGATTTAAAAAATAATAATTTTTCTGTATTTATAGCAAACCGCTCATGAGAGATCACCATTTTAATTTGGCCTGGCCTTTATTTTTTTTTCCACATTTATTACTGGTTTTCATTTACTGAACGCAGGTCTGGGGATTAATGAGGTGTTGAGAGTTTCGCTGTTTGCTTCAGTGGATTTGACTCTTCCATCAATCACCAGAACCGATTGCTTTGTAATCAGGAATTGTAAACTTTAAGATTTCATTAAAGGGCCCAGCTTAACATTTAAACGTGAAATTAATATTTTTGTTATTAATATATCCCAGATGTAAGAATAGAAAGTGCTGAAATTTACTTTTGTATTGTGATTAATTTTTAATTTCCATGCGCCAGAGACTGGTTCCTGAGTTTGGTTAACATGCACTGCCCTTTCACTCCTGGAGCTATGTTTGAGCCCAGACCAGACTCTCGAGATGAAAGTTGCTCTCTCCCTCTGACAGCTGCAACTGTTTAAGTAGCCCCAACCTGGTGGACATGAATCAGCAGCACAGAGCTGCGCATTATATTCAGGGGTAATCCCAGGCCACTGGTCCACGATGACAGAACCAGTCAGATTCTATTTTTATTACATGGAATTCTGGGACTGTTGCCTCGGTCGTGGGAATCACATCCATTTTTTTCCCGATGGAAACAGAAAACCAGTGGCCTTGGCTACAATACACAAAGGGTCTGCTAGTTCCTGAAATTAGGGGCACCGAATAAAGTCAAATTCCATGGGATTACAGGATTTTTATCGTTATTTTGGGGATTGCATTCCACGATTCCCTCCATTTTGTCAGAAAAATGAAAAACCATGACAAGTTTCACTCAGAGAGCCTATAAATATGTGGACACTGGCACAATCCCAGAATGCCGTGGAATGTCACGTTAGTTCAAAAGGTTTTGTCCACCAGTGTCAGCTGTGCCTCAGTGGGTAGCACTCTCATCCTCTGAGTCAGAAGGTCATGGGTTCAAGTCCCACTCCAGAGACTTGAGCACAAAAATCTAGGTTGACACTCCAGTGCAGTACTGAGGGAGTGCCGCACTGTCCGAGACAGAAACATAGAAAAATAGGAGCAGGATGTAGGCCATTCGGCCCTTCGAGCTTGCTCCACCATTCAATATGATCATGGCTGATCCTCTATCTCAATACCATATTCCCGCTCTCTCCCCATACCCCTTGATGCCTTTTGTGTCTAGAATGCCGTCTTTCGGATGAGACGTTAAACCAAGGCCCCGTCTGCTCTCTCAGGTGGACGTAAAAGATCCGATGGTACTATTTCGAAGAGAGCAGGCGAGTTCTCCCCGGTGTCCTGGCTAATATTTATCCCTCAACCAACATCACTAAAAAAAAACAGATTATCTGGTCATTATGTCATTGCTGTTTATGGGAGCTTGTTGTGTACAAATTGGCTGCCGTTTTTCCTACATTACAACAGTGACTGTACTTCATTGGCTGTAAAGCATCCTGAGGTCGTGAAAGGCGCTATATAAATGCAAGTCTTTCTTTCGTTCATTCTAAGACTGAAGTTAAGCCATGTTGTTGGTGCATTTGGTAGAGTCTGTATCTACTAACCTAATCTGGGAGTACTTAATTCACACATTGGGTAGAGAAAGTAAAGTCCTACTTCCTCCTTGATGAGCACAAAACATATGAACATATAAAAAGGATGAGAGAAGACCATTAGGCCCATCAATGCTCATGATATCCACCAGATACTGTGACCTCACAAAATGCCCTCCCAACCACTAGTAAAATAAAAAAGAGGAACAAAGACAAAAAGCTTGGAGCAATTTCAAGAAAAAATGCGGGTATTTTCTCCCGAATCCACAAGGCAAGCTCCAGAAGACCGTGGTTATCCATGGCACATTGTGGAGAAAACTTCACATACACCACCAGAGTAGCACAATGACTGAACAACTTCTCAAGTCCCGTCTTAAAAGGGCTGTAGCATGCCCACTGTCACCACATCCTCCAGTAACCTGTGCAAAGTATGATATCCCTTAGAGAAATCCTTCCTGGAATCCAACCTGACTCATTGACTACGTTTTCATAGACAAGTCCTCTGGCCCTACTGCCACTATCCATTACAGAATATAGAATCATAGAGTGGTTACAGCATAGAAGAAAGCCATTTGGCCCGTCGAGCCCATGCCAGCTCTCTGCAAGAGCACCTCAGCTAGTCTGACTCCCCCGCCCTTTCCCCATAACCCTGCAAATTTTTTTCCTTCAGATACTTATCCAACTCCCTTTTGAAAGCCGTGATTGAGTCTGCCTCCACCACCCTTTCAGCCAGTGCATTCCAAATCCTAACAACTCACTGTGTAAAAAGGTTTATTCTTAGGTTGCCTTTGGTTCTTTTGCCAATCACCTTAACTCTGTGTCCTCTGGTTCTTGACCCCTCTGCCAATGGGAACAGTTTCTCTCTATCTACTTTGTCCAGACCCCTCATGATTTTCAACACCTCTATCAAATCTCCTCTCAATCTTCTCTGCTCCAAGGAGAACAACCCCAGCTTCTCCAGTCCCTCATCCCTGGAATCATTCTCGTAAATCTTTTCTGCACCCTCTCTAAGGCCTTCACATCCTTCCTAAAGTGCGGTGCCCAGAATTGGACACAATACTCCAGTTGAGGCCAAACCAGTGTTTTATACAGGTTCATCATAATTTCTTCGCTTTTGTACTCTATACCTCTATTCGTGAAGCCCAGGATCCCGTAAGCTTTTTTAACCGCTTACTCAACCTGCCCTGCCACCTTCA
The DNA here is from genome assembly GCA_030390025.1 of Squalus acanthias. NCBI lineage: Eukaryota > Metazoa > Chordata > Chondrichthyes > Squaliformes > Squalidae > Squalus > Squalus acanthias. The sequence continues at coordinate 7,579,089 of CM059446.1, read as the reverse complement.
ACCATTTGTGCACATATACCCCCAGGTCTCTCTGTTCATGCACCCCCTTTAGGATTGTGCCCATTAGTTTATATTTCCTCTCCTCATTCTTTCTACCAAAATGTATCACTTCGCATTTTTCTGCTTTAAATTTCATCTGCCACGTGTCCACCCATTCCGTCAGCCTGTCTATGTCCTCTTGAAGTCGATCACTATCTTCCTCATTGTTCACTATACTTCCAAGTTTTGTGTAATCTGCAAATTTTGAAATTGTGCCCTGTACACCCACATCCAAGTCATTAACATATATCAAGAAAAGCAGTGGTCCTAGAACCGACCCCTGGGGAACACCACTGTATACCTTTCTCCAGTCCGAAAAACAACCGTTCATCACTACTCTGTTTCCTGTCACTTAGCCAATTTCGTATCCATGCAGCCACTGTCCCTTTTATTCCATGGGCTTCAACTTTGCTGGCAAGCCTATTATGTGGCACTTTGTCGAACGCCTTTTGGAAATCCATATACACCACGTCAACCGCATTGCCCTCATCAACCCTCTCTGCTACCTCATCAAAAAACTCGATCAAGTTGGTTAAACATGATTTAACAAATCCGTGCTGGCTTTCCTTAATTAATCCACACTTGTCCAAGTGACTGTTAATTTTGTCCCTGATTACTGTTCCTAAAAGCTTCCCCACTACCGAGGTTAAACTGACTGGCCTGTAGTTGCTGGGTTTATCTTTACACCCTTTTTTGAACAAGGGTGTAACATTTGCAATTCTCCAGTCCTCCGGCACCACCCCCTTTTCTAAGGAGGAGTGGAAGATTATGGCCAGTACCTCCGCGATTTCATCCTTCACTTCCCTCAGTGTCCTAGGATGCATCCCATCTGGTCTTGGTGATTTATCTACTTTAAGTACAACCAGCCTTTCTAGTACCTCGTCTTTATCAATTTTTATCCCATCCAGTATCTCCTCTACCTCCTCCTTCACTATGTCTATGGCAGCATCTTCTTCCTTGGTAAAGACAGATGCAAAGTATTCATTTAGTAGCTCAGCGATACCCTCTGCCTCTAAGCGTAGGTCTCCTTTTTGGTCCCACCCCTCCTCTTACTACCCGTTTACTATTTATATGCCTATGGAAGACTTTTGGATTACCTTTAATGTTAGCTACCATTCTATTCTCATACCCTCTTTTTGCCCCTCTTACTTTCTTTTTCACTTCTCCTCTGAACTTTCTATATTTAGCCTGATTCTCAGATGTATTCTCGACCTGACATCTGTCATGCGCCCCCTTTTTCTGCTTCATCTTACTCTCTATCTCTTTCATCATCCAGGGAGCTCTGACTTTAGTTGCCCTACCTTTCCCCTTAGTGGGAATGTACCTCAACTGTACCTGAACTATTTCCTCTTAAAAGGCAGCCCATTGTTCCACTACAGTTTTGTCTACCAATCTGTGATTCCAATTTACCTGGGCCAGATCCGTTCTCATCCCACTGAAATTGGCCTTCCTCTAGTGTATTTTTACTCTAGATTACTCCCTGTCCTTTTCCATAGCTAATCTAAACCTTATGATACTATGATCACTGTTCCCTAAATGTTCACCTACTGACACTTGCTCCACTTGACCTACCTCATTCCCCACATTGCACAGGAGGACACAAGCAGGGATTTCGTTAGGAGGGCCAGCAGGCAGTGGCGCAAACCTTTCAATGATCTCAGTAGATCACGAAACGTTACTGCAAAGCCACACTCAACCTCATCCTGCTGTGCCACTCATCACATCCCCATCACTCTGCCTTCCCTACCCTAGTCATGCATATCCTTACTCATACCAACTTACCTTGCACCTCCACCCATCCCTCTCTATCTATATTATCACTTCCCCATCTCACTAGCCACCCCTCACACTCACCTTCATTCTAGTACAATCATACCAACTAACAGCACACAAGGGTAGGCACTTGTGTGTTTTAACCAATGTTCATGTGAACTGTTAATGTGCTGTCAAACATTGAAACCTTTATGTTGAACACTTTGCATTCTTGGACAAATCTGTGTACACTTTTGGAAGTGGCTTAGTGAGTTGCAGTGAATGGTGAGACATAACGGTAGCCCCGCCCCCCCACCTCCGCAATGGTGATGAGTGTGAAAGGAATGGCTTGTGCCAACCTGGCGCATCATGTGGCAGCCAGGGTTTACAGCGTCAAGTGAAGTAAATGTGGCCATGGTGCGGCCATCCCTGGCGGCCCGGGCAGCAATGTGGTCAGGTGCTGATGCCCTCTGTCCTGTGCAGCATCAGTTGATTGTGGAGAAGATTGGTGTTGTTGGTGCTGCTGGTGTGCCTGGTGCTGCTGGTGGTGGGGCTGATCGTGGTGAGATTCTGAGGACCAAGGTGAGATAGTTTCAAGGGCACCGATGCTGATGTAATAGATGGCACGTGAACTTGAGATGACAGAAGCGATCTGTCAATGATGAGAGAGGTTGTTCCAATGAGGTGACACTGGATAGAGAGGTTACTCCAAACACTTTCAATCTGCATAAAGCTCAATCTGTCTTCCAAATGCAGTAAGCAACAGCTTCTGAGCTTGGAAAGTGAACAGATGTGAGATGGGAGCTTTTATAGCACATTTATAGCTGTCAGGTAATGAGATGATTCCATGATCATACAACTCCCGACCTGCTTACCTGACGTGATCCCCGAGCAGCGTAGACCCCGTGGGCGACCTGGTAAACTCTGAAGGTGAGCTCAAAATACTTCTTAATGGGCTGTTAACAAGGTCATAATGACCTGAATTGCCTCCCCCCGCTGCTGTGTGTCAGGTCTGTTCAGCAATAACAGACCTGACATCTGGGAAAGGCGACGGGTTGACAGCCGGGTCCCGACCCGCTGTCAAAAAAACAAATTTTCCCACCCAACCGGCCACTGACCCCCCGGAAAATTCCCCCCTATATTCCCGGAGCCTCCATTTTTCCAAAGTAAACAATCCTAACTCTCTAAACCTCTCCTCGTAACAAAATTGTCTAAGTTTAGGTATTGAGCTGAATTTGAAAAACAGAAATATAAAAAACAATTTACGTGTAAAAATAAACAAAAAGTTACTCCAATTCACTACATTATTGTAAATTTGTGTTTTTTAAACTGCAATACTGAATTTCACATATTATGTTACAAGTTACCATGCAAAATGCTGAACTTTATATATTTTAAACACATTTGTTGCTGTGGCTGCACTCATTGCTCAGCCCCACTGGCCATTGCTAGGACGTTAATTTTGTTACAATAAATTTCTAGGACAGTCATGGTAAAAATGTCAGGACTCGTGAAAATCATAGTTAAAAGTCACGAACTGTCACAGACTGATTTTACTTAAATAGCCTCACACAAACACAAACAGAAGTGACTGTGTGGTGCAGAGTACTTTGTACCCAAAGATTAATCGGTATTTTTGGGCTTGTGTCAGCTTGGTTGAGTTGATCGAAAGCCCAGCTACACTTGAGCACATAATCTCGGCTGACTCTTCAACGCAGTACTGAGGGAGTGTTGAATTGTTGAACACGCTGGGCTGGATTTTGAATGACCCGTGGAGTCGGGTTTGGAGTCGGGGGGGTGCGGGGGGGGGTTAAAGTTGCAGATTCGGGGGTCCCGACCCCATCCCGACTCCAACCCGCCTCCATGCCAGTTTCTCTGGCGGCGGGTACCCGACCTGGTCTGAGACCCGACTCCCTGAGGCGGGAAGGGATTAGTGACAATTAACTGCCTGTTAACAGGTAGTTAACAGGCAGTTTTTTGCATAATCCCTATTTTAAAAACAAAAGTGTGGGCTTCCCGACAGGTGGCAAACACTCAAGTTATCGGGTCGGGCCGTGGGTCTGCAGGGGTTGGAGGGGTCGATATGTCCGGTGGGCAGGTGAGTGATGGGTGCATGTGTGCAGAGGTAAGTGTGTAAGGTAAGTGCTAAGTGTTGGAAAAAGTTTTACTTACCTTAACTTCCTCCTGCAGGTGTCAGCCCTTCAGTTCTCAGGAGTTAGAAATCTCACCAGCACAGAAAGCACGAAAGCCGTGGTTCTGTCAGAAACTGCAGCCTTCTGTTTTCTGTGCTGGAATGATTTCTAACTCAGCCTGAAAGGAAGGACTGAAGTTAGAAATCATATTGTGAGTGTTTGACAGCTTCACAGAGCTGTCAAACGCTGATATTTCATCTGTCAAAAGCTCTTGACAGATGAAATGTCAGTCTGTGACGTCACCTGTTGCCGGGTGGCCCTTAATTGGCCTGCTGAGCCCACTGGGCGGGCTCAACAAGGTCAATCAAGGGAAAATACAGTGGGTTGGCCACATCTCGATGGAGGCGGGTTCACAAGCCAGAATGTGTGATTCCCGACCCCAACACGACTCCAACTCCAAAATCCAACCCGCTATCTTTCTGATGAGACATTAAACTAATGCCCTGTCTTCCTGTTCAGGTGGGTGTAAAAGATCCCATGGCACTATTCAAAGAGCGAAGAGTTCCTCAAGTGTCCTGGCCAACATTCTTCCCTCAACCAAAACATCATCCAGTCAGTCAGTCATTCAGTTGCTGTTTATGGGAGCTTGTTATTCACAATTTGGCTGCTGTGTTTGCCTTGATAAAACAACGATTCCACTTCAAAAGTAATCCATGCTTTGGGATGTCTGATAATGTGATAAGGCTCTTCATTTGGACAACAAAAGAATGCATCAAATACTTAGGCCGGGATTTTACTCACCTCGGCGGGTCTGTGGCGGACGACATCGGTGGCGGGTCGTGGCTCCGCTGCTGGCTCCAGCCCGTTGTGTAAAATGAATTTCCCTTGATGGGGCTTGTTAAGCCTACCCAGCGCATTTCCCGGCCAATTAGAGGAAGCGGGTCTGGTGACGTCATTTGATGACGCGTCATCAGCCAGTTCCCTTAAAAGGACCATGGCCAACTTTAATTTGACATTTGTGCTCTCAGCGTTCTACAGCATTGAGGTGCTGCAAACACTGGCAATGACTGCACAAAGGCACAGGGCTGCACCCATGCTCTCCCATGACTCATAGAATCATAGAATGGTTACAGCACGGAAGAAGGCCATTCGGCACATCGAGCCCGCGCCGGCTCTCTGCAAGAGCACTTCAGCTAGTCCCACTCCCCCACCCTTTCCCCATAGCCTTGCAAACTTTTTTCCTTCAGATACTTATCCAACTCCCTTTTGAAAGATAAGATATGCTTATGGAGGGAGTCAGAGCATGCAGGGAGGTCTCTTCCCTTCCCATTGGCGGAAGAGACCTCTCCAGGAAATCAACACAGCCCGGTTGCACATTACAGAGGAGGGCACAAGCAGGGATATCGTCAGGAGGACCTGGGTGCAGTGACGCAAATGTTTCAATGATCTCAGTAGATCACAAAATATTAGTACAAAGCCGCACTCAACCTCATCCTGCTGTGCCACTCATCACATCCCCATCACTCTGCCTTCCCTACCCTATTCCTGCACATCCTTACTCACACCAACTTACCTTGGACCTCCACCCATCCCTCTCTATCTATATTATCACAGCCCCATCTCACTAGCCACCCCTCACACTCACCCTCATCCTAGTGCAATCATACCAACTAACAACACACAAGGGTAGGCATTTGGATGTTTTATGCAATTATGGTGAGGCCATCCCTGGACTCCCGGGCAGCAATGTGCTCGGGTGCTGATGCCCTCTGTCCTGTGCAGCATCAGGTGATTGCGGAGAAGGTTGGTGGTGTTGTTGTTGGTGCTGCTGGTGTTGGGGCTGATCATAGTGGAATTCTGAGGACCAAGGTGAGAGAGTATAAATGGCACCCATGCTGATGGAATAGATGGCAGGTGAAGTAGAGATGACAGAAGCGATCTGTCAATGGTGAGAGAGGTAATGAGGTCAGACTGGATGGAGACTTGTGTAAAGACCTGCTGCATGGTGAATCTGTTGTGGAAATGCAGTGAGGAAGAGCTTGTGACTGAGGGATGATATCTCTGTAAGGTGGGAGATTTTACTGTACATTTGAAGCTGTCAACTCAACAGCTGATTCAATGGCCACTGACCTCCCGCCTCAGCTTCACAGACGTGGTCTAGCAACAGCGTGAAACCCGTGGGCGAGCTGTCAAATTCAAAAGCTAAGTTTAAAACCATTGTTAAGTGGTTGTAAACAAGCCACTAATCATTTAAATTGGCTCCCCCGCCATTGCCTGTTGGGTCTGCTCAGCGCTGGCAGACCCTACATCGGGAAAGGCAAGTGTGCGCGATTTGACAGCGGGTTTCCGACCCGTTGTCAAAAATATCAAATTTCCCACCCGACCCGCCATGAATCCCGCCCGCTGAACCCCGGAAAATTCCGATCTTAATCTCCAACAGTTCCTTCCTTTCATCCACATGTTCAGTTAAAACATTTTAAATAGCAACTGCCGGGAATGACCTTGGAGCTGCTCCCGCTCTGCCACAATAACTTTGCAGGAAGTGCAGCGGAAAACCTACTTACACCCATAAAAGGGATTTCTGTCACGCTTCCGGCAAAGTTCCGATGGCGAAGCAGAAGCAGCTCCAGGGAAATTGTTGGCCAAAGTGTGTCCTTAGTAACCACACTGTCCACAATGAATAGGACATCTAAACTAACCAATTTAAATGCTTCTTGAAGTGATGACAGTGACAATGTGTCATGGCATGGGGGAAGTGAGTGATACGAGAAGTTTTGACTATAGGAAACAGAGAATTTCAAAATGCACAAGTGCTGAAATTATATCTAGAAAAAGAAGGAACAACTAGCATTCCCAGCAAGACCCCTTGTTTCCAATAGTTTACATACTGATGAATCAGTACTGGGAAACGATATTAAATAGCCCATTAGCAGATATGCATGCAAATCAGAAATCCTTCAGTCCATAGGAGGTAAGGTCGACAATTAGTGCCCTGCTGTGGGTGATACCGTGATGGCTGAGTTCTGAAGGCTGTCTCACTTCTGACCCCATCTACTGCCATGACAAAAGACATTAGGAGAAGAGTCTATGAGGAAGAAAAATTATCAAAATTGGTGGTGAGAACAATACAGTACCAAAAGTCAGCATGGCTCAGGTAGTACCAAGGGTCAGAAGGGTGTGCGGTCAAGCCCCACTCCAGAACTTAAGCAGATAATACAGGTTGGTACTGCAGTGGGGTTTTTTTAATTCATTCATGGGATAGTCCCGAGCTGGTGCTTAATTGTTGAAGGCGCCGTCCTTCAGTTCTTAAACTGAGGTCCCGTCTGCCTGTTTTGGTGGATGTTGAGACTCTATGGTACTATTCAATAAAGAGCAGGAGTTTCCTAGTGCCCTGATCAAAATTCCTCCCGCAACCAACAGCAGATGAACTGGCATTGCTATTTGTGGGATCTTACTCTGTGGAAACGGCTGCCATGTTTGCCTACAAAATGACAGACACTGCACTTCAAAATGATTCAACATATGTGAAGAGCTTGAAGATGTTTCTGAGAGACATGATAAGGTGCTGTACGAACGTAGGTTTTACTTTCTTACGAACCCCAGGCTGTCTAATGACATCAGCAGACACATTCCGCCATTGATTCCACTATGCCACCCACAGACATTACAGACAAAAAAAATTCACTTGGGCTGCCCACTTTCCTTGGCAATATGTTTGCGCTTGGGTAAGATAATATTTCTCTCTAACTGGATGTAAAAATATGTTTCTTAAAAGTAATTTCCTGGATGCAAACATTTACTCTGCTATTACGAAGAGAAATAGTCTTATTACTGCTCTAGCCCTACAGGCTGCAGGCATCTCATTTAATTATCATATGCTAGCAATGACAGCAAGCGGTTTAACATCCTGGAGTCTGGTACCATACAATATGTGTAGTATAGAAATCAGATTAAAAACCACTCAAGCCAGATTGTACTTTAATCATTTTTGAAAACAGTAAAAAAAATAAATAGAGGGTTCCGTTCGGAGTCACGATGGACTGATGGCTGACACACCAGAAACCGTATGGTTATTTTATACTGCCCTGGAACCAAGCGATGACCTTTGGCCATTTCATGAAACAATCCATTCTACCATTGCTATTAAATCCCTTTACATCCTGGAAGCTGATCATGTGTCCAGTTGCTGGATGCACTGGGTTTTGCATCTTTCACTTTCCACAGCAACTCAGGTTCCAGCTGGTTATCCATCTCACTTAAAAGAGCACTTGTTAAGGGCATACTGTACTCCCAGGAACCTCAGCCAATATTGACAGTCATAAGAACATAAGAAATAGGGGCAGGAGTAGGTCATTTGGCCCTTCAAGCCTTCAATAAGATCATGGCTGATCTTCTACCTCAACTCCACCTTCCCGCCCTTTTCCCCATATCCCTCGATTCCCTTAATATCCAAACTAAGTACATTTTTGCTGTCCAGCAAACGAACTCTGACCTAAAACTCGACTCTGTTAGGACTCGAACCCACAACGTTAAATAGCCATTTCAGCCATTAACTAGAAGTCCAATGCGCCACAGAGCCGATTGGCCTGGGAGGTCCCCTGCAAATATTGGCACGCTTTCAGGAACCCCTGTAAATACAGCCGCCCTAATGGAGAGCCCCTGAAAAACATCAGACATTTTCCCACAGCCCTGCTGCCAAGATAGACACACTCACATGGATCCTCTGCAAATATCCCTGATACACTGACTTAATTGTTATTAATTAAGTAATTACTACAGTTATGCAGTCTCCCTGTTGCAGTACATTAACCCTACATTATCCTCCTCTTCAACAAGTGTTCCACCAACTCCATACCGACTGTATTTTTGTTATGTATGACACCCAGTCAATACAACTTGTCTCACACAAGGCATGAGATGCTTTGTCAATAATTTATTTTCCAATCCAGAAGACACACATATCACCATTGATTGCAAAGGAGGGTGTTAAACCAGTTGTGCTCTAAAGTGGAAAACAATTCCCCATCATTTAGCAGCCATCTTTGTAACTGTATCATAGCTGGAAGGATTTATTCACAACTTCCTACTTTGATAACATCAAGGGTAGGCCCCTAAAAAGCAATCCCTACCCAAATAATAAGGCAAGTCTCAGCCTTCCCTTCTGATGATATGACTGAAATCAATAATTTACATAGGGGAAGGGGATGAGGAATGAGGGTACAACCCCATATCCTGCTATTTTGCTGTACCACATCTCAGAACATCAAATGTACTGTACCGCTAGACTACCCTATATCTCATTACCACTTGTTTCTTCCTCCAGACAGCCAGGCAGAGATTATGAACTCTACACAGGGAACAAGAGTCACAAGCTCATATCCTATAAATTGGCAGAAAAAAAAGACTTGCATTTCTATAGCACCTTTCATGACCTCAGGACATCCCAAAGTGCTTTACAGCCAATTAAGTGCTTTTGAAGTGTAGTCACTGTTGTAATGTAGGCAATGTGGGCAGCCAAATTGTACACAGCAAGCTCCCACAAACAGCAATGTGATAATGACCAGATAATCTGTTTCAGTGACGTTGATTGAGGGATAAATATTGGCCGGGACACCGGGGATAACCCCCCTGCTCTTCTTCGAAATAGTGCCATGATATCTTTTACGTCCAACTGAGAAAGCAGACAGGGCCTTGGTTTTAACGTCTCATCTGAAAGACGGCACCTCCAACAGTGCAACAATCCCTCAGTACAGCACTGGAGTGTCGGCCTAGATTTTTGTGCTCAAGTCTCTGGAGTGAGACTTGAACCCACAACCTTCTGAATTAGAGACGAGGGTGCTGCCCACTGAGCCACGGCTGACACACCAGCACTGTACATACAGTAAGCAGAGCCCAGGGAGGTAGATTGGTAATCACTAGATTGTGCGCTTTGTACCCGCTCGAATCTGACTGTATATATCTAGGAACCCAAATATCCATTTTGGAAAGTTGCTAGATGGGCAAGGGTTGGGGTCGGGGCTGCCAAGAACCAAAAATCTGGACACCGTATTGAAAAGCCACCGGCATTTTTACTTTACGGGTGCATTTATTTAACATTTATATTTTCCCCAGAATGACATCCAACCCTCCCAGACCCTTCCTGTCATTCATAAAGCACCTACCTGTCTCCATGAAGTAGATTTCCATATAGTTTTAATTAATTCTAAATTGTAAATGCAGCTTCAAAAGTGCAAAATGAATTAATTAAATTATATGCACTGTCATATAGTAAACAATACTTCCCAAAATCTTGTTTTGGCATAGAAGTTTATGCACAAATGTTTGTACCACTGCAGAATGCAGCAGTCATTGATTTGATTTGGATGCAGTACTGCCCAGGGCCAAAACCTTCAGTCTGACACAGATCAGATTACAAATCTAAACAGAGCCGGAATCTGCTTTCAGTCTAATTTTCTTTGATAGATCTTTTTGTCATTTCGATTTGTCAGGCTAGAGATAGCCTGAGCCGAGCAATGGACAGTGCTCCATGGCTGCAGGCTACGTGTTCAGACTGAGGAAATGGGCATGGCTGAGCTATTCTTAAAGAGGCAGTCCTCTTCATAGTAGCACTGTGTGGACTGAATGCTTAAAGGAACTGCAAGGACAAATCAGCAGTTTGATTCTGGTGGGGGAGTCCAGCACAAGAAGAAAGAAAGATTTGCATTTCTATCGCGCTCTTCACAACCTCAGGATGTCCCAAAGCGCTTTACAGCCAATGAAGTACTTTTGAAGTACAGTCACTGCTGTAATGTAGGAAACACGGCAACCAATTTGCGCACAAGGAGGGCATAGCTTTAAAATTAGAGTTAAGCCGCTCAGGGGTGATGTCAGGAAGCACTTCTTCACACAAATCTGTTCCAGTTTTTTGAGGTTGTAACTAGCAGAATAGATAAGGGGGAACCAGTGGATGTGGTGTATTTGGATTTTCAGAAGGCATTCGATAAGGTGCCACACAAGAGGTTATTAAACAAAATTAGGGCTCATGGGATTGGGGGTAATATACTAGCATGGATTGAGGATTGGTTAACGGACAGAAAACAGAGAGTAGGAATAAACGGGTCATTTTCGGATTGGCAGGCTGTAACTAGTGGGGTACCGCAAGGATCAGTGCTTGGACCTCAGCTATTCACAATCTACATCAATGATTTGGATGAGGGGACCAAATGTAATATATCCAAGTTTGCTGATGATACAAAGCTGGGTGGGAATGTAAGTTGTGAGAAGGATGCAAGGAGGCTTCAGGAGGATATAGACAGGCTAAGTGAGTGGGCAAGAACATGGCAAATGGAATATAATGTGGAGAAATGTGAAGTTGACCACTTTGGTAGGAAAAATTGAAAAACAGAGTATTTTTTAAATGGTGAGAGATTGGGAAATGTTGGTGTTCAGAGGGACCTGGGTGTCCTTGTACAAGAATCACTGAAAGTTAACATGCAGGTACAGCAAGCAATTCGGAAAGCAAATGGTATGTTGGCCTTTATTACAAGAGGATTTGAGTATAAGAGTAAAGACGTCTTACTGTAATTATATAGGGCCCTGGTGAGACTACACCTGGAGTATTGTGTACAGTTTTGGTCTCCTTACCTAAGGAAGGATATACTTGCCATAGAGGGAGTGCAACAAAGGTTCACCAGACTGGTTCCTGGGATGGGGGATTGTCCTATGAGGACAGATTGAGTAGACTAGGCCTATATTTTCTAGAGTTTAGAAGAATGAGAGGTGATCTCATTGAAACATACAAAATTCTTACAGGGCTTGACAGGGTAGATGCAGGGAGGATGTTTCCCCTGGTAGGGGAGTCTAGAATCAGGGGTCACAGTCTCAGAATAAGGGGTTGGCCATTTAGGACTGAGATGAGGAGAAATTTCTTCACTCAGAGGGTGGTGAATCTATGGAATTCTCTACCCCAGAGGGCTGTGGAGGCTCAGTCGTTGAGTATATTCAAGACAGAGATCAATAGATTTTGAATATTAAGGGAATCAAGGGATAAGGGGATAGTTGAGGAAAGTGGAGATGAGGTAGAAGATCAGCCATGATCTTATTGAATGGCGGAGCAGGCTCGAAGGGCCGAATGGCCTACTCCTGCTCCTATTTCTTATGTTCTTATGTTCAAAGGATAGTGGAAATTTAGAACTCTTTCCCCCCCAAAAATCTGTTAAAGCTGAGGATCAACTGAAAATTTCAAAACTGAAATTGATAGATTTTTGTTCAGGGTATTAAGAGTTATGGAACCAAGGTGGGTAGAGAGAGTTAAGGTACAGATCTGCCATGATTTAATAGAATGGCAGAATAGGCTTGAGGGGCTGAATGGCCTCCTCCTGTTCCTATGGCCGTGATGTCGCCTACCGAGGTGTGGCCAGGGTTGGTGGCGGGGTGTGACCCCGCTGCTGGCTCCAGCCCACTCTGTGAAATGAATTTTACACTGATTGGGCTTGTTAAGCTCGCCCAGCACGTCTGCCAGCCAATTGAAGGAAGCGGGTCTGATGACATCACTTGACGCGTCATGAGCCGGTTTCCTTAAAGGGACCATGCGCAAATTGATTTCGACAGTTCTGCTGTCAGTGTTCTATAGCATTGAGGTACTGCAAACACTGACAAGCACTGCACAGAGAGGCTGCAACCAGGCTCTCCCATGACTCCCTCCATATGCTTATGGAGGGAGTCACAGCATGCAGGGAGGTCCTCTTCCCTTCCCATGAGCGGAAGAGACCTCCCCAGGAGATCAACACAGCCTGGTTGCACATTGCACAGGAGGACACAAGCAGGGATTTCGTTAGGAGGGCCAGCAGGCAGTGGCGCAAACCTTTCAATGATCTCAGTAGATCACAAAACGTTACTGCAAAGCCACACTCAACCTCATCCTGCTGTGCCACTCATCACATCCCCATCACTCTGCCTTCCCTATCCTACTCCTGCACATCCTTGCTCACACCAACTTATCTTGCACCTCCACCCATCTCTCTCTATCTACATTATCACTTCCCCATCTCACTAGCCACCCCTCACACTCACCCTCATCCTAGTGCAATCATACCAACTAACAACACACAAGGGTAGGCACTTGTGTGTTTTATCCAATGTTCATGTGACGTTTCTGTTAATGTGCTGTCAAACATTGAAATCGTTATTTTCAACACTTTGCGTTCTTGGACAGATTTGTGTGCACCTTTGGAAGTGGCTTAGTGAGTTGCAGTGAATGGTGAGACATAACGGTACCCCCTGCAATGGCGATGAGTGTGAAAGGAATGGCTTTGGTATTGTAGGAATGCTTTATGGTGTTGGTGTGGGCTGGTGTTAACCTGGTGCATCATGTGGCAGCCAGGGTGTACAGCGTCAAGTGAATTAAATCTGGCTATGGTGAGGCCATCGCTGGCGTCCTGGGCAGCAATGTGGTCAGGTGCTGATGCCGTGTCCTGTGCAGCACCAGCTGTTTGCGGAAAAGGTTGGTGTTGTTGCTGGTTTGCCTGGTGCTGCTGGTGTTGGGGCTGATCGTGGTGGGATTCTGAGGACAAAGGTGAGATTTTTTCAAGAGCTGATGTAATAGATGGCAGGTGAGATTGAGATGACAGAAGCGATCTGTCAATGGTGAGAGAGGTTGTTCCAATGAGGTGACACTGGATAAAGAGTTTGCTCCAAACACTTGCAACCTGCATAAAGCTCAATCTGTCTTCCAAATGCAGTAAGCAACAGCTTCTAACCTTGGAAAGTGAACAGCTATGAAATGGGAGCTTTTATAGACCATTTGCAGCTGTCAAGTAAAGAAATCATCACATGCTGACACAACACCCGACCTCCTTACCTGACGTGATCTTCGAGCAACGGGGAAGCCATTGGCGAACTCTAAAAATCTAAAGGTGAGCTTAAAATAGTTTTTAAGTGCCTGTTAACAAGCTCTTAATAATCTAAATTGCCTCCCCTGCCACTTGGCGTCGGGTCGGTTTAGCGATGACAGACCCGACATCTGGGAGACTAGTGCGGAGGCAGGTTATCAGCGGGTTCCCTACCCGCTGTCAAAAAAAAATTCCCAGCCGACCCGCCATCAAACGCGCTCGCTGACCCCCCGAAAAATTACCCCCTATGTGTGCTCCTGTAAGAAACATGTCTTTGAAATGATGTTTTCAGGGTTTTCTTCCAATTGTTTTTCCAAAGGGAAATAGCAGTTTCGGGGATTCTATGAGGTTTTTAATCCTCAAAGCTCTATTGGATTCTCCAAAACGACACTGTTCACGGTCAAAGTCCCGGACCTCAGTCAGTGCCACAAAGCGCACCATCTTAGCAGTCAACTCTGTCACCTGTACTATTGCTGCAGCACATACTATTCCCCAATTGAGCTTTCTAATTTTTGCCAGTGCCAAAACGACCAAGCTGTCAAGCCCCTCCCAAACTGCTCCAGAACTCTCCTGCAGAGAGCCGGCATGGGCTCGACGGGCCGAATGGCCTTCTTCCATGCTGAAACCATTCTATGATTCTATATAGTGTCAGCCGTGGCTCAGCTTGGTAGCACTCTCACCTCTGATTCAGAAGGTTGTGGGTTCAAGTCCCACTCCAGAGACAGGAGCACAACAATCTAGCTGTCACTCCAGTGCAGTACTGAAGGAGTGCTGTACTGTCTGAGGTGCCGTCTTTCGGATGAGACGTTAAACCAAGGCCCCGTCTACTCTCCCAGGTGGCACTATTTCACAGAAGTGCTGGGAAGTTATCCCCGATGTCCGGGCCAATATTTATCCCTCAATCAACATCACTAAAACCGATTATCTGGTCATTATCACATTGCTGTTTGTGGGAGCTTGCTGTGCACTTCCTACATTACAACAGTGACAATACTTCAATAAAAGGTACTTCACTTGCTATAAAGCGCTTTGGTACATCTGGTGATCGTGAAAGCGCTATATAAACGCAAGTGTTTGTTTTTGTTTCATAAGTGCCCATTAGGGGATGCACAATAATGGCACCAATTAATACACCTTACCAAATTTCTTTCCCTCACTCAAACTCCTGTTCCAATTCTGCCTCCAATCAAAAGTTCCAAAGCATAAAACAAGTCATAGGAATGAGAGGAGATTTTCTGCTTTGGGGCACCCAGCATGTGCCTTGTGATTTTCTGCCCATCTATTTTAATGCACGGGGGTGCGCAATTTCCGAGTATATGCTACTGACAAGTGCCGAACAGGAAAATCTCCCCCATACTTCCTCAACAGCAAAGGTGTCAAAGTGTCAGCTTGGCTCAGTTGTAGCACTCTCGTCTCAGCGTGAGAATATTCCACTTTCCACTCCAGGGTTTGAGCGCATAGTCTATGCTGACACTCCAATGCAGTCCTGGGGAAGTGCTGCATTTGTTGGAGATGCTGTCCTTGGGATGAGATATTAAACCAAGGCCCCATCTGCCTTCCTTCTTTTTATATTGTACACCTCTTGTGAAGAAGTCCAGCATTCAATTAGCTGCCTTCTTCTGATTGCTTTTTTGCACCCATCTGCCATTCTTCCATTCAAAGCCTACTACCTCGTGTTCTCTTATGTTAAACTGCATCTGTCATCTATCCACCCACTCGCCCAATACATCTATGTCCTTTTGCAATTACTTAAGAGTTCCCAATGTTGGTCCATAGATTTGCCAACTAGTAATTTCTCCCACCCTGTTCCAGCCAATTCCTTCCCATCTCTTCAAAGTTCATCTGGTTAAATCCTAACCCATGGTTTGTGACCCTCCTGTTTCCTCTTCAAGCCCAATACTAATATTCAATTATGTTCTGATCATTACTACCAGATTGCTAACTATTTGCCGCTTGTTACTCATAACTAAATCGAGGATCATCTGCTGCCTTGTTGTGTTCTGCTCCTTTTGGAAACTGATTTGAAAACACTCAATAAATCCACTCTCTTTCCTACTAGTACTGCTATTTCTCTCCCAAAGCACATGCAGTTTAAAATCTCCCATTATTATTCTTTTTCTTATAGGCCTTTCTGTTCTTTATATAAATATATTCCTCCATTAAGCCATTCTTGCGACATCATGCTACATTAAAGATGCTACACACGTGCAATAATTGGCGTAATTAAGTGACATTGTGAGTTTGCAGTGAGCTTAACAATTCAACTTGCTCCAGCTTAACCTCTTTCTGTACAAGGATCGGTAAAAGTGTTTGAGCTTGGAGCTTATTCCACCCTCCTTCCAGTTCAAACTTAAAAGCAATCACAAGGTCAAGCACCAACAAAAACAATGATTAAGTACTTGGGTCACAGGGCAGCTCTCCACGTTTACAAAACTTCTCTTTCTCTCACAGGATATTTCCACTTCAGTCAGCTGTGTCCCCAGCCCCACAGATTTTTCAATCAATAATCTCTGATCAATATTTGATTACTATTTTATTCATTGATATTTTAACCAGCTTTTTTTATGGGTGGAAGGAAGTTAATTGGCTATTTAATTGACAACCTTGGTGTTCGTCTTAGAGGCAATTCCACAGTCCCATGGTTCCAGAGTGGAGCCACACTTGCAGGGAGTGCAAGTTGCAGATTCAGGGATAAGTGGGCCAAGCAACAGGGGCCTCCTATCCTGGCATCATGACCCCTTTTTAGTA
This sequence comes from Squalus acanthias, assembly GCA_030390025.1. Classification (NCBI taxonomy): domain Eukaryota; kingdom Metazoa; phylum Chordata; class Chondrichthyes; order Squaliformes; family Squalidae; genus Squalus; species Squalus acanthias. The sequence continues at coordinate 7,562,549 of CM059446.1, read as the reverse complement.
TTTAAAGCTTTTATGTAACTGGCTACTTCCCCTAGTAAATACAATTTTTGGCACTGCTCATTCAGTACTTTACTTAGTTCTGCTAGTACTTGTATACTAGGGAGAAAGCTTTCGAGCAATCTGATTGGTGAATAACAGAAGTAGAAAATAACCAATTTGAAAACAGAGACTAAAACAGTTAACCGATGGAGAAGTAGGGAATTGATGTACAGAAGAAATGCCATTGCAAAGATTGATTAGCTAATGGAGCCAAATCCTGCAGCAAAAGATACTTTATTAGCACAGAGGTCTCAGATTTTTGCAATCTTATTAAAGGGGAGCAATACCCAATTTCAAAAATAGACACAAATTCAATCCTCTGCCAAGTGAAACAACTTGCTGCAACGTGATGATGTGGTGAAATCCAACATATGCATCTATATTTCACGTTTCAGCTGTAACATCCTACACATGTGATTAAAAAGTACAATGTTTTGGAAGTCAAATGCAATTATCAAAACAAGTCCAACAAGTTGTAATAAATCACATTTATACCAGTGTTGTTTGAGGGAGGAATGTTGGCCAAGATACCAGAGAAATCCCCATTCTCCTTCAAATAGTGCAATGGGATCTTCAATGTCCACCTGAACATCCAGAACTGGCAGATGGGGCCTTGGTTTAACATTGCACCCAAAGCATAGCGTGTCTGACAATGCTGAGCTCTCGCAATACTGCACTGGAGTGTCAGCTTAGATTATGGGGGAAAAATTCAGTTGGTTGCGCCTCCCGTTAGCGCCTTAAGAGGGCGCTAATGGGGCGCAAAGCAACTAGCGCCTGGGCGCAGCGATGTTTGCGCCGCTCGCGAACTTAACTAGACATTTTGCGGCGGCGCTAAACACTACCGCCACGATCTCCTGCGCCGGCAGATCGTGACGTCAGTCGAGTGTGCAACGCCCCGGTATCGCCCCGGAGCGGATATTGAGTGGCGCCCCCTGCCTTACCGCCTGACGCTAGCAACGACAGGTTGAGGGGAGCGTTCTGCAGTCATGAAGGGACTGGGGGAGCGCTATTTAAAGGTGACCGCTTCCTGCCTTTTATTGTTGGTGCCATTTTTGAACTACGCATTCTGAGAGAGAGAGAGAGAGAGAGACATCTGGAGAGATTCAACGTTGTGTGAAGGAGTTTTGGGTACTGAGCAGCACTTTGCAGGTTCATTTTGATTTGCCATTCCTTGTATCGATTTAGAAGAGACTGTTGGGGCTGCACTCTAAGCTCTTTCCCTGGTACTCTCCATTGTTCTTTCCAGCAGATTTGATGTGCAGGTCTCTCCAGGCCGGGATTCAAGGCTGCAATGAGCAGGATGTGGATGGAAAGCAAGATCAACCATCCCCTTTAAGAACTGGCCGGTGCCATTGTGTGTGTGTTCCATTGCTGACTAACATCACATGAGCTTCGCCAGCGCTCTGAGGTAGCGCCTCGCTCATCGGCCTTTGCGCCTTAAGACAGGTGTGAAGCGCCTGATTTAGCGCTCCAATCACCTCCAGGGGCGATAAAAGTCAAGTTTGCAGTCGGTGGCGATAATTAGCGCCAGGCGCTAATCTTTGCGCCAGGCCGATAATTGCGCCCCAAATGGGGCGATACTAAATTTCTCCCCCTATGTGTTCAAGTACTGGAGTAAAGGTAGAACCGTTTGAATCAGAGGCAAGAGTACTACCAGGCTGATATTTGCCAACACAATAGTAACTCGTTTTGAAGAAATTAATAGCATGTGAAGCGCTTTCAGGTGTTTCCAAGAGACGTGATAGGGCACTGTATAAATAAAAGTCTATGGGGGAAAAATTCAGTTGGTTGCGCCTCCCGTTAGCGCCTTAAGAGGGCGCTAATGGGGTGCAAAGCAGCTAGCGCCCGGGCGCAGCGATGTTTGCGCCGCTCGCGAAATTAACTAGACATTTTGCGGCGGCGCTAAACACTACCGCCACGATCTCCTGCGCCGCCAGATCATGATGTCACTCGAGTTCACAACGCCCCGGTATCGCCCCGGAGCGGATATTGTGTGGTGCCCCCTGCCTTACCGCCTGACGCTAGCAACGACAGGTTGAGGGGAGCGTTCTGCAGTCATGAAGGGAAAGGGGGAGCGCTATTTAAAGGTGACCGCTTCCTGCCTTTTATTGTTGGTGCCATTTTTGAACTACGCATTCTGAGAGAGAGAGGGAGAGACTTCTGGAGAGATTCAACGTTGTGTGAAGGAGTTTTGGGTACTGAGCAGCACTTTGCAGGTTCATTTTGATTTGCCATTCCTTGTATCGATTTAGCAGAGACTGTGGGGGCTGCACTCTGAGCTCTTTGCCTGGTACTCTCCATTGTTCTTTCCATGCACATTTGTTGTGCAGGTCTCTCCAGGCCGAGATTCAAGGCTGCAATGAGCAGGATGTGGATGGAAAGCAAGATTAACCATCCCCTTTAAGAACTGGCCCGTGCCATTGTGTGTGTGTTCCATTGCTGACTGACATTACATGAGCTTCGCCAGCGCTCTGAGGTAGCGCCTCGCTCCTCGGCCTTTGCGCCTTAAGTCAGGTGTGAAGCGCCTGATTTAGCGCTCCAATCACCTCCCGGGGCGTTAAAAGTGAAGTTTCCAGTCAGTGGCGATAATTAGCGCCAGGCGCTAATTTTTGCGCCCGGACGATATTTGCGCCCCAAGCGGGGCGCGACTGAATTTTTCCCCCTATCTTTCCTCATTTATACAGGCACAGGACCCCTCAAATATGCAACAATGCTTTTCACTGCCACAGCAGCTACTGACTTCAGTGCCAGCAACTAAAAGCACCACACAGCAATGGAAAATGTAGCGGTAAAAAAATGCACCACTCTTAATTAGTTATTAATGTCTTCAGACAACTGCACTTGCATTGCTGTGCATGTAACCAGATAAGAGTCTGGAGAAATTAATGGTCAGCTGAACTGCAGTCATTGTTGTGACATAGATCGGATTGTGCTTTTCTTACATAAAAGACCATTTTTTTCTTAAGTATTTGAGGCAGACAACAATGACCTTGAGACTAGACATATAAATGCTTAAAGGGTCAGAGGAAATTCCTTTTGCCCGCTATTTTAACAGAGGTGTTCATTTTAAATGAATCGGCGCCTCAGTTAAAATTACAGACAGATATAATCCATATTTTCACCATTCATTCACTCATTGTTATTGCACATTGTCATTTCAAAGCCCCAAAGAGTTTGAAATCTGTGATCTTGCTCTGCTCAAAGCAGCTGCTGTACTTGGTTCCATAAAACTCACTGCACTTCAAAGAAATTATCGATATCTGATGTGCTTTGGGTCGGCTACTGAAGGATACAGTAAACTGCTGTCTAGATGCAAGTTCTTTCCCCTATAGAGAGGAATCAGTAACGCTGCAGCTCCCTTCAAGGATGTATCCAAATGATCCTTGTCTGGACCATTTTGGGCTTCACCTCTTTCTGGCTACTTCAAGCAAGTGCAGCTTTTTACTTTAGGTTCAGCAACCACAAATCTCAAAGTGTAGATTACTTTGTGCAATAATACTGGACAGATGCTTGGCAAAAACGTGTGAAATTTCTTTGCTATCTTAATGGAGGTGTTCACCCATAATTTTAAATGAAGTAATTTTATGCAAACACATTAAAATTTGCATTGCAATATGGCACATTGTAACTTCTAGGCTTTCATTTCTAGTCACTCTCTGGGGAATGTCCCCATGGGAATTGGATATATACTTGTAAAGGAAAAATTTGCAGGGCTATGGGGAATGAAACGGGGAGTGGGACTAATTGGATAGCTCTTTCAAAGAGCCAGCACAGGCACAATGGACTGAATGGCCTCCTTCTGTGCTGTATGATTCTAGATCAGCAACTGGGGTGTACAGCGGCTTGAGGGAGAAGGTTAGGGTGAAGGTCGGAGGCCGGGGCTGAGCTTTAGGTAGAGGTAAAGACCAGTCAATGTGAAGGACGTCACATAACAATGAGATAGATGGACACATAGTTAGCATGGAAGAATCAGATTGCAGAATGTAGGGCTTCAACTAACTGACTTCTTAGAACACTGAATAAACTATGGTTCTTACTTTTCCCACGATATCCTCTATAACAGGAGTGCCAAAGTAGAGCCCCAAGTATCCACAAATATGTTGTCTCTCGGTTCTTTTGCATTCTACCAGTGGCTTTCCATCTGCTATCACTCTATCCTCCAGCACGGTGATATTTAAACTGCAACTCTCCCTCCCGACTACAGTCCTGGCTTCTGCTGCAATTTTAAATCTCCTCTCCCTCTACCTATCCTGCTGGGCTGTATCCGATTGAAAATCAGAAGCAGGGTCTTGGATTGAGGTCAGGAGGAGTCGTCGCTGTTTAAATATCTGCAGGGTTGGAGGAGCAGAGCAGCAGCTGAGAGGAATGAACCAGTGCTGGTGCTGGCCCAATGTCTTTCCAGAAACTGCTCCACTAAGGGGGAAACTGAGGGAGAAGGTGTCCCACAACAACAAAAATGACCTGCCCCCCACACTTTTAACCCCAAAAAGGGCCATAATTTCCCCATCTTCTACACAACTATATATGGTAATTAGCATTTCTGTAGGATAATTAAAGGTAAGTAAATTAGTTTTGAAGTCAAGGAGGGTAACTTTTCTAAGACTGTATCCTTATTGCAACCAGATTCTTGGGACCCAAGCATGTTAGCATATAGAAAAGGACAGGAAAAGACCAGCTGGTCCATTGAGCCTGTCCTGTTCTAGCATGGTGTAACTTTGACACACCATCACCCCCATTCTCCACTTGCTCCTCCCAAAGCAGTCAACACAATCTCCTGCAAGAGAGGCAAAAAAAGAGACTAAAAACCTTGGGCCAATTTAGAGAAAACAAATTCTGGGAAATTCGTCTCCAATTCCTGAAGGTGATCAAGCTCCAGGAGATCAGTGTCTGAGGGACACAATCCCCAGTGTCCCATTGTCTTCTAGATATACAGATGTTTGTCACTTGCAGGAAGATGTCCACCTCCGTCTTGAATGCTTGCAGTGAATCTGAACTCACTGCACGTGCCGGGAACTTATTCCAGAGGTCAACGTCTCTCCAAGAGAAAGTACCACCTTCTAGTCTCTAACCTAGTTCTATGCTTTCGGATCCTACGCTTACGTTTCCTGCTCCTCCCTAACCTATCTAGCTCAAATAACAGTTATTGCGACGTGCTTGGTGCCGTAAGGGAAACTTTATTCTGCATCCAACCTGCGCCATTCCTAACCTGGGAGTGCTTGATGCTGACACAAGATGCCAAAGGGAAAATAGTTTTCACTCTCCACCATGTGCATTTCTCCAACTTGATGAGCTTAACAATTTGCTCAAAGAAGTATAAAATTATGAGGGGCCTAAATAGAGTGGATAGGAAGGATTTATTTCCCTTAGCAGTGAGGTCAATAACCAGGGGGCATAGATTTAAAGTAATTGGTAGAAGGATTAGAGGGGAGTTGAGGAGATCTTTTTCACCCAGAGGGTGGTGGGAGTCTGGAACTCACTGCCTGAAAGGGTGGTAGAGGCAGAAACCCTCATCACATTTAAAAAGTACTTGGATATGCACTTGAAGTGCCGTAACCTACAGGGCTACGGACCAAGAGCTGGAAAGTGAGATTAGGCTGGAGAGCTCTTTTTCAGCCGGCACAGACACGATGGGCCGAATGGCCTCCTTCTGTGCCAAAAATTTCTATGATTCTAAGTACAAAGAGTTGGAAAAGATCTGGTACTTACGGTGCTGACACGGTAAGCAGGCGAGCCAAGGAGCTGCTGCACAGATCTCTGGGTGCATTTCATCCTGCAACAAAACACAGCCTTTGTCAGAAATGAATTGTCCTTTACCTGCTCAGGGTCACAGTTTTTAACCAGGAAACAAAGCTGCAATTTGTTTTTATAAGTCTGGGGTTTCAAGGGGGAAAAAAACTTTGGTAAAATCTGACCAGCAAGGCACAAAAAATTGGTAAAATCAGACGGATTTGGAGGGAAAACAGCAGGAAAACATAGGCAGAAGGTGGGAAGGATGTAGGATGGAGGAATGAGCGTGTGTGTGTCTGGTCGGCAAGGGGCAGGACGGGTGTGTGCCAAAGTAATTGGCAAAAGAACCCGAGGTGGGATGAGGAGACTTTTTATTTATGCAGTGAGTTGTTATGATCTGGAATACACTGCTGAAAGGGTGGTGGAAGCAGATTCAATAATAATTTTCAAAAGGGAATTGGATAAATCGTGAAGGGGAAAATTTTGCAGGGCAATGGGAAAAGAGTAGGGGAATGGGATTAAATGGATAGCTCTTTCAAAGAGCCAGCACAGGCACGATGGGCCGAATGGCCTCTTTCTGTGCTGTATTATTCTATGATTCTATGAGTAGATGTCTGGTGGGCAGGGTGCACGATGCGTGAGTGCGCAAGCGAGTGTCTGGTGGGCAGGGGGTCGGACGGGTGAGTGTGCGAGTGAGTGTCTGATGAGCAGGGCGCAGGATGGGTGAGTGTGCGAGTGAGTGTCTGATGGGCAGGCGCAGGACGGGTGAGTGTGCGAGTGAGTGTCTGATGGGCAGGGGGCAGGACGGGTGAGTGTGTGAGTGAGTGTCTGATGGGCATGGGGCAGGATGGGTGAGTGTGCGAGTGGGTGTCTGATGAGCAGGGCGCAGGACGGGTGAGTGTGTGAGTGAGTGTCTGATGGGCAGGGTGCAGGACGGGTGAGTGTGCGAGTGAGTGTCTGGTGGGCAGGGGGCAGGACGGGTGAGTGTGCGAGTGAGTGTCTGATGAGCAGGGGGCAGGACGGGTGAGTGTGTGAGTGAGTGTCTGATGGGCATGGGGCAAGATGGGTGAGCGTGTGGGTGAGTGTCTGATGGGCAGGGCGCAGGACGGGTGAGTGTGCGAGTGAGTGTCTGATGGGCAGGGCGCAGGACGGGTGAGTGTGCGAGTGAGTGTCTGATGGGCAGGGGGCAGGACGGGTGAGTGTGCGAGTGAGTGTCTGATGGGCAGGGCGCAGGACGGGTGAGTGTACGAGTGAGTGTCTGACGGGTAGGGTCGGGATGGGTGTGCATGAATGGATGGCTGGCGGGACAGATTGATGAGGTAAATGTAAAATCACCCATTCATCATTTTTCCAGATTAGGTTGAATGCTTTTGACACCTAAGTAATTGAACTGTATTTTTGCCAATGAATTTAATGGCCCCATCAAGAAAAACAATTAAGAGATTATTTGCAAAAATGAAAGCCAGGGCCATTAAATCACCCAGCTAAGTGAACACTATTATCAAGTGGGCTGCAAAATGATACACTTCCCTCGTTATTCTGAATGCTAATCACGAAAACAAGACTCTATAGAGTAGAAACAAATAAAGGAAGTTGAGGCTTTCATAACATTTTGTGACAGTAAGCCTTTGACAAGTAAATTCTTGATGATCCTGGAGCAATCACAGGACTACATTTAGGCTGCAGTTATACTGCCATTTTCACGTTAAAGAAAAGCAGCTTTGGGTGTGCATCAATGTGAAAGGCGACAATATAACTCTTGTGCCATGTCCTGACCTGACACGCAAACAACCTAAAGCCAAGCAGTGTGAGATCCTCTCTAAAAGCCCACCTCACGCTGCATCATGCTCACACCAGCTTCAGTATAACTGCAGTCTGTTGTAAGGTGCCCACTGAAGGTCCTATCAACTATTAAAACGTTGTACTAAATATATTTAACATTAAGACAACGTGGGCAACACTGTGCACTGTCTAACATTAAAAACTGCTGATATCCACTGCAGTTGCCAGTCAGACGGAGTTAGCCCTGCAGTATAAGAAGGGATTACCAACTGAATGTCACAGACAGCAGCCTGAGATTGGGAGCTGCAGTATAACTGGGCCTTAATCTTTCAGTAAGGACATCATTACACATCAACTAATGACTTCCCTGACCAATGTCAACTATGGCGGCCACCAAAGCAATATTTTAAAAAGTCTTCCACACAACAGCAGCTCAGACTTCATTTGATAATTAAAATGTGATTCTGGTATGTGTGTGTAAATACACGGACACACACTAATGGGAGTGCATTTGTGTGTATGTATATATATTTACACACTGCCTGGGGCGAGGGGCTCAGACGCGGCCCCAAACGTGCCCATTAAAATGGACACCAAGTGCAACATGGACAAGGTACCACACTGCCAATATTTTAATCCCCGCACGCCCCGCTCGCGTCAAGAGGTTAAAAACGGCCCTATACACACAAATAAAACCAAAGGGTGGATGAAATCAGTTAAAGTCTCATCTTGCGGTTTCGACAATAATAAACTGCTTGAACTTCACTCCTGTGGTTTGTGATATCATCAGAGTCAAGGACATATTCTTGTAATCAATGTCCTCTTTATAAACTAATAACAAATAATTCAAACAGCTGAAGGGAATTTTTAAACAGTTGTATCAACTGGGATGGCATCATCCGACTGACTGCCTTATCATCATCTGCAAGTATTCTGCAAGCCTTTTACTGACATGAATGATGTCAAGACGTCATCACGTTGCATGTTTGTAAACCAAAAATGGTGTAAAAACATCCCAATATCTTCACAGGGGCAACGATGTAAATACAGTGTCACCCCCCCCCCCCCCAATGATAATGTGTAGCAAATGTGACTGTAGAAATATTGGGGTATAAATTCACCTTGGTAGCACAAATGGGCAATAGCGATTCAGCAGCCCATTTTGCACTCTGCCCGATTTTGATTTCAATGGGAAAGAAAATTGGGCGGAGTGTAAGACGGGCTGCCGATTGGCTATTGCCCGTTTTGCATTACCGCTCGAGACGAATTAATGCCCCACTGGCCTCGAGATTCAAATGGAGGCCTTTTGTGGCAGACTGCAACTTTCACCCGCCTGCTGAATGCACTCCTAACCCCATCCCAAATCCCAGCACCGGGGCATTAGCACATAACTCACTCTATGATCAGTTGCTCTAGGCAAACCAGCTATTTAAAGTTTGCAATGTTGGACACAAGAGACATTTTGGCATCCCTTGTTCTGTTCTTACGCTGATTTCACTGAGGAAGTTTGGGGTCATAGATTTTTACCTCATGTTGCTAAGTACTCTTCCCCCATAGCAAATGCTTCATACAGTCCACTTCAGTGTGCGTTGATGCTAATTACTGTCATTTGAGCTTCTTGGTTAAGAGTTCTTTTATTTTGCTCACTTTTTATTCCATGATGTTTTCCTGTGGGGTGCACCTTCCTCCAGTGGGTGGATTGAAGGTAGGCCTACCCTTAGACCTCTAATTCTGCGCTCCCACGTCAATCGTGGTTTAGCTATTAGAAAGTGGGCTTTGGTGAGACAGATTCAGGGTTAGCCTTGGGAGCCGCTCTCTGCATCCTGATTGATTTACAAATCAGAAAACCTGGCCTGTGCTCTACTGCCCCTCTCCCAGGACCGACGCACCATATTGTAGCCATCACTGGTTGGTTCAATTTGTATTACCCTACTGAAGAAATAGAAAAACAATCCCATCATTCTATAATTTGCAGCTGTACAGAGCTTAACATCCATCATAGGTCATTCAGCATTTCTTGCATTTTCAGTTTTTAATTCAGATTTCCAGCATTCATGGCTCTCTTTGCAACATCTGCAATTCCATATATACTTAATAGATTCAGACATGAAAAATATTACCTGCAAAGATAACATCCTATTGCATAAATAAAAGTCAATCCCACAAAGATAATAACTGTTACAGAGATAGCTGTGGATGAAAAATAAGAAAACGTCACTTTTATTGGTGCCGATTGATGATTATTTTGTACCACAAGCTCATGATGACCCAGGTTAAACATCGACCTGAAACGTTAACTCTCTTTCTCTCTCCACGGATGTTGCCTGGCCTGCTGAGTTTTTCCAGCGTTTTCTGTTGTTATTTCAGGTTAAACATATATAGAAACCCTTAGGGCGAGTAGTGTATGAGACTGCACTGGCCAATGGAAAGGGTGAGCACTGGTGGGCCTGATTACTTTATTTCATCATCTTTTCCTATATACTTACAACATTACCATAGATATTGTGAAGGTCATTTTATTTCAGCTCAGATTTTAGATTCAGGTCCCAAGAGTTCAATCCACCCACAATGTTGCATTCCCAATCTCAGCAGTGTTATATTGGAAACTAACTGAGTCGATGTAAGAAGGGTCCTCCCTAGCCTTTACTCAAATGCCTAGGATTCTACAGTCCAAATATTAACCAGTCTTTCCTCTTCACAGCTGCTGATGGACCTGCTGTGTTATTTTCAGAATTTTCTGTTTATATTTCACATGACCTCTGAGAATTGACAGAGAACAGCATAGAAAAAAAGCCTGCATTTATAAAGTCACTCGGAAAGGTCTCAAAGTGCTTCACGTACAATGAATTACTATTATGTAGGCAAACACGACAGCCATTTTGGGCACAGGAAGTTCCCACCCACAGCAATGAGGTGAATGATTAGTGTGATTTGTTTTTGGTGGTGTCAATTCATTAAGACTATTATCCAGGACATTGGGAGAATCCATGCTTGTCTTCAAATAGTCATGGATCTTTTTAGTGTTCATCAGAATGAGCAGATGGGACCTTGGTTCAATATCTCATCTGAAGGACCCTGGACAAGGCAGCATTCCTCAATAATGCACTGGAGTATCAGCCTAGATAATGAGCTCACACGTGGGTGTGTGCCTGGTAGCATTTGATACCCCCTTCCTCTGCTGCAAGAACAAAATGGAGGCAAACTTACACTGTAAATAGTATCAGAATTAGTAGAATTCATGGTTATCCAGGAAACCTTTACACCTGTGTTGAGATTACTATAAAGTGTCTAAAAAATATTAAATAGGACAGTATCAAATCCACTGAACCACTTCACCCATCACCAGATGAAGGAGCTAATTCCATCCAGAATATCAACTCTACCATCGTCCCACATGCCTTTAACAAGCAGACATGATTCCAGTTTACCTGTCCACCTCTGACAATTCAATACCCCCTCATATTATACCTGAATGTTAGTCTAGGTCATGCATTATATTCTGGCGTGGGGCTTAAAACCACAAACGTCTGATTCTGAGACAAAAGTGCTGTCAACTGAGCCAAGCTGAGACAAGAACATCTCCACGGTTTAGGTGCAATTTGAATCCAACTCCCAGGGGTTAAAAGACCATTATAACTTGCATCATCATTGAGGGTCAGACCTAGATGGTTGTTAAGCAGGTAGTACCAAATCGATTCCGAAGCTTGTGTTTCAAAGTCAAGGACAAAGATTATCAGAGATGCAAAAGTTTCAAGAGGTCTTTGTGAGAGCTGGAACATACAGGTCTGGCAAAGCTGCTGTCCAAACTTCCAAGTGACACCAAAACCCATGGAAAGAAGTTCATTTAAAAGAAAAATTCAGAACCTCACTCCCTGTATTGTTCTCCATTCACATTTATTTATGTTATCCGATTATCGCTCTCGCTCAGCTTTCTGTCAATCTTAACCTGAAATTCCCTATGGTTGTCTCTTGAATCGGTTAACTACTAAAAATGTTTCACCTTTCTTTTCCCCCCCTCCTTGAACTCAGTCCCGAGATGTTTATCAGTTTTAAACCATCTGCCCATGTCTTTCCTGAAACGGTCTTTAACTTCCAGCCAGACTTATGAGTGCCAATTATTTTCCAACACAGAGAAACCAGATCTGCAGTAATCATTTTGAACTGTACCCTCACAAGCTCTTAATAATAAGAATACATAAGGAATCCCATGACATTAAATGGGACGGATTTCTGATCTGTTACACCCAGTACAGGTACTTTTTATTTTACACATTTTAAAGCTGGTCACCAAATCTCCATTTTTTGAAGCTCAAACTCAAACTTGATTTCACAGAATCACAGAATCCCCACGGTGCAGATAGAGGCCATTTCAGCCCATCGAGCCTGCACCGACACATATCCCACCCTATCCCCGTAACCCCACGTATTTAATCCCCCTAACACTAAGGGTCAATTTATCATAGCCAAATCAACCTAACCCGCACATCTTTGGACATTTATGTGTCTCTTGGTTTTCCCAGACTTACCCCTGTACCTGAAATATTCTGGCTGTCACTTGTTTCATTTAGGTACACAATCAGAACATAATTCTGACAGACCCACAGACAGAAGGACCACTACATTTTTGTACTGATCTTTTCTAATGGATCATTACAAAATGGATAAGGGAGACAAACTGAGGACAGCTGGACGAACATCAATGGCCTTAGTATTGCTTTACAAAGTAGCAATCAAGCTTTGGCCTCCAGGTGCTATTTAATGAAACTCAGCCATTATTTCACTGACTAAGTGGGCATAAGGGTCAAATCTGCTTAGAAGATAGAAAAAGTCTAACCCTCATGAAGCTTGCTAAAGATATGGACGTTGGATGCCTGATGCTCAAGGATACAATATTCTAAGGAAGAGGACAATCTGCCAGTATTTAAAATATCAGGCGTGCTTTACTTAAATAGAGACACACCTTCCATTTCCCTTCTCCCCACACCCCAACCAATTTTAAGATGAATTCTGATGGATTTTTAAGTACAGCTTTCACTGTTTAAATAATAATTGCAATCTATAGAAGTGAAAGTTGCCGCATTATTGGCCCCAGAATGTACACGGTATTGTGCTGTCAGCATATTTTCTCAATTTAATCAGGGTTAGAGCCAGATAATACTGCAAGCTATACAGCTTGCCAAGAGTTTGTGTATTATTGGCAGAGCTTAAGCAAGCTGACTCTGCACGCACCTCATGCACTCTACCCATGTAAGGGAATTAAGGGGTTGTCTATAACTGTCAGCATTGTCACAACTGTACCTGATCGTTTATGCTTAGCGATGAGTGGGAGGAAGGTGTCAACGCACTCTTAAAAGCTTACTTTTTCTCCTTCCCACGTTTCTTCTTACCAAAGTCTCATTGTGCCTGAATCCTGGAGGTTGTTGGTGAGTGATTCCTACCAATCTGTTGCTCAGCATGATCCTTTCAGATTGTCGCTATGTGATCCCTGTCGCCTCAAAGTCCAGGGCAATACTTTCAAACTGCCGTGTGATCGCCATTACCTTATGTCTCGTGTACTGCTGTAGGTTGTGTGGCAGCTTAGCTCAGTTGGTGGTAATTCTTATCTCTGGGTCAGAAGGCTCTGGATTCAAGGCCCATTCCTGAAGTTGAGTGCATAATCTCGGGATAACATTCGATTGCAGTTCTGAGGGACTGCTGCATTGTCGGAGATGCTGTCTGTTAAATTGAAGTCCTGTCTGCTTGCTCCAATGGTTCAGGTGGACGTTAAAGTTTCATGGCATTATTCAACAAGAGCAGGGAGTTCTCCCAGAGTCCGGGCCAACATTCCTCAGTCAAACAAACACTGCCAAAGTTAACTGGCCATTCATCTTGCTTTGTGCAAAATGGATGCCGTGTTTGCCTACTGTACTTCAAAAGTAATTAATTGTATGTGATACACTTGGAACTACTTCGAAGACAATATGAAATATAAATGCAAGACTTCATTTTTCTGAACCCTCCCCACCACCCATGCAGAAAGCAAAATCACTGGACCATTTCTGCACATCTTTCAGTGGCCAATTTACAGTGAGCTTGGGGGGAGACCTGGAAGCAAGTTGCCTGCCTTTTTGGGAAGGCAGAGATGAAGAGATGAAAATAGAGAGAAGTCAGACTGACAAAACAGTATGGAATGATAAAAAGCTATTCAGGCCATCAAGCACACGCAACAAACCATGCATGCATTATGCACCATTGGGAACACTCTAATCTCCTGAGGAAAAATAAGCTCGAGCAACATTTTTGAGAAGGAACAAAAAACTCAAATTCCTCCAGATACAAAAGACAATCGAGGGCAACTTTCAAACTAACAATACAGCCTATATTATTCAACCCTGACCAACTGAATTCCACAGATGGCTTTGCTGTGATTCAAACAAGACTCGTGCATTGTGATCTATCAAGTGTTGCACAATCTGCATTCATATTTACCTCTATAATATTTAATCTCTCTTTCTAAAGCCTATTTTAACACAAAAGTCCATTTCTGCTTATAATTTAACATTTTGAATCCTATAAACATTCTCATCACTCTGCTCTGAGCTCTCTAAGACACCAGTGTCCTTTTGGAAATAAGGTAACCAAAACTGCACATATAATTAGTGAGTTTCAACAGCAGGTTAAGTGAAGAATACGTTAAGAGACTGAGACAATGCAAACTGCTCCTGGCCCCTTGGAGGGAATGGACTGGATGGGCCGAATGGCTCTTTCCTATTGCACACTTTATCTCGTATTTACCATGCCATTATACGTCATAGGGTAACCTTCACAGCAGGGAGTCTTGCTCAATGGGAGATTGGATTAGAGAATCGGGTGCAGAGGCCAGCGGTTCCAATTTTCCGGTGATTAAAATGAATCTCCCCATTAAGACGAAGTCCAATTCTGACAGCTTCTCCTCACAAATCAACATTTGAGTCCCATAATCAGCCCCATCGCTCTGCTCTGAGCCCTCTCTGATGCACAAGAGTCCTTTCGAAAATATGGTAGCCAAAAATCGCACACTATGGGGTAGAAATTCTGATGCGTACTCCAGGAAAATCTCGGGCTCGGAGTACACAATCTTCCGACATACATTCCCCACCCGGAATAGAAACAGGCACACTGGAAGTTTTACACCAGTATTCCAAATAAGAATTTTGCAAGGGCTGAAATTACCTCTTTTGCCTTGTAACCAAATGCCCCTCGCAGGCATCCCAGGACTTTATTTAACAGCAGCTTTGCATTGACTCAGATCTTAATGAATGAACAGATTACAGATCTTCTGAAGGTTGTGTTGCAAAAAACACACAAGACAGTTCCTTAAAGTGAGTTTTTCAGTCTTGTGCAAGATTTAGAACCCTCTTGTTATTTGGTTATTTGAGAGTGTTTTGTTACATAATAGGGCCTGAATTATCACCTAGCGTATATCTATTCAACTAATGTTATCATGCTTGAGTCTAACCTATTAAGCTGTGTTACTCAGTGAATCATTTTTAGGGAAGAGGGTTTCAAGGTATTCTGGAATTTCACAACACCCTTTGTGTATATTGGGGGAAAAATTCAGTTGGATTGCGCCTCCCATTAACGCCTTAAGAGGGCGCTAATGGGGCGCAAAGCAACTAGCGCCCGTGCGCGGCGATGTTTGCGCCGCTCACGAAATTAACTAGACATTTTGCGGCGGCGCTAAACACTACCGCCACGATCTCCTGCGCTGGCCGATCGTGATGTCAGTCGAGAGTGCAACGCCCCAGTCCGGATATTGAGTGGCGACCCCGTCTTACCACCTGCCGTTAGCAACAACAGGTTGAGGGGAGCATTTTGCAGTCTGGAAGGGACTGGGGGAGCGCTATTTAAAGGCGACCGCTTCCTGCCTTTTTTTGTCGCCGAAATTTTTGCACCACGCATTCTGAGTGAGAGAGAGAGACTGCAGGAAATATTCAAAGCTGTGTTGAGGAGTTTTGGGTACTGAGCAGCACTTTGCAGGTTCTTTCTGGTTTGATCTTCCTTGCACCGATTTAGAAGAGAATATGGGGGCTGCACTCTGAGCTCTTTCCCTGGGCCTCTCCATTGTTCTTTCCAGCAGAATTGATGTACAGGTCTCTCCAGGCCGAGATTCAAGGCTGCAATGAGCAGGGTGTGGATGGAGAGCAAGATCGACCCTCCCCTTTAAGAACTGGCCGGCGCCAGTGTGTCTGTGTTCCATTGCTGACTGACATCACATGAGCTTCTCCAGTGCTCTGAGGTAGCGCCTCGCTCCTCGGCCTTTGCGCCTTAAGACAGGTGTGTAGCGCCTGATTTAGCGCGCCAATCACCTCCAGGGGCGATAAAAGCCAAGTTTGCAGTCGGAGGCGATAATTAGCGCCAGGCGCTAAACTTTGCGCCCGGCCGATAATCGCGCCCCAAACGGGGCGATACTGAATTTCTCCCCCATTGTGTTGCAGAGATGCTAGTATTGGAGAAATTATGTAAATTGGAGTAATGAGTACAGGATTCATGCTAGAAACATAGAAAAATAGGAGCAGGAGTAGGCCATTCGGCCCTTCGAGCCTGCTCCGCCATTCAATATGATCATGGCTGATTCTCTATCTCAATACCATATTACCGCTCTCTCCCCATACCCCTTGACGCCTTTTGTGTCTAGAAATCTATCTATCTCCTTCTTAAATATATTCAGTGACTTGGCCTCCACAGCCTTCTGTGGTAGAAAATTCCACAGGTTCACCACCCTCTGAGTGAAGCTAAAGCTGAGTAAAGCACAATTTGTTAATCAGTGTCTGTGCGGGAATCACAGAAAAAGAAAGACTTGCTTTTATTTGGTGCCTTAACCCGTCTCTCAGAAACATCTCAAAGTGCTTCACATACAAGGAATTACTTCTGAAGTGCAATGATTGTTGTTGCGTTTCCCCTCCTAACCATTTTACAACAGATCCTACAACCAGCAGTGTGATGGATGACCAACTGACCCATATTTGGTAGATTGGTTGAGGGAGGAATGTTGGCCAGGACATCAGGAAAACTCTCTCCCCTTCTTTGAGGAGTGCCATCAGATCTTTAATATCCACCTGACTCACCAGAACAGGCAGAAAGAGCCCTTGCTTTAATATCCAAAGGAAGGCACCACTGACAATGCAGCCTTCACCTCAGTACTGCATTAGTATGTTAGTGGTCAACAAGGATACATTTTATTCCTTGGAAAAAATTAAGGATTTGTTTTAAATGGAATTGAAGGTTTCACATCTCCCATTAAATCTAAGAAAGAAAGAATTTGCATTTCTATAGCGCCTTTCACGACTTCAGGATGACCCAAAGCGCTTGAAAAGACCTCTTTTGAAGTACTTTTGACGTGTAGTCACTTTTGTAATGTAGGAAATGCAGCAGCCATATTGCACACAGCAAGCTCCCACAAACAGCAATGTGATAATGACCAGATAATCTGTTTTAGTGATGTTGATTGAGGGATAAATAAGCATTCATATTTTCCAAATCTTAGTATAAGATGCAAATAGTGTACTATCTCCGCAACAACCAAATAAAAAAAGAGACAAGTGCTCTCTGCATTTCTGTTTCTTTAAAACTACTGGATGGAGAAAAACTAGCTTTGCAACCAAAATGACAGCACATGAGTGTTACTGAATTGAGTTACTTCCCATTGCAGGCATGTAATAGCCCCCAACATGCGATCAGGGAGTTGTAACTCGCAGCTCGTCAGCCAGCCGACACTGTTTATTGATCAGAAAACAGATTGTGTTCGCGATATTGCAACAAGATATTTTAATTACTGCTGTACACAGCATCCCGACCTCTAGTCCATTAGCAGAGAATTAACCTGCACATGTAACTATTAAGAAGTGGAGGCCTGGGCTAGTCTGCCTTGAAATCATATTAGTAACATCAATACCACCAAATCGATAGCCAATAGCTGCATATTCTTACAGGAACGTGTTCAAAATGTTTCCGATTTAGTTTATCAGAGAGCTTTCACTTGCCCAATGATCTCTCAATCATCAATTAACTCAACATCTCTTACAACTCAGCACTGTCTCTTTTGCATACCAGAACCTTGTAGTAATAATCATGGCATTTAAGACTGCAGTGTCTTGTGGTGAAGTATAATTGCTGTTGTGGTGTTCATTAAGCTCAATGAAGTTCATTATACCGGATAGATATCCGATTGGGAAAGAGATCGAAGGTTAGAGGGACATGGCTAGGCTGAGTTGATCAATTACTCCATGGGGTGTGATGATGGCTGTGCAGCTCGGGCTCAGGGACAGGAGCGCAGAATACAGCAACAGTTATATTCTTTGCACCCCGTGTTAGTATCAAGCATGCCAGTGGTGTGGTCAGGGACTGAACAGGTCTGATGCCACATATCACGACACTGCCCCAGAAAGATGCGTGAACCAACCTCTCCGAAAAGTGCCCAACATAAGAACATAAGAAATAGGAGCAGGAATAGGCCACTTGGCCCCTCGAGCCTGCTCCGCCATTCAATAAGATCATGGCTGATCTTGGGCTCAAAGCCACTTCCCTGCCCGCTCCCCATTCACTCCCTTATCTTGCAAAAATCTGTCTATCTCCACCTTAAATGTATTTAATGACCCAGCCTCCTCGGCTCTCTGGGGCAGAGAATTCCACAGATTTACGACCCTCTGAGAGAAGAAATTCCTCCTCATCTCAGTTCTAAAAGGGCGACCCTTTATTCTGAAACTATGCCCCCGGGTTCTAGATTTCCCCACGAGGGGAAACATCCTCCCTGCATCTACCTTGTCGAGCCCTCTCAGTAACTTGTATGTTTCAATAAGATCACCTCTCATTCTTCTAAATTCCAATGAGTATAGGCCCAACCTGTTCAACCTTTCTTCATAAGTCAACCCCCTCATCTCAGGAATCAACCGCGTAACAGTGCAACAGTGATATTTACCTTTCTCTGCTCTGTAATTGTCATTTAGAAGACTTACATTTATGCAGCATTTATCACGTAGCTACAAAATATCTTAAAGGGATTTACATACAATGAATTACAATTTTTTCCTAGTAATTCTGTCATTTTTCTGCTTAAAAAAATTGAATGATTTAATATTTGAATTAAGCCATGTAAATAACATAGCAAAGGGGGAATATCGTGCTAAAATAATTTGAATTAGCTAATGTTTAATTAAGATAAGTACACTGCTCTTTGAAGTGCAGTGACTCTTGTTACATTAGCAAACGTGGTAGCCATTTTGGCACACAGCAAGATCCCACAAACAGCAAAGTTATTTCCCATGAACCAGGAATTCCCAGTAGGTGCAGTCATTGGTCTTCATCCAACATCCTAGAGGGACGAGTTGCATTTGGCCATATAAGATCGAGCAACAACAAGTCTGTGATGCCCCCTGAAGGAAAGGGTTAACTTTGCCCTTTTGGACATTACAATTAGACATTGTAAATTTAAACTGCAAAGGCAGCAATGTGCAGAAAATTCGTGAAGCTTCAAACAGACCTTTAGTTCTCAAAACAACTTTGGTTCGCAAAAGAACTGACTTGGAAAAACAGTGCTGAGGCAGTTAGTAATCCTTGAGGAAGACAACTAAAAGTACAGCACCTGGGTTCACACAGACAAGAGGCTACAGGAGGTTTCACACAGTGGGAAGGCTGCACCTGGGTTCACACGGTTTTGAGTGGCCCAGCCAACTGCCTATCATTAATGCACCAGTGGGTGTGTGGCCAAAATGGGACTTCTCTTAACTTTAACTCACACCCCACCTGGCAAAAATCATATTAAAATGGGACATCATGGCAGATTCTCTACTGTAATCGGAGGAACCTAACGAAGCTTCGCCTAGAGGAGGATGTCCCATCCAAAGAAGAACCTCAAGTGCCACATGATAGCTGATCACTCTACTGCCTTGATGTTGATTCCTTGGTTTAAAGGCTGTACGTATTGCTTGATGCTTGTATGAATTGTTAGATCATTAGTGTGTGTTATTACATCGTCAAACATGACTTTTGATTAACTAAAGAACAGCGTAATTTGATCTTCTTTGACTGACTACTGTCTAGGTCCACGAATCACTGGAAAATCCGTATCCTTACAACACTTAAATGTCATGGGCTGCACATGTACGACACTCAAATGGATCAGCTGTGTCTACTCTACGCTGTCAGATGTGGGTAACCCATGGACCCAATTTGTGATGGGGACTGTAGATTGCAATTAATAGTCATTTAGTGCTGGTTATTCTGCACTATGAATGAGTGTCCACTGAGACCTGGACTGATGCCCACAGGCCAAATTATAGCTTCAGTTCCTCAGCATTTTAAATCCCTGGATCATGCCTTGAACCTGAACCCCAAAATCCTTTAGCTCTTCCACATCATCCAGCCTTCGCCCAAAGTACAACTATTACATTTTTTTTTTTAACCAAAGTGTACCACCTCAGATTTACTGACATTAATTTCCATTTACCACTTTTGGCCAATTCTTTGATAGCTTCTCTGACAACAGCTTCACATTAATCACACACTCTAAGTGAATGATCAATAAACTCGGGCAAATGCTTTACCTTTTCCCACATTGGTTCATGTACTTTCCTTCAAATATGTTTCGCATTTCTTGTTCCAATATATAACTTACATTGCTTTACAGATTAAAAATCACCTTCATTAAAATTCCAGCTTGCACCCTCTGCTCCTCCAACTCTAAGTGCTCCCGCTCTCCACCACAAGTAGCAGAGTCTTCCCCTTCACACCCCACGCTCTAGAATTCCCTAAATGAACTTCTCCACCTTGCTACCTCGCCCCATCTCCTCAAAGGTTACATCTGCAACAGTGCTTCAATAGGCTGAGGAAGAGAGTGTTTGAAGACCAGGACCTCAAACCCGGCACTAAGCTCATGGTCTACAGAGCAGCAGTGATACCCGCCCTGCTGTATGCCTCAGAGACATGGACCATGTACAGCAGGCACCTCAAAGCACTGGAGAGGTACCACCAAAGCTGCCTCCGCAAGATCCTGAAAATCCATTGACAGGATAGGCGCACCAATGTCAGTGTTCTTGCTCAGGCCAACATCCCCAGCATCGAAGCTTTGACCACGCTCGATCAGCTCCGATGGACGGGTCACATTGTCCGCATGCCCGATACGAGACTCCCAAAACAAGCGCTCTACTCGGAGCTCCGGCACGGCAAGAGAGCCCCAGATGGGCAGAGGAAACGCTTCAAGGACACCCTCAAAGCCTCCTTGAAAAAGTGTAACATCCCCACCGACACCTGGGAATCCCTGGCCCAAGACCGCACAAAGTGGAGGAGAAGCATCCGGGAAGGCGCCGAACACCTCGAGTCTCTTCGCCAGGAGCAAGCGGAAGCCAAGCGCAGGCAGCGCAAGGAGCGCACGTCAACCCAAGCACCCCACCCACCCGCCCCTTCAACCACCGTCTGCCCCACCTGTGACAGAGACTGTAGGTCCCGCATTGGACTCATCAGTCACCTGCGAACTCATTTTTAATGTGGAAGCAAGTCATCCTCGGTTCCGAGGGACTGCCTAAGACGAAGGCGGCGGCTTCAATAGTCCCAACTCCCATTGGGAAGTTTTTGCTACATTAAAGCTGCTATATAATTGTTGTTATTGTCGAAATTTCAAAAGATGGAGGAGACCTGATAGGATAGGATAGCCAGATCTTTTCAAACATTAGAAATAATAGTGACATAGTAGCCACAGAGCTCAGTAAAGTTTAATAAACCCTAAATGCACTAGCTGCAGTTATGCTGGTATTAAGCTCCTCAACAAACCCAGGTTGGCAACTTGACAACGTCAGTTTTCCTCATGTGTTTTTCTGACATGGAGCCTCACTGCTGGGAGCATATATCGAGAAATCAGGCAGAGAGGGACGGAGAGAGGGGTGGAAGAGGTGGGGTGAGAGGGTGAGGGGGGAGAAGGGGGAGTGCGAGGGAGAGAGGGGGTGAAAGAGGGGCCAAGGGAGAGGGAGAGAGAGAGGAGGGGAAAGAGAGAGAGAGAGAGAGAGAAAAGAGGAATCCTTTCAGGTTGTCAAAACAGTTCAAAGGTCCTCCAAAACAAAGAATTATGTTTTGAAGTACAGTAACTATTCTTCAGAAAACACAGCATCCATTCTCCAACATCTCACAACCAGCAATGAGATGAATGACCAGTTAATCAGCGTTTTTGGTGGTATTGGCTGAGGGAGGAATGTTGGCCAAGACATCGCGAGAGCTCTGCTCTTCTTTGAATAGTGCTGTGGGATCTTGGTAACAATAATCTTGTTCAGGCAGAAGACATCTACAGGCCCATCCATTGCAACTATCTTGTTCCTTTCACGAGAGATATCTCCATCATTTATATCAGTGAACAAGCACAAATCCCTACAGATGACAGCAAATTGCCAATTTCATTTTTGAAACAGCCTTAAATTCTCCTGAGTCAAAAATACATCATTGAGGTCCTGTGATGCACAGAAAATGGTACTGCAGTGAAGCAAGGGATTCAGAACAGCAATGTTGAAAGAAAGAGGGAACATAGGAAACCTATGTTTACAATGTCATTAACACTCAGTGATCAGAAGAAATCATCCTCTGTTATTAAGCAAAATAAAGAAAGGTTTGCCCTGCAGCTAACTCCACTATCCATTATCAGGGAGTGCTAGATGTTGGCACCGGATGACACGATTGGTAAATGTGCTGCATTACGCAAGAATGAAATCCTTCACCTTGATGAGCATATCGGCTTTTTAACACCCAAAATGCCACCACTGTCAATTCAGAATTTATGATACTCTTTCCTTGCTTTTTTTTTGGAAATCAAAGGACCCAAAACACACACAGCTCTTTTCTCGAAGAAGGAAACCATTGGCAGCTTATAAATTCAGCCAATTTACACGGATAGCCAGATGCATTTAAAGCTCTATTTACTTCACAATATTTACAGGGTCACAGTAAATTAAAGTCTGATCCAGCATGAAGGCTCCTGACAGATCGAGCAAATTGAAAAGGGCTGAAAGTTGCTGGGTAATGATAGCCTGGGGAGGAGGGGAGGAGGGAACCAGACTACATAAAAAACAGTCAACAGAGACTCGCTATTCACTTCTAATCTTGCAGTTAATAAAATCTCTCCCAAGGAAAAGGTCAACTTGCACTACATTAGTTTACATTTAACTCTTTCCTATCTAGGATAGACTCGATGAACAGAGACAGAGGGGAAAAAAACTCTGCAAATGAGCGCTAAATTAAAGAGAAAATATTGGAAATGCACAGCAGGATTGTCTGCATCTGAAAAGAGAAAAGATCATTTAATATTTGGGATGTGTACACTTTTCAGAACTAGAAAAGTTAGATGGGGGTAAAATTGCTCTACGTCATAGTGAATGACTTCAATGGAAAAGATAACCGGGCGATGTGTAAAACAGGCTGTCTATTCGCTACAAGACTATTATGCACTACTGGCATCAACCAATTTTACCTCCATGAGATCCAATGTCAGCTTGGCTCAGTCGATAGAACTTTCATCTCTGAGTCACAAATGTTAAAAGTTGAGTCCTATACCAGGAGTTTGAGTCCATAATCCAAGCTGGCACTCCAGTGCAGTACTGAGGGAGTGCCTGCCCTCTGAATGGGACATTAAGACAAGATTAGGTTTCAGGTCTGTGACCCTTCTGTTTCTCTCTCTCTCTACAGATGCTGCCTGACCTGCTGAGTGTTTCCAGCATTTTCTGTTGTTATTTCAGATTTTCAGCATCCGCAGTATTTTGCTATTGTATCACCAAATGTCAGTTCGGCTTCTCATTCATCTCACCGCTGTTTGTCAGATCTTGCCGTGTGAAAAAAGCTGCATGTTTGGCAATACAACAACAGTCATGGCCAATGCTACCCGTCATTTTTTTTTGGGGTGCTCGGCCCCTTTAAGGGGCTGTGCAGCCCATTCACAGTTTTGCACATGCGCGAACTTTAACATTGAAAAAGCCGGTCCCGGGCTGCACAGGACTGGCAGAGAGCCTCGCGGCCGCGCAGCTTATAACGAACATTGGTCATCATGGCACCTAAATACAATTCATAGTATGTGAATCGCAGACGTTTTTGAGAGACGTGATATATATTAATGCATTTTTTTTCTTTAAAAAGACAGTGGAAATAGATAATATTGTCATTTATAAATATTTTCTGTAAAATTCTGAAGCAAGCAATCAAGGCTGAAAAAGAAGAATGTCTTTTCTTGTTTGTGAAAAATTCAATCTTTTTTCTGGAAATCAGAACATTATCAATGAGAAACAGAAAATATTTGCAGGCCCATTATCTCTAATTGGGGATACATATGGCTGTAACTTAATTTGAAAATGCCATGTTGATGGTAGATTAAGAATACTGTACATTTATTGCATTAGCTAACGACCCTGTCAGAAGAAGCTCACTATCCCTCGAGTGCACACAGTATCAGACATCACTTTTGTGCTGCTTTGTTATGCAAAACACATATTACAAATTGAACACAATTTTGAGATGAAGAAATGTTTCCATTCATTAAAAAGCTGTTTCAGCCATTGAGCAGAACGGCATTACTTCCAGTTATCACCCGCCTGAACAGAGATGCCAAAATTTATTCCCTAAATGTCTCCAATTTATTCACTCCTCTTCTTCTAACTTCAGAATCTATTGTATATGAGGAACACTAATGTCTACGACAGCTCAGCTGACAGGGTGAAGCATCTCAATGAATACCGGTAAGGAGCAAGAGTGCGATAGTTCTCCCCCCCCCCCCCCCCCCCCCGATGGCTCAGCAAGTTTGTCCCACGAGTAACTAAAGCCATGCAAGCCAAGCCAGGAAGGGCGACTTTGACCCCCAATCCCCGGCCTGTGCAAAGCTAGCTGATCGCTGTCGAGGCGGTGGTCAGTGGTAGCAACACTATACTGTAATTGGCTGCAGTAAGCTCCAGGATTAGGAAAGGGAAAATCAGTCAGCAACCCCTAGTGGAAAATACACATGTGGGCATTAAATGAGGACAGGATTGGACTTAGCGGTGATGCCTTCTGTAGTCAACACTCGCATATGAATAAAGGTCTCTTGGGCTACAGACTGGAAAGTGCTCTATTGCCTGTGGAACTGTATCGCACCAACAGATCAACATCTTGAGTAGATTAGGCCTATAATCTCTGGAGTTTAGAAGAACGAGAGGTGATCTAATTGAAGCATATAAGATTCTGAGGGGGACTGATGGGGTCGATGCTAAGAGGCTGCTTCCCCTGGCTGGAGAGTCTAGAACAAGGGGGCACAGTCTCAGGATAAAGGGTCGGCCATTTAAGACTGAGATGAGGAGGAATTCCTTCACTCAGAGGGCTGTGAATCTTTGGAATTCTCTACTCCAGGGGGCTGTGGATGCTCAGTCATTGAGTGTATTCAAAGCTGAGATAGATAGATTTTTGGACTCTAGAGGAATCAAGGGATATGGGGATCGGGCGGGAAAGTGGAGTTGAGGTCGAAGATCGGCCATGATCTTATTGAATGGCGGAGCAGACTCGAGGGGCCGTATAGCCTACTCCTGCTCCTATTTCTTATTTTCTTAGCATCTGTGCAGGAAGAGGGAAGGGGAGGGGAGAAAATTGGCAACAAATAAAAACCCACCAAGAGTGTTTGTAATTCACCTCTACAGAATATTGAGGTCAAATTCGTATCAGGTACAGGGACCATTGGAGTGAATTCAGCCAGGGACACTGTTATCACATTTTGGGTATTAAGCTGAAGTGCTCTGGTCATCTTCAGTTAAGAAGGAAGACCATCAAAATAAACCTGTTCAGGTAACAAGACTGTCAGCATGTTGTGACAAAATGGGGGTTTCTGTATCAGATTTTATATGACTTTAGATCGACAGGGCAAGGTGATTTAAAGATTAGTTTCGGCCAACTTTATCTATGGTGTGGTCCATTGTTTCTGTGGGCAAAGGTGACCAATACGCTTAACTAATTCCACAATCAGACAATGGCAATGGGAGTTGTCTATCCTGATGGATTCTCTTCATTTGTCCTGAATACATTCTACTTTGTCTGTGTCAACACCTCTATACCAAAATTAATTAAGTAATAATACATCTGAAGGTTCGGGCTGGCTGATTGAAATGTTAATGATTCTGGATTAACAGACCATGGAATAGATGAACTCAATTACTCTGATTGTTGATTCATTCAAGCAAGATATTTCTAGGAAGATGGTAATAGCTAGACATCATAAGTTGTGAGCACTGACTTCAAAAATATAGCTGTAACTTGAAAGGACTCCCGTGGCAACAAGTCACATCTCTGGTTACTCAACCTTTGTTCTGTCTGGAGATCTGAACTCCACAGATTAGAAATTTACGTCATCCAGGCACAATATTGCATCACGAAGGTCTTAAAAAAACTATTTTGAATCAAACGGAGTTAAGATGTGTTCTAAATGGCTATTTTAAACCTTATGGACTGCTTCTATATTATTTTAAGTTTGTAGTTTTGGTAACTTGTGTCTTCAGCTTCTGTGTATTATGGCACCAATATAATTGACTATTATATTTTGCCTGAAAGCATTGATCTAACAGAAAGAAAATACTGCAGATGCTGGAAATCTGAAATAAAAACAGAAAATGCTGGAGATACTCAGCAGGTCAGGCAGCATCTGTGAAGAGAGAAACAGAGTTAACGTTTCAGGTCGATGACCTTTCGTCAGAACTGGAAAAAAGCAGGAAATGGAACAGATTTTTAAGCAAGTGTAGGGGCCGGGAAAGGGGGGAGGGGATGAAAGAACAAAAGGGAAGGACTGTGATAGGATAGAAGGCAGGAGAGGTTAAGAGACATAAAGAGATATTCAAGGCAAAAGGAGATGGTAATGAGACAGGTTAAGAAACAAAGGATGACTCTAGATGAAGTGTGAATTGCGCTGGCAGAATGAAAGACAGCTGCCACATGGGAGAGAAGAAAAAAAGACACAGACAAAAAGTGTGGATAAAAAATATATATATGATCGGGGTCGAGGTTATGATCTGAAATTGTTGAACTCTATGTTGAGTCCAGAAGGCTATAAAGTGCCTAATCAAAAGATGAGGTGCTGTTCCTCGAGCTTACGCTGAGCTTCAGTGGAACAATGCAAGAGGCCGAGGACGGTGAGGTCTGAGTGGGAGTGGAGCGGAGAATTAAAGTGACAGGCGACTGGAAGCTCGGGGTCCCCCTTACGGACTGAACAGAGGTGTTCCGCAAAGCAGTCACCCAATCTGCGTTTGGTCTCCCCAATGTAGAGGAGACCACATCGTGAGCAGCGAATACAGTATACTAAATTGCAAGAAGTACAAGTAAATCGCTGTTTCACCTGGAAGGGGTGTTTGGGGCCCTGGACAGTGGGAAGGGGGGAGGTATAAGGGCATGTGTTGCATCTCCTGCGCTTGCACGGGAAGGTGCCGGGCGAGGGGGAAGGGGTGTTGGGGGCGATAGAGGGGTGGACCAGGGTGTCGCGGAGGGAGTGGTCCCTTCGGAATGCTGAAAGGGGAGGTGAGGGGAAGATGTGTTTGGTGGTGGGATCACGCTGGAGGTGGTGGAAATGGCGGAGGATGATCCGTTGAATGTGGAGGCTGGTGGGGTGAAAGGTGAGGACAAGGGGAACTCTATCGTGGTTCCGGGAGGGAGAGCCAGGGGTGAGGGCAGAAGTGCAGGAGATAGAACGGACAGAGTCAAGGGCCGTGTCAACCATAGTGGAGGGGAATCCTCGGTTGAGGAAAAAGGAAGAACATGTCGGAAGCACTGGTATGGAAGGTAGCATCGTCAGAGCAGATGCGGCGGAGACGGAGAAACTGGGAGAATGGAATAGAGTCCTTACAGGAAGCGGGGTGGGAGGAAGTGTAGTCCAGGTAGCTGTGGGAGTCAGTGGGCTTGTAGTGAATGTTTGTCAATAACCTATCCCCAGAGATGGAGACGGAGAAGTCGAGGAAGGGAAGGGAAGAGTCGGAGATGGACCATGTGAAGGTGAGGGAAGGGTGGAAATTGGAAGCAAAGTGAATGAAATTATCTAGTTCAGGGCAAGAGCAGTAAACGGCACCGATATAGTCATCAATGTACCGGAAAAAGAGGTGAGGGAGGGGACCTGAGTAGGACTGGAACAAAGAGTGTTTCACATATCCCACGAAAAGGAAGGCATAGCTAGGACCCACGCGGGTACCCATAGCAACACCTTTGATTTGGAGGAAGTGAGTGGAGTCAAAGGAGAAGTTGTTCAATGTGAGAACAAGTTCAGCCAGGCGGAGGAGGGTGGTGGTGGATGGGGTTAGATTGGTCTAACAGTGTGGGTGTTACTGTTTTGCACAAGAGACATACAACATATATGCTCTCCAGTGCCTTAATTGTTAATTCCATGGTATGCTGATCCACCTTGGCATGCATAAGGGCACAGATTTGATTCATAGGAGACGCAGTCTGCTTTTGGAAACTGTTTTTGCATTGGCCAGAAGACAACAACCTGAATATGTACAGCACCTTTAACATAGGGGAAATATCCCAGAGCTTTAGAGGGAAACGTGGTAAAAGATGAATTGGATGCTGAAAAAGCTTTGCTATTCACGCTTATACGCTAGTCAAAGATATAACTGCCCAAGTACTGAACACTTTAAACTGCATTTTGTGGTCATCTCTTCCTTCTTCCGAGCTTCAGCCCAGGGGAAACAGAGGAGACATCTAAAGCTCAGTGGAATTCGAATAAATTTGGACTTGAAGCTCAGATTTGTGTTCATCCTCACATCTATCATTAAAGAAGAATAGTGAGCTTTCATCCACATATGAGGTTGTCAGAGATGGGAAGAAGTTAACAGGCGAATTACCTTATGTTGCAGTCTCTCAAATGATTTAGTACAGCTTCAGTAACCAGGATTAAGCTGATATTTGCTTTTAAAGTCCATTATTTCCAAGTCCCAGTGGTAACTTAATGCATCTTAAAGACGGAAATTGGGGTCTCCCTGTTATGGCATGAAGTACACAAAACAATAAGAAATGGGGAACACTGACTAAGTGAACTGAGCGAGTGCACTGCTTATTGCTGATTGAGGCGGAGGATGACAGTGATGGATAACAGCCAGCTTCCCCAGTTTGACCAAGCAGGACACCACACCAGGGATCAGTCATTAGGAATCAGCAATGGCCTCTCTAAGTGCACAGTCCACTGCATTTACAGGCAACGATTTGGTTGACTCAGTTGCAATGCTGGCATGTGAGCATGTAGTGTGCGTTAAGTAATTTAGACCACACACACCCCACATTAAAAGAACACTCTCAAAATATTGGGGCAAATCTTTGCGTGGATGATGAGTTTAACACCTCACTAGTGCCCAGCAACGGCCTGTACCCAGTAGCTCAGTAGCCGCAGGAACATTATTCAAACCCCATTCTAGGACTTGAGAAACATTATCTAGGCTGGAACACCAGTGAGGGAGTGCTGCATTGTCAGAGGTACCATCCCATTGATATGGTAAACCAAGGCCGTAAATACCTATTCTAAGGACTGACACCAATGAAAACCCCACAACAATTTTTGGAGCTGTATTTATCACAGTGCAATACATTAACCGAGGTTAGATTTTTAAACCAAAATAACTGAACTTCACTCAAGAGACTTGGCTGCTCTGTGATATGGGACAAATTTTCCCATTTGTTTCAATAGAAATTATTTTATACAGGGTTTGGCCCAAAACAAATAAATATTGATGGTGGGGGTGGTGCCATACAGATATCTGGAGGACCAGGAAAGCTCAAGCAATCATAGCACTAGCCTCCCAACTGAAAGGTCAGGGCTTTGTTACTTTAAAAAAAACTTGTCTCATGTGGACATTTTTATTCAGTTTCCAAATGGTATAATCTGACAGGCTGGGGCTCATTACAAAAAAAGATTTGTACTCACATATATACACTGGGAAAACTCCCCTCTCTACTTTGAACCATGCAGATCTTCACTTTTTGCTTGAACAGGCACATGGGCCTCATTTAACATATCATCTGATGAGCTGTACTTCCAACAATGGAGCACTCCCTCAGTACTGCATGGGAGTGTCAGCTTAAACCCGCAGCCCTCTCACATAGAGATAAATGTGCTAGCAATAGATTCAAGCTGACCCACTAATCTAGAAATGTTCCCTATAGGAGCCCACATAACCCTCCTGTCATTTTAACACTAGACACATCCCAATATTGAAGGAGTCAGGAACAGTGTGGAGTAGAGATTTAAGCATCCAGCTCTCTCAGGATAGACAGCACATGTCATAGAATCTTACAGCACAGAAGGAGGCCAAAAATTTGGCAGATGGAGTACAATGTGGGAAAATGTGAGATTATCCACTTTGGAAGGAAGAATGAAAAAGCAAATTATTATTTAAATAGAGTGAGACTACAAAATGCTGCGGTACAAAGGGATCTGGGGGTCCTAGTACATGAAACACAAAAACTTAGCATGCAGGTACAGCAAGTAATTAGGAAGGCTAATGGAATGTTGGCCTTTATTGCAAGGGGTATGGAGTATAAAAGCAACTTTACAGGGCGCTGGTGAGACCGCACCTGGAGTATTGCATACAGTTGTGGTCTCCATATTTAAGGAAGAATATACTTGCATTGGAGGCAGTACAGAGAAGGTTCACTAGGTTGATTCCTGGGATGAAGGGGTTGACGTATGACGAAAGGTTGAGCAGGTTGGGCCTATACTCATTGGAGTTTAGAAGAATGAGAGGTGATCTTATTGAAACATAAAAGATTCTGAGGGGGATTGACAGGGTGGATCTCGAGAGGATGTTTCCCCTAGTGGGGGTATCTAGAACTAGGAGGCATAGTTTCAGAATAAGGGGTCGCCCATTTAAGAATTCTCTACCCCGGAGAGCTGTGGAGGTGGAGTCACTGAATATATTCAAGGCAGAGATTGACAGACATTTGAACTACAAGGGAGTCAAGGGGTATGGGGAGAGAGCGGGAAAGTGGTGTTGAGGACAAGATTGGATCAGCCATGATCTTATTGAATGACGGAGCAGGCTCGAGGGGCCGATTGGCCTACTCCTGCTCCTGTTTCTTATGTTATTATGAGGCCATTCGGCCTGTCGTGCTTGTGCCGGCTCTTTGAAAGAGCTGCCCAATTTAGTCCCACACCCCAGCTTTTTCCCTATAACGCTGCAAATTAGTCCTCTTCAAGTACGTGTCCAAATGCCTTTTCAAAGTTGCTATGGAATCTGATTCCACCACCCTTTTCAGGCAGTGCGTTCCAGATCTTAACAACCCTCTGTGTGAAAAAAATTCTCCTCATTTTCCCTCTAGTCCTTTAGCAAATTATTTTAAATCTATTGCCTCTGGTTACTGACCCACTTGCCAGAGGAAACAGTTTCCCCCTACTTGCTCTATCAAAAATCCCTCATAATTTTGAATTAACCTTCTCTACTCGAAGGAGAACAATCCCAGCTTCTGCAATCTCTCCACATAACTGAAGTCCCTCATCTCAGAAACACTTAGGACCACACTGAGTGCTAAATTGAAATGCATTTATTTACATCCTCAGTGAGATATACTACAATCTTGAGAAAGATACTCCACGTGTCTGCCGAGACTCTGTTGGGTTTACTCCGCTTAAAAAGGAGGAATCTGTCATTTACAGATATCAAGTGAAACTTAACCCCACAATTCAACAAAAAGGCTCATATCCCGTGATAGTTCAACCCAGATGCTGAACTACAACTTTCAATGATGCGAACCCCTTGTGACCCCACCTCATTGTCTTTGTTGTATTTTGCTATCGTCTTTGATGTAATGTTTTCCTGACTGACCTGTTTGGACACCATCCACACCTTTGATTGCCGTGATTGTCTCTCTGCCGAGGTGTGATAAAGGGCAGTTAGAAAGATTAACTGTAGTCGTCTGGCAGTGTTCTCTGACTATATATGCTGTGCCCATATGTATTTCTTCACTTCACCTGACGAAGGAGCAGCGCTCCGAAAGCTTGTGATTTCAAATAAAGCTGTTGGACTATAACCTGGTGTTGTGCGACTTACAACTTTCAACAACACTTTGCACTTATATCGTACCTTTAACAAGTGTCTCAAGACACTTTGCCAGGGTGATTGGTCATTGAGCAGGAATTAGGAGGAAAGTTAGTAGAAGCTGAAGAGATATATTCTGAGGGGGAGGGACGAGTCTATAGAAGAATGTGTGAGGATTTTGAAATCAACATGTTGTACACATAATGGGATGAGGAGCTGATATATTTCTTCTATCATAATTTAAAACTTGAACCACAGATTATTCTTCATCTTAATAGTCAAAAAAAAGTAACTGCACTAACAAGCCACTGAAATTCCAACACAGTGGAAATCCATTGTTATACAGTGAAGTGCTACTGGTGAAATGGATGTGAGCCATTAACAGAAATGGGAAAATTAACTTTAATGCGCTTGGTAAAAGATGATGAATACGCCAGCTTGTGCCCAGTTATTATATGTGGAAATTGGTTTGTTCATTTTTTCCAGAGTAAAGCATAACTCAAAACATCAAGTCTCAGAAACGAAATCTGCAGACGTGCCTTTAGGGAGGCTAGCACTGGTGGAGCCTTAACAAATTGAGGATAATCTATTAAACCTGAAGGGGCAGTAACTGCGGAATTAATACACTTTGTCACTTGGCTAAGACTGAAAAAGTAGGAGGCAGCAGCTGATGTTTCATTATTGAGTGGCGGGCAATGCAAAATTAGCTGCTCCATTCAGCCGTGACCTGAGCTGAATGCCTTATTGATTGGCTGAGAGAGGGGGAATTGGGCTCGAGCTGGAAAGCTGCAGGCCTTCATCTTTGAGAAGCAGCCAGCCAACACTTAGCTGTGCTTGGTGCAAACCGGAAGGGGGGTGGGGGGGGGGGGAGGGAGCAAGATTTCTGCAGGTTCCCTCAGCGGCTGTAAGGGACCTGCTGACCCCTTAATCCTGTTCAACATGCTGTCACTGTTAACTATCACACTGTAATGCAAAGTCATGCCTTTAGTAGAGACACGCACAGAGTACAATAGGACCATAAACTCTTAGCACAAATGATTCCTGATGCACTCTCATTTTCAGATCGTTTCCCTTCATTTTTCATCTCCATGAAGCAGTTAAATTGTGACATGGATATCATTACAAGGAAAGGGTCAGCACCAAGGTACAGCAGCTTTGAAATTAGGCTGTGCAAATATTAGCACATGCTTAACGCATTCATATGGAATTTCTTTGTCCACTATTTTAACAAAGATGCCAACCCATTCATTTCATACAAACACATTTGTACTTGAACAACATCATTTCAAGGCCATAGAGATTGTGGGCGGCTGGGAGTAAGTACTGAATATAATTTAATTGAAGGGTTCAGATATCATCATGAACAATTAGATTAAAGCTTGAGTGGTTTATGGGCATTACTGAACCCCAATATTCAATTAAATTACAAGCATTTTCACACACTCTGACAGCCACTAGAATACATATTGAAGCCTCAACAACAATGGAAAATTAATATATTGAATAACAGAGGTTGGAGTGCATTATGTATAGAAAATATAAATGTACAACCCATTTGCTTTTTGCTAATTCATGGTCAATGGGCATAAAATCTGGCCCATATAACTTGCCGAGTGGATCCACATTAGGTTAACAGTTAAATTACAGACAGAGCTGGAAATTGCAACAACATACAACACGCTGATTCACTCCTCAACTAAGCACCTTATAGCACCTGTGCTAGGAGTTCCACACTAC
The DNA here is from genome assembly GCA_030390025.1 of Squalus acanthias. Lineage (NCBI taxonomy): Eukaryota > Metazoa > Chordata > Chondrichthyes > Squaliformes > Squalidae > Squalus > Squalus acanthias. The sequence goes on along the minus strand of CM059446.1, from coordinate 7,529,256 downwards.
AGGCTTACTTCCACACAAACCCTACATGGCTGTACAGCACCAACTTCAAGACTCCAAAGTCCAGATTTTCCACTTGGGTTTATTCTAAGACCGGCAGTCACATGTTTTGCATTAATCCTAGCGTTAAAATAATGCCACTGGAAAATAGATGTTTTTGAGCGAGTGTCGAAATTACAGTGAATGTTGAAAGAGGCAAATGGGGTGTCTTCATGGTCATTGCAGAATAATATTGTCACAGGACAGTGCAAAGGGATTATTTCCAAAATTATGGGGTTATAGGAGCACAAATCAGGGTATTATGGATGTGAAATGGTTGCAGCGATAACCAATTTAGCAGGGCAGAGGCCTGTGCCTGATCTGCACAGGTGATCAGACCACTGCTAAATTGGTCGGGGCCTTTTGTTGTATGCAGCCCTGACGGCCGCCTGAAATCAAGGCAGGCCTGATTTCAATATTGAATTGATGCTCCTGTATCCATTTCTGGCCCAAATTCCTAAATTCACGAGTATTTCCGGGTCTTGAGTGGTCTAACTAGCCGTCATTAAAGGAACCTCTGGAGGACGCTCCAAACAAAGGGCCCAAAACTTTTAGAAATGTCATTTTTTTTTGTGAAGTTGGAAGGAGCAGGAGTGTTCCACAAAACAACCGTGGGCCGCTATCAGCCCACGCTCACCCCCTCCCTCAATTGCATCCTGCCCACCTGGCCTCAAAGCCAGCCAAAATTGGTTAGACCTCAAACCGCGAGCTGCGGTGAGTCGCCCAATTGGTGCCCGCAGTTTGTCGGAATTATGATGACGAGGCTCGAGAACCGATTTAGGAGGATCCTCGGGCTCCTCTGTTCTGGAGCGACATCACGGCGAGCAGCCGGAATCGCGCCTGGTTTCGGGCGCCGTCCAATTTTTACCCCATAATGCCTGTTGCTCTGTAACTTGCAATGAAGCAAAGCCCAGCATTATTTTGTCTCAAATCATTGATAGTGGGAGATCACCACCTGTCACTGCCCACTACAATGTCTGCCAGCCAAAACAAAGTAGCTTGCCAAAACCAAATTAAAAATGCAAGGCTCAAATTTCATCTCTTTACTTAATGAAGAAAACCACAGACTGGAATTGCTTATCAATGGTAATGTACCTCTGGGTTCAGCTAAAGTTGAAAACTACTCCAGTTCCGTTCTCAGCTTGTAATTTCCATTTATCAATGTGTTATTTTCTTGTAATAAACTCTAGCTCGTGTGTTGTTCAAGACCAAGGAGGTCCCTAATTATCTTTATATATTAGAAGCCTTGCGTAGGTGTCACGCTTATTTCCTGCAACACTTTCCTGTCACACTTCATTGATGACACCTGTATTGTTAAAAAAAAGTTATCCTCTGACTGGCTGAGAGCAACAGCACAGGCCTATTGGTATTATAACCTAAAAATGTTCCATCAACTTTCTGTAGTCATGGTCAAGTAATAACTTGAATTGAGAATAACTAAATATAATGGGAAGTCACGACAGGGGAAGTTAATGAGCTGAATGACATTAAACATTAGACCCAAGTTGTGCTAGGTCAGAGTGGTCTACTGATGACCTCTTCCCACCATTACTGTGGTGCTGGTTACTCAATGATCTCCTGGGAAATGAACCATTTAATTGGAGTTTGTTCTAATATCTAGCAATAACTGCTATGTAGAACTGCCGGTGCCAACAGTAACAAACCATTGGCCCCAGCTGCACAAGAATCACCAGTAATGACCAGACACGCGAGATGGTTTGGTAGGACCACTCTCAATTTTAACAGCTAATTTTTATTCCGGTGCCAATCTACGTGCATTGGGTAAAAGGAAGCCACAAGCTACCGCGGGGCATTTGGAACTGAGATCTGAATGGAGTTGTATAGGATTTCCATGGAGTTAGGTCTGTAGTGCAGAACTGTTTAGCGTAGCTGCAGAGAGGTACTTAATTGGAAAGTGATTGTTATAACTATCAGGAAAGATTGAACAGGCTGGGTCTCTTTCCTCTCGGGTTTAATAGGGTAGAAGTAGAGAAGATGTTAAAGTAAGTGGAGAGACGAAAACTAGGGGCCATAAATGTAAAATAAAAAACAGAAAATGCTGGAAATACTCAGCAGGTCAGGCAGCATCTGTGGAGAGAGAAACAGAGTTAATGTTTCAGGTCGATGACCCTTCGTCAGATTATTTCAGATTTCCAGCATCCGCAGTATTTTGCTTTGGCCATAAATGTAAGATAGTCACTAATATATCTAATCGGGAATTCGGGAGAAACTTCTTTACCTGGAGAGTGGTTAGAATGTGGAACTTGCTATCACAAGCAGTAGTTGAGGCGAATAGCATAAATGCATAGAGAAAGGAATAGAAGGCTATGCTGATGGGGTTAGATGAAGAGGGGTGGGAGGAGGCTCGTGTGGAGCATAAACACCGACACGGACCAGTTGGGCTGAATGGCCTGTTTCTGTGCCGTACATTCTATGTAATATAATTCTATGTAATTCTCAACTCAGTGCGTAATTCAATTGTTAATCTAATGCAGATCCACACTGCAAGTTACTTAAACCAGGAGGTTGTAGTTTTGTAGTATTCTACGTATCTCTGTTACCCAATATACCAATTTTTCAAGTACATACCACTGGTGTTGGGCTTGGGAAACAGATTTTGACTCTGGGAAGACATCCAAGCATGAAAAGGATGTTGATTCTTCTATTTATTCATTGGGCCAGAAATTCGGCTTTCCGGCTTCCTGCGGGTGCAAGCATCGCGTGCGTACTTGCCTACCGCGCCTGCCGTTGTGCTTTGGGCCCACAAGGACTTCGGGTCCTGGGCCTCCTGCAGCTGCCGGCGCGCAGTGCTTGCGTATCCCAGGGGCGCAGTTAGTTCGAAGCGTCCCCTGGAATCACGTGGGCCATGGAGAGCCAATCCTAGCAGGGTATTTTCATTCATAGATTTGACAGGAAGACCTGTCAAATCTATGAATAGAGATCGGCCCCAAAACCACACTTAAACTTCAAATAATTTTTTTTTAAAAATCACATTTTTAAAATAACTATAAGTTAAATAAATTAACTATTTTAAACAAAAATGTAAATTTTTGAAAAAATTAATTATACCTTTTAACGGTGCTAAAAATGAACTTACCTTTCTTTAAAGTATCTAAAAAAGATAAATCTGTTGAAAAAAATTTTAAATTGTAATTAGTTAACCACTTACCTTGTTAAAAACAGGCCTTGCGCCTCCTTTTTAAAAGCGCAGCTTCTTCATACTTACCTTCCCGGAGAAACCTGAAAAAAAAACTGAAGTTCGCTGCGTGCGCGCAGCCTCTCCCGCACACGCGTTCGACTTCTGAACCCCTCCCTTCAGGGGAACGGAAGTTCCGGTTTCCCGCACATGCGCAGTGCATGCAGGAAACCGGCACTTCAGGTGGCCTTACGGGTGAGTACACAGCGCGTACTCACCCGACAACAGCCGAATTTCTGGCCCAATATTGACATCTTACAAAACATATCCATTTTATAGGATCCTATCCTGAAAGAGCTGACTTGCATTTATGTTGCACCATCTCAGGAGCATCGCAAAGCAGTTTACATACATACTTGGGGGGAAAAATTCAGTTGGTTGCGCCTCCCGTTAGCGCCTTAAGAGGGCGCTAATGAGCGCAAAGCATCTAGCGCCCAGGCGCGGCGAAGTTTGCGCCGCTCGCGAAATTAACTAGACATTTTGCGGCGGTGCTAAACACTACCGCCACGATCTCCTGCGCCGGCAGATCATGACGTCAGTCGAGTGCGCAACGCCCCGGTATCGCCCCGGAGCGGATATTGAGTGGCGCCCCCTGCCTTACCGCCTGACGCTAGCAACGACAGGTTGAGGGGAGCGTTCTGCAGTCATGAAGGGAAAGGGGGAGCGCTATTTAAAGGTGACCGCTTCCTGCCTTTTATTGTTGGTGCCATTTTTGAACGACGCATTCTGAGAGAGAGGGGGAGACACTTCTGGAGAGATTCAACGTTGTGTGAAGGAGTTTTGGGTACTGAGCAGCACTTTGCAGGTTCATTTTGATTTGCCATTCCTTGTATCGATTTAGCAGAGACTGTGGGGGCTGCACTCTGAGCTCTTTGCCTGGTACTCTCCATTGTTCTTTCCAGCACATTTGATGTGCAGGTCTCTCCAGGCCGAGATTCAAGGCTGCAATGAGCAGGATGTGGATGGAAAGCAAGATTAACCATCCCGTTTAAGAACTGGCCCGTGCAATTGTGTGTGTGTTCCATTGCTGACTGAAATTACATGAGCTTCGCCAGCGCACTGAGGTAGCGCCTCGCTCCTCGGCCTTTGCGCCTTAAGACAGGTGTGAAGCGCCTGATATAGCGCTGCAATCAACTCCAGGGGCGATAAAAGTCAAGTTTGCAGTCAGTGGCGATAATTAGCGCCAGGCGCTAATCTTTGCGCCTGGCCGATAATTGCGCCCCAAATGGGGCGATACTGAATTTCTCCCCCTTGCAGTGCAGGATTGCTATATAGGGAGCCATTTGGTGCACTGTAAGATCCCACACAAACCAATAAGATCAAATGCTCCCTGCAGACAAGTGCAATATAAAGTGCAATGTTGTACAAAAAACAAACTTTTGGGGGAAAAGTTTTCAAATCTATGGTTTAAATACTTTATTACATTTTTTCCAGTTTTTAGTAAACAGTTAAGTGTCATACTGAACCACTGGATGAATCATGAAAAAACTTGCATTCATTAAGGCACCAAGCAGGACCATTATTAATGCAATGCTAAAGTGGCAACATACATATACAGACTGCACGGATGTTGCACTCAAGCATAAAAAATATCAGCCCAGTTTGGATCTCAGCCCCACCTCATGCACATACAAGCGAGCATGACTTGAGCTCAAGTACTTCAAGCTAAACCATGACAGTAGAACAAGGGGGCATAGGTTTAAACTGGCAAAGGGCAAACTTAGGACTGACAGCTAGAAGACCCGTTTCCTCTAATTGGGCCAGGTAACACGCTGGGTGGGCTTAACAAGCCCCATCAACGTAAATTCATTTTAGACAGCGGGATGGAGCCAGCAACAGGGCCGCGATCCGCCCCAGACCTGCCGAGGTGAGCAAAATCCCAGCCTTTAGGTTTGTCTTTTGGGACGAATAAGCTAAGTTGGGCCGAATTGCCTTTCCTCTCTGTATTCATCTTATAATAGGAGTAAATGCTGCATCATCTTTTATGCAAGCTATTATGGTTGTTGAAGATGCAAGTGGCAATACTGATTTTTGATTAAAGTATTATAGAATGAAAGGATTTGGGTTTACATGCTGAATACTAATCAAGGCTGCATCATTCTGAGTAGTGACAAACATGCAGCAAATTCTGCCCCAACAAGGAATTGAGGCTGTTCTCATGCACCTCCTTGTTGGCAGTTCAGGTGAACTTATAGCACGTCAGGACAACCCAAAGCGCTTTACAGCCAATGAAGTGTAGTCGCTGTTATAATGTAGGGAAATGCAGCAGCCATTTTGCACACACCAAGGTCCCACAAACAGCAGTCAGATAAAGGATCTGCTAATCTGTCTTTGTTGGTGTTGGAGGGCTAAATGTTGGCCAGGACATGAGGCTGAGTTCGGATCGGTCAAGGCCCTGTGGGTGGCGGAGCGGGCCCAGGGGCTGAGTGGCCGGGTCCTGCTCCTACTTCTTGTGTTCTTTAGATTTGAGGTTAGGATCAGATCAGCCATGATCTTATTGAATGGCGGAGCAGGCTCGAGGGGCCGATTGGCCTACTCCTGCTCCTATTTCTTATGTTCTTATGTTCTTATGACACCGGGAGAAATAGTCCCGCAAGGTACTTTACATCCACCTGAGGGCAGATGGGACCTTAGTTTAAATGTCTCATCCAAAAGACAGCACCTTGGACAGGGCAGCATTGCCTCAGTAGTGCACTGATGTGTCAGTCTGGATTATATGCTCAATTCTCTGGAGTAGGGCTTGAACCCACAACATTCTGACAGAGACGAGCTATCAACTAAGCAAAGCAGAGTGAAAAATGTAATTGAATGTAATGGTATTTATACAAAAATGGAACAATGCAAAATAATTCAAAAATAATTACTGAGCAAAAAGAAAAGAGAATGAAGTAACATCGCCATAATTCCTTCTTAAAGGGATTTGGTCGGCCCACTTATTTGTGTACCTATCCCTCCTTCTGTGTTTACAGTATCAGTGGAGAAACAGTTTGACTTTCTGAAATACCTAGAGCCTGATTTAGTGCCTGAATGTCGTAAAAATGTCACGCAATCATCCTACCATTAAATACTTGTCACAGTGACAGATGCTTTAATACCCAACTTAACCTCGCCAACCTTAGCTCATTTATTATTCAGTGTTTCAATATTTAAGCTGTGTCAGCTGTCATAAACGCAGAAATGAACAATGTAACACACAAGTTGGTTTCCAAGTCATTGATTCGACTCATAAAACCCAAACGTATTCCTACTCCCAATAACTTACTGCGGTCTTCAAGGATTTCAAACCCTTTGCACCCTTCCCCAGATTCTCAAGTATCCAAATGGAAACAATATGATTGCCAATCCATCAGTCCACTGACCCAGGGATGTCCAAACAATAACCATTGGGTCTTGTCCAGCTCCTGAGCCTTGACAATCTGGCCCACGAATCTCAGGAAACTCTTGCAGTCCTTACTCGTTGATTTATCCTGCACGAATTTCATGAGCCTGGAGGTTTGGAAAGGCCTGTTCTTTCATTAGTGGATGAATCCTAATCAGAACACCATGGTCTTTAGTATCAGCTACTTGAGATTATATGGGGATTAATGCAAACATGGAATTAAACCTTGTTGGCCAAACTTTCACCTTCAGTGGGAGCGCAAAACTGGCAGTAGTGGATCAGCCACCTCTTATACACCCCTCCAGATTTCCCATTCCATTGAAGTTAATAGAAAGGAAAATCTGGTGTGGTGTATAATGGGTGGGCAATCTGCTACCGTCCAATTTACGCCCTGCCAAATTTGAAAGTTCCGCCCTGGGATGTTTTATTAAGTTAAAGGCGCTATATAAATATAAGTTGCTGTTGTTGTTATATGTGCAGCCACGGTACACACCTTAGGGGCCCATGAAGACAAAAAAGTCCTGCTCTAGTCCCTCACTGGGACACATTCTGATATCCGATTCCCTGTTTAAGGATCCATCATTGAGCATTTAGATAACACATGCGCATCGTAACAGCCCTCACTTTTCTTTTTTTGAGTCACAGCCGATCTGAGATGGAGTTTAACAACACAAAAAACTTTTAATCAGATTTCTCTGGAGTCCTGCCAATAACTCAATCGCATGTTCAGAAGGTATGTGGTCAGTCAGTAATAAGTACCCCTTCCCCACTTCCTCTCGGGTTTATAACCAGCCCCGAGCTCATGCTCGGGTACATTTGCTGCCCACTCAATTTTCCTCAGCTGTAGCTTGGATTCTTATCTCCATAGCTCCTGAATCCTTGGCAGACAGTATTTTGACCTTTATCTGGATCTTGTTGCTGCTTCCAGAGAATGATCTCCATGCACTACTTTCAACCTCCCCCCATTTTTATACTTGACAAAGTGACCACAGGCATACTGGGTTCCACTGTATAATACAGAGACCCAAAATTCTTGGGGGCCTGCTCCTCCAACATATGTGCAGCAAAGCAGATCCCCCATCCACTGTAGCCCCAAGCCAGGGACCATGGATGCCTGCAAGGACGCTTGCCTCCGCCTGGCCTGGCCTCTCTTGTAATGCGGAACAGCCTACAGTCACTCAGTCTGAGGTCTCTAGGCCCAATAAAAGGAAAACTATCTCTATACTTCAGTCTTGAGCTCCACAAAGAGCCATTCTGCCTCCAGACATGGTAACCTATCCTCCCCGGTCTAATAAAGGTTTGAGGCTTTCGAGATGTCTCAAAGGGAGTCGCACCAGCTCTGAGCCAGTGTGAATTCTACCAAGGCTGTTCAAGGGTGTCATTTCCCAGGAAAACCCAAGAACTCACCCCAACATGACCTCTTGCCATGGTGGGAGCAAAACGGGCAGAAGGTCTGCTCAAGGGTCCCCAAATGGAATTTCAAAGACCAAAGCAAATGGGGTACAATCCCGGAGTAACCAGGCTCTGCCCCAAATTCCAGCTCCCCCGCCCTCTCCAGCCCCAGAGTCCAGACGGACTGGGATAGCTCCCTCTGTTAACTTTACTGGAGGTCTTAACTCGACAGGATTGTCATGGGTCTACAATGCAATTGGTTCCCTCAGTGTTCACTCATTTACACAATGGAGTGCAACTAATGGAGCGTGATCCACATGTCCACACTGAGGTCTCTTGGGGGTCAAGGTGGCTCCAAACTGACACAGCTGCCAATGGAAGCTTGGAAAAAGTCAACCTTCTGTGGCAATCCTCAACCAGGCAAGTCTACAGGACACTGTTGATGATTGGCCAGCCAATCAGCACACAGGTGGGGGTGCACCTGTAAGAGGGGACTAATATTCTTCACACTTCGCTCCAGATAACTTTGCAAGCTAATAGCCTAAAGGGTAGTGTGGTCCCAGCTGGACAAGCAGCAGGAAGCTTGCCAGTGCAGCCATAATGGGCAGCCAGAAATTCTACGTGTGGGTTTCTCGGTAGCTTGGTTTGGGAACTCAAACATTGGGATGGGTTTGTGTGTGTGAGATACCTGGGTGTCCAAAAAAAAAAGAAAAAAAATCACCATCAGCTACACTCCTCTAGTATGAAAGCACCTAAATAGTCACACGTGGTTACCAAAAGTGGCAGAAACAGAACATCGTCATCCACCCAGCACAAAATCCAAGCCATGATGTTTCAACTACCCTCCATCCATATACACTAAATAGAAAACCTGTTTGATTGGTCACTGGCAGAATTTGTGACATCCTCAAGTGCTACATTGATAGAACATGTTGTTCTGAATGGGCGATCGAGATGGCGAACATTCGTCAGCCTCAAAGCTACTGCAGCTGAGCCTTCAGCAATTACCCAGTTCTTTACTGGGCTGTATAATGTGTCACCATGGTGATATTAACATGACATCATTGTAAACTGCAGCTTTGTTACTGGTTATAAAACCCAGAATAGCAGAGGCCCATCAATCAGCAGCTTAGAACCGGCAAGAACAATCAATCATTGGGAGATTGCACTCCGGTAGCTTCTTCAACCTTACACAACCACCAGAAGAACCAGAGAGCCGGAAAATGAGAGAGCTGAAGGGAGTGAACTGAAGCATGTTGTAGAATCTTCAAGATGTTGCGATCTACAATTATGAGATATGCGACACGTGAGCTATATTCAACAAAGAAGGTACCTAGATGCATTCTGTGCCGAGAGTAGATCTACACAGTGGAGCAACTATGGATGGAGTCGGGGAGGGGGCATCGGCGGGGGCAATTCCTGATTTGAAGTTGGGGTGAATGGAGGCAATGAGCACATACCCATGTCAGGAGAACGGGGGCTGGGAGTTGGAGATACAATCCCCTTGTCCACCCAGTGGCTCAGTCTATGATGTTCACAAATATTCTCTTTTAGGTTGATGTATATGTGTTAGACAAATGTGAGAAGTCGCACAACACCAGGTTATAGTCCAACAGTTTTATTTGAAATCACAAGCTTTCGGAGCGCTGCTCCTTCGTCACCTGACGAAGGAGCAGCGCTCCGAAAGCTTGTGATTTCAAATAAAACTGTTGGACTATAACCTGGTGTTGTGCGACTTCTCACATTTGTCCACCCCAGTCCAACACCTGCATCTCCGCATCATATATGTGATAGAGACACTTTGGCCAGAGCAAAGTATTTTTATTTCATACTCTGAATTACTTGGGGCATTCAATCACTTGTTATATAGGCAAACCTGGCAGCTACTCTGCAGTGCAACAATCCACATACTGCACAGAGGTGAGTGGTCAGTCAAGTGTTTTGGTGGTGGTGGTGGTGGTTGAGGCAAAGATGTTGGCCACGACACCAGAAGAACTCACTGCTCTTTGAATAGTGCAGTGGGATCTTCAACATCTACATGAACAGACAAACAGGACCATAGTTTATCGTTCTTCTGAAAGGCGGCACAAACTAGAAAAGTAAAACCCTAAGATTGTCCATTAATGCACTTATTTAGTGTTACTCTACACAATATTTAAAGACTTGTTGGCCATTTTCACAAACATCAAAGGTTTTCTAATGGTGGCACTTTCAGTTATCAGAGACAAACAGAAAAAAAACTGCAAATGCTGGAAATCTGAAAAAAAAACCCAGACAATGCTGGAAATGCACAGTAAGCCCATCAGCACCTGAAGGGAAATATAGGTCACCTTTCATCAGATTGGCACCCAAAACATTAACCCATCGAGGCCTGTGTATTGCACACATTTCTCATGTGACTCAAACTGCATCGTTATAACTGTAACTTAACTGAATGCTACAGCCCATTATTATATGTTACAGGTATAAAAACTGGTCATTGTTGCTTGTAAAAGTAACGATGCGCACAGTGATGACAGCAGATTTAAGCAGAGAGACCACTAGAAAGGAAAGAGTAAATTATATTGGCTGATTATTTTTTGGATCAACATCTCACACCATGTGGGATGCGTCAGGAGATGCCGTAATCTGGCTTAAATGGAATCAGCTGCTCCATTCTAGTTCAGTAAAGAAATTGCCCGTGCACAAATTGACATCAGCTTGTAGATTCAAGGGTACTGCATCATGATAAAGTCCAGTTGCTTAATTACCTGTTATCCTGTTCTCCTGTTATCAGTCACCACAGCTGAGCCAACATTTCCCATCCTCATCACAGACTGTATTAATCTGTTTTGGGCTTTTTGTGTCAATAGTCCTCAGTTTCAAAGAGCAAAAATTGATCAATATCTTAGTATAGTCTCCTGTAGGACACATTCTAAGGACAAACAATGACTACGGGTCTGGTCATGAGCTCAGAACAGAGATGATAAGGGACAGTCTTGATCTTTATAAATCAATGATAACAGAGTCGTAAAGTTGACACATGGAGTCTCTCCACTGACTGCTTGATATAGAAGAGCTGACAAGAAGCTGACTGAAAGCAATGGACAACTCAAAATCAGGACTGGAGGGTGCACTAAGAGGGATTGCATCTGAGATGAGTTATAGCTGGAGTGGGGGCGGGGCCAAGAGAGACAGGCGGTCGGAGCAAGAGAAAACATGGAGGGAATCATAACATTAAATAAAAAGGCTGTATAAACATACAGGAGATCTCATCAATAATTCTAAAATAGTTTAATGCAAGTTGGACAATCTGAAAGATGGAGTTGATGTGCATGGAAGCACTCAAGAAGGATTGCAATCCAAGTCCAATAGAAAGTGGCCACTGGCGATTAAAGATGTGGCACAGAAGTAAGCTGCCCTGGTGTGGTGTATATATATTTGGGAAATATATAGTCACTAACAAATTTAAATTTAATTCACACTGTGACATTATATGAATCCTGAAAGAGCACAAGAAATGTGTTTCGGAACAATTTTATTAAAGCAAAGAAAAAAACAACTGAATGTTAATTGGTTAGGTTGGAGCCTTAGACTACCAACAGGTCAAGAAATATCAGGCTTCCTAAAGCAGTGTTCAGCTAAAACAAAACCTGATATTACAGTGATAAAGCTACTCAAATGTCTGAGTTATTCCTTCATTATTGTCAAATCAATGCACTACTACCCAAAAAATACTTACAATATAATTTTAAATACAAATTACATTTTAAGCACTTCACATTAGCCCACCTTAGCTTCTTCTTTCCCTTTATCAACTATCTTAACTTTGTTTCCAATTCTAATACAACCTAATTTATTCCATAACTTTTTTTTAAATAAAGTAAATTTTAAAACACTTCACTGAGTTTTTTTTTGCATTCTTTCTCTCAAGGAGCAGCATTAAAAAAAAGTCTTGGGTCACCTGAAATATCAGCTCTAATAGTGAAAAGGTCAACATGGTCACATCATAGGTGAAACCAGGTCATTCCTTAACATGGTTCTTCAATGTTCAAGAAAATCACGTGCAGTGATCAGTTAAGTTAACGGGGGCAGCGGGGGTTAACGGGGGCAGCGGGGGTTAACGGGGGCAGCGGGGGTTAACGGGGGCAGCGGGGGTTAACGGGGGCAGCGGGGGTTAACGGGGGCAGCGGGGGATAACGGGGGCAGCGGGGGTTAACAGGAGGAGTGGGACAACAGGAATTTTGCTAACCCAATGAACTAACACATTGACAAATTTCAGCACTGCAGGGGTGTTGGTTTGGCTGTTTTCAAGTTCAACTATAAATATGGAGACTTAGACATGGTTATACTATGTGTTGACACAGTTTTACCCATAAACACAGATTAGACTGCTCAAATGCCTCACAGCTCGTGACTCTGAGTGGCATAAGTAAGGTTAGTTGCCGACTCCCAGTTATAGTAACAGCATTGTTGATTATACTGGGGAATAGAGAGGGGGAGAAACACCATTCAATTTAAAAAGTATTTGTTCCTTTCCTTCCAATGTTTTTTTAAATTCATTCACAGGATGTGAGCATCGCTGGCAAGGCCAGCATTTATTGCCCATCCCTAATTGCCCTCGAGAAGGTGGTGGCGAGATGCTATTTCAGAGGGCAGTTAAGAGTCAACCATATTGCTCTGGGTCTGGAGTCACATATAGGCCAGACCAGGTAAGGATGGCAGATTTCCTTCCCTAAAGGACAGATGGGTTTTTATGACAATCCGGTAGTTTCATGGTCACCATTACTGATACAGGGTACTAGCTTTTCATTCCAGATTTATTTAATTAACTAAATTTAAATTCTCCAGCTGCCGTGGTGGAATTTAAACTCATATCATAGACATAGACATAGAAGATAGGAGCAGGAGTCGGCCATTCGGCCCCTCGAGCCTTCTCCGCCATTTAATGAGATCATGGCTGATCATCCAAATTCAGTACCCTGTCCCTGCTTTCTCCCCATATCCCTTGATCCCCTTAGCCTTAAGAAATATATCTAACTCCTTCTTGAACATATTTAATGAATTGGCCTCAACTGCCTTCTGTGGCAGAGAATTCCACAAGTTCGCCACTCTCTGGGTGAAGAAATTCCTCCTCATCTCAGTCCTAAATGGCTTACCCCTTATCCTTAGACTGTGACCCCTGGTTCTGGACTCCCCCGCCATCAGGAACATCCTTCCTGCATCTAGTCTGTCTAGTCCTGTTTATACGTTTCAATGAGATCCCCTCTCATTCTTCTAAACTCTAGCGAATATAAGCCTAATCGACCCAATCGACCCATTCCTGCCATCCCAGGCATCAGTCTGGTGAATCTTCGCTGCACTCCCTCCATGGCAAGAACATCCTTCCTCAGATAAGGCGACCAAAACTGCACATAATACTCAAGGTGTGGTCTCACCAAGGCCCTGTACAACTGCAGCAAGACATCCTTGCTCCTGTACTCGAATCCTCTCGCTATGAAGGCCAACATACCATTTGCCTTCTTAACCGCCTGCTGTACCTGCATGCTTACCTTCAGCGACTGGTGCACAAGGACTCCCAGGTCTCGTTGCACTTCCCCTTTTCCCAATCTATTGCCGTTCAGATAATAATCTGCCTTCCTGTTTTTGCCACCAAAGTGGATAACCTCGCATTTATCCACATTATACTGCATCTGCCATGCATCTGCCCACTCACCCAACCTGTCCAAATCATACTGGAGTTTCTCTGCATCCTCCTCACAGCACACACGCCCACCCAGCTTTGTGTCGTCTGCAAACTTGGAGATATTACATCTAGTTCCCTCGTCTAGATCATTAATATATATTGTGAATAGCTGGGGTCCTAGCACTGATCCTGCGGTACCCCACTAGTCACTGCCTGCCATTAGTCCAGGCCTCTGGATTACTAGCCCAGTAACATTACCACTATGCTACCGTACCCCTGAATATCACACATGTGAAGTTCAAGGTTGAGCTGATTGAAATAATACCTTGTACACAGTGAGTTCTGTACAAAGAACAGGAGCTTCGTTGTGCTGATTCTCAGCATATGACTTTAAAATGCGTAAAATCAAGTGAAATGTATAAAAGGTTTTTAAAAAGCACTTGACAAAACAGAAAATGAATTGTGCCTGGATACTGCTGGACAGCACCTTCGTATCTATACTTAATGGATAGTGTCAGCAAATTCAAGAGATAGTTGGCTAGTTCCTTTTTGATGAGGGGTGTCAGAGTATAGTTACATATTTTGTCAACTTTGAGTTGGCCAGATGGGCCACAATAGTCTTTTCCTGGCGTGTGCATTGCTATGTTCCCACATATACTCACATATATAGCTATTAACAGGTGCTCGGTCTGTGGTGTATCTGCACGAGAGGTCACTTATTGACTCATTGCCTGTGGCACTGTGAACCCAGATCGAGTAATGACCAAACTCCCCGTATGAGTCATGACGACTATTAAAAGAAAATAAAGTTAAAATTAGCATCTTGAACATGGCTACACTTTACAGAAACCAGGGCAGTTGCTAAGATGATATTAGGCAGGGTTCAGAGTTTAATAGGGTTTTAAATCTTCAATCAGTCTTTCTCAAAACTGAAAGAAACAGCCCTTTGCTAGAAATTTTAAAAAGCTATAAAGCTGAAAATCTGAAATAAAAACAGAAATTTTGTAAGTACAAGCATCAATAAAGGAAAGGGAGTATCTCAGACAAAAAGCTCTGCACCGAAAACATTAACCCGACTTTTCCCTTTTCAGATGCTGATGGACCTGCTCTGCATTTCCGACATTTCCCGTTTTATATTTTTGCTTCATTTGCCTTTTTGTTCTCTCATCATTTACATTGTGAAACTTAGAGGTCATATGCAGTCAGAAAATTTTGGCTTGCAATTCTGAAATTGTTAGCATATCAATGATGGGAAATGAGGAGAAATTTTTTCAGAGGGTTGTTAAGATCTGGAACGCACTACCTGAAAGGGTGGTGGAATCAGATTCCATAGGAACTTGCAAAGGGCAACTGGACATGTTCTTGAAGAGGACTGATTTGCAGGGTTATGGGGGAAAAAGCTGGGGTGTGGGACTAAATTGGACAGCTCCTTCAAAGAGCCGACACAGGCACAACAGGCCAAATGGCCTCCTTCTGTGCTGTAAGATTCTATGGTTCTATGGCAACAAAACTACAAATAATTAGGTTTTTGGGCAAGTTTCAAACGTGCAAATTTAACATAAACAGTCCGTCCATGACAGGTGCTCATTCAATACCTGTCCAAATAATATGTGAGCATTGAGATTGTGACTGTATTACAGTATCTAGTCTGCTGCAGTGCAGTGACAGTTGCTATGTAGATAAAGACCGTGGCCATTTTGCACACAGCAAGATTTCACAAACATCAACGAGATTAGTGCTGGTTAATCGTTTTTGGTGATATTGGTTGAGGGAGAAATGTTGACACCAGAACTCCCCACTCTTTTTCAAATAGTACAATGGGATATTTAACAGTCCAAAGGTGGCAGTGAAAACAGACTCATGATAAGAAGGTACTAGACAGATTTTTAGAAAACAATGATCATGGGAACGAAGGACAAGATTAATTATTCCGGAAAGTAATTAATGGGTTTTGGGCCTTCTAGGACTTGCCTCATCACCAGTGAGGGTCAGTGAGGAATCTTTCACAGAGGACATCAGAACTAGGTCCAGGTCTCTGTTTTCTGCCTTTTCCGAGAGGTGGGGAAGAGAGGGATCGCTGGCACAGGGGGATAGAATCAGACAAAAATTGGGGCTAGCATGTACGAACCTGATTATTTCTTCTCATCCTAAGTACATAACGCTTCCACTGAACAGGTAGACGGGGCCTCAGTTTAAAATCTAATCAGACTCTGACAATACAGAACTGCACTGGAGTATCAACCTAGGTTCTGAGCCTAGACTGCCAACAGGGGGCTTAAACCCACAGGGGGAAAAATTTGGTTGCTTTGTGCCTCCTGTTAGCGCCCTCAGCACCTGGGCGCGGCACCGCCAACGCCTCCCGCGAAATTCAGCGGGAGGTTAGCGGCGGTGGTAACCGTTAGCACCCCGTGGCTGGCGATGACATCATCGCCGTGCGCAGCACCCCGCTCGCGCCCCGGCCGCGATCTTCGGTAGCGCCCCCTGACTTACCGCCGGACACTATGTCCGACGGGGTCAGGGGGGCCAACCTGCGGCCGGGGCAGCGCTAATTAAAGGCGAGGTGCCGGGCGGCCATTTTTGTTGCTGGCCGCCTGCCAGCACCTGCCCGCTTTGCCGTCCCCGGCCTTCTGTGAAGCCTCCCCCCCCACGGAGTGCCGGCTGCTCTCCGTGAGCCCGGCACTTCGCTTGAGTGCCGGGCTCTTTTGCCGGCACTCCGATCCCTGGTGGCCCAGCTGGGCGCTGGAACGCGCTGCGCAAGGCCCCTCCCCTTTAAGAAGGGGAGAAAGGTCTGCAGTACCGTGGCGCGACGTGCCGCGATATTCCCTCGCAGCGCCACAAGAGGGAGGCGGGGCGCTTCCAGTAGCGCCCCGCCTCCCTCTTGCGGCGCTAGCATTCAACTTCGGCAGCGGGGGTGCTGATTTGTAGCGGCCCAGCGAAGTTAGTGCCCCAAAGGGGGCGCGACTCAATTTTTCCCCCACAATCTCCAGAGCTAGAAGCAAGATTCGAACAACTGAGCCCTGCTGACAGTCAGACAATTAAAATAACCAAAGAGTGACTGGCCTGTTTACTGCTTATGCCCTCAGGAAATAAAAAATATTTAAAAGCTTTTTTAAAAATATAACAAACCATCAATGTAAAAATGGTAGCTTTAATGGTACATTAGATTGATGCAGAGCGAAAGGACAACTGCAGCACCAGCAAATTGTATTCGATGAATGCCATCTAAAGAGTTGAACAATGCAGTCCAAATGTGCAAGAGCTTTTGGATGAGAATCATGCTTTGGAAACTCTCCAAAAATATCTATTGACAAAGTCTGGCTGACTTACACTTCTGCTACCTCAGGCTGCAACTTTGTGCTGCTCAATGCTGTTTTCCCATCACCTGTAAACTCGGGGTGCTGTTATACTGCCACTTTGACACTCACTGCAAAAAATTTGCACTTTACAGCAAGGCAAAAGTGATTGCTCCGACCGGATGTGTCAGGCCACACACTTATGGAGTGTACTTCCAGTGCTGTGTATGTTTAGGTCACATTTTTAAATGTTCAGACTGACTGTTGGGAGTTTTTTTCCCCCCAAATGTTTTGAGAAAGCATTTCTTCCCATCCATGTTCTGAAGCCAGGCATGGAGTCCTGGCGATACATGTAAGCAATCATCTGCAGCACACTCTCTTGGCCATTAAGAGTACAAGTCGTCTTCTTCTTAGGCAGTCCCTCGGAACCGAGGATGACTTGCTTCCACACTAAAAATGAGTTCTCAGGTGACTGATGAGTCCAATGCGGGACCTACAGTCTCTGTCACAGGTGGGGCAGACGGTGGTTGAAGGGGCGGGTGGGGTGCTTGGGTTGACGTGCGCTCCTTCCGCTGTTTGCGCTTGGCTTCCGCTTGCTCCCGGCGAAGAGACTCGAGGTGTTCGGCGCCTTCCCGGATGCTTCTCCTCCACTTTGTCACAGCCTGCAGTATAACTTGTGTTACTACTGCAAATCACATTGTCTAGCTACCGATCTGAGACTAGTGCTGCACTACAGCATTTGCGACACCTGCTGTGATGATTTTCACTGCCCCTGAACAAAGTAAATGTAATCACTAAGAGGAGGCAGTACATGAGAGGTGCAGCCCCACAAGCAGGTCAGGTTTTCTTTTAAGACAATATGATTTTTCCACCTTGAACTGTAGCAGATCACCATAGCTGGAGTTAGTCTCCCCCTGAATAAAGAAAGATTATTAACAATGCAGTTCCTAAATTAAAATGAAACAATTACACGAGCCCCAGAAGAGTAACAATATCCATGTTTTGCTCCTTCACCTACATCTGAACAATGGCTGTGTTTCAAAAGTAATCCATTGGTTGCGAAACACTTGGGGACATCCTAAGGTGCTATATAAATGCAAGCTCTTTGTTACTTGGGCGAATTCACTTCACCACAAAAATAAAACCTGGAAGTAACATTCAGTACGCCATCAACAAACTTCTTACAAAGGCCAACTGACTCCCATCTCATCATAAATTTCCATAACATGCAGAAACCAGTTTGGCCTACAATCCAGAGAACCAACCTTCCCCGTGACTGGATACAAGAAGAAGCTGCCGAAGGTCCTGTTCCTAACAGTTCAGATCCTAACAAGGTCCTACTTCAGCTGTAGGCAGCACAAAGCAGATTAAAGCACTTATTAATTAAAATAATCTAGAAAACCCCCAAAACTATTAAAGTATTTAATCATGTAGAGAGGAAATGAGGAAACATTTCTTCGCAGAGGATTGTTAAGATCTGGAACACACTACCAGAAAGTGTGGTGGGTTCAGATTCCATAGGAACTTTCAAAGGGCAATTGGACATGTACCTGAAGAGGACTCATTTGCAGGGTTATGGGGGAAAAAGCTGGGGAGTGGGACTAATTGGATAGCTCTTTCAAAGAGCCGGCACAGGCACAACGGGTCGAATAGCCTCCTTCTGTGCTGTTAGATTCTATGATTCTATCAACGCTTTGCCTAATCACCTTCAGTCCTCTTATAGGAACAGGAGTAGGACATTCAGCCCCTCAAGCTTGTTCCGCCATTCCATTAGATCATGGTTGATCTGTGTCTTAACTCCATCTACCCACCTTGGTTCTGTAACCATTAATACCCTTGCCTAACAAAAACCTATCAATCTCAGTTTTGAAATTTTCGCAGCAACCAATTTGCACACATCAAGGTCCCATAAACAGCAATGAGAAACATGACCAGATAAACTGTTTTTAGTGATTTTGGTTGAAGACAAAAATATTGGCCAGGACACCAGAGAGAATTCCCTTGCTCTCCTTCGAATAGTGCCGTGGGATCTTTTACGTCCATCTGAGAGTGGTTTAATGTCTCATCTGAAAGACGGCATCTCCAACAGTGCAGGGCTCCCTCAGTACTGCACTGAAGTGTCAGCCTTCATTAGGTGTTCAAGTCTCTGGAGTGGGACTGGAACCCACAGCCTTCTGACTCGGAGACAAGAGTGCCACCCACTGAGACAAGGCTGACACTTGAACATAGCTGACTGGCTCTCACTGACCATGTACAGTGTTGAGCTGCACTCAGCATGCCCTGTTACCCAAGACTGGTCTTCAACACTGTGAACTAGAGTACTGTCAATTAGTGAGGCCATACGTTATACTGAAAAACATATGCGATTAATCATAACCTGTAATTTATGTTAAAATCAATTAGTAATAACCAACCTGCCTTTTTATTTAATTGAAGGGAGGTTCTCTATGTTCAGGCCATTTCTGCTCTGTCAGTCTCACTTTCAAAGTCAAATAATGAAATCAAGTTTTTTTTTCTTTTTTAAATAGTCACAAGATTAATGACCACTGAATTATGACTGTAATTTTTAAACAAGGCCTTAATCAATTCCAGTCAACAGTTCTGCTTTGCGTATCTGAAGTTTCTCACAGAAGAACGACGTGACGTGTTTTTTTTCCCAATATCCCAACAAACTGCTTTGGGACTTCTTAAAAATCCTGGTTCTAAAGACTGAGAGAAAAAGAGGAAGTTAAAGAGATATAGACAGAGGAAAGAAAGAGATTGTATTTGTATAGCATCTTTGCCTATCTCAAACCACTTTATACTTAATGAATTACTTTGAAGTGCAGTGATTGGTTATGTAGGTGAAGAAGGCAGCCATTTTGCACACAGGATATCACAAACAGCAGTGCAGTGAATGACCAGTTTTCGTGGTGTTGGTTGAGGGATAACTGTTGGTCAGGGCACTGGGAGAACTCCAGAATATTGCCATGGGATCATTAACATGCCCTGAACCAGCAGAAAAGCCTCTGTTTATTGTCTCGTCTGAAGGACAGCAGTCTGGCAATGCAGCACTCTCTCAATGCTGCACTAAATGTGAGCCAAAATTATGTGTCAAGCCCTGGCATGGGGTTTGAACACACAACCATCTGCCTCGAAGGCAGCCAAGCCGACACACCCAGAAAGGAAGGTATGAAGAACAAACAATACAGGTCGAGGACGTGCATGGACAGCTTGTAACTGTAGGAAACCCATTGGATGAGAGTTTAACTATTTCCAACATCCCTGCGCCAGGATGACACCTGGAATGAAGGGTATTAGCTATGATGAGAGATTGGTAGAGTTTTTGGCTATATTCTGAATTTTCGGTTATATTTCTTGGAGATGAAGAGGTTAAAGGGTGGTCTGCTAAACAATGAAGGGAGTTGACAGGGTAGAAGGGGACTGATGATTCCTTCTAGGTGGGGAGTGTGGAAAAGGGGGTTCATGGTCTTAGAATTTGAGCTAAGCCCATTAAAAGTGCACCCAGAAAAATCTCTCTATACGAATGGCTGAGAGAATGTGGAACTCCCTGCCCCTTAAGGGCATAGATGCCAAATCAATTGCGGTGTTTGAAAGGGAAATGAAAGCCCCGATTTAAACCTAACCCACCTGGTAGCAATGAGGCGGGTTGGGGTCGGCCACCCGTTATACTTTGACCTCGATGAAGCGTAAAATCAGGCGGGGTGTAAAATGGCGTCCGGCCTGAACACACCAATTGGGATAGGTTAAATTCAAGGCTATATATTTACCTGGGAAGTAAGAGTATCAAAGGATACAAGGATAAACTCACCAATCCCGTGATACCAGTAGGGAGCCATGCTCAAAAGGGAGTGTGGGTCAGAGACACTACAACCCAAGTGCCTTTCAAGCATGGAAACGGAGAATACATACCTTGGAGAAAAGGTTGAGAATTGGGATTAAGAAGATCTGCCATGCTGACAAAATGGTGTATCTAAGAACATAAGAAATAGGAGCAGGAGTAGGCCATTTGGCCCCTCGAGCCTGCTCCGCCATTTAATGAGATCATGGCTGATCTGATCTTGGGCTCAGCTCCATTTCCCTGCCCGCTCCCCATAACCCATCTCTCCCTTATTGTTCAAAAATCTCTCTATCTCCCCCTTAAATATATTTAATGACCCAGCCTCCACAGCTTTCTGGGGCAGAGAATTCCACAGATTTACGACCCTCTGAGGGAAAAAATTCCTCCTCATCTCAGTTTTAAATGGACGACCCCTTATTCTGAAACTATGCCTCCGAGTTCTAGATTTCCCCACGAGGGGAAACATCTCTCTGCATCTACCTAGTCGAGCCCCCTCAGTATCTTATATGTTTCAATAAGATCCCCTCTCATTCTTCTAAACTCCAATGAGTATAGGCCCAGCCTGCTCAACCTTTCTTCATAAGTCAACCCCTTCATCTCAGGGCAGCCTCAGAACCGAATGGCTGGCTCCTATTCCCAGGCAAAACATCAAGTGGTCCTTCTTGAAACCTGCTGTGTGACCATTCAAATATGGAGATGGTTCTACCGACTGTCACTCTTGCTCTACTGAGAGCGAGAGAGAGAGAGAGAACACTAAAGCCTTAAAATTCTGCTCAGTGCGCTAGCGAACATGCTCATGTAAGATTGCTGCACGTGGTATTTTAATGCAGTCCTTAACCCGTTTAAAACCTTCTACGGCAGGGGTTTGCTCTGCTTGGTATACTATGTACAATGCAGTATTATCATGCTTTTAATCAAGGGAATTTAGTTTAATGCGGTAGCGTCTGAAATTCTATACAGGCTTTTTCTAAGGAAAATCAAATATATTCAATTACCCGATTTTGTCGCAAGTCTGTCCATTCCTCAGTCTTAGTCGAGTTAGACATTCAGCCAAGTTTCAATGTAGAAATTTTATTATATTGCCACCCAGTGGCGATATTCAGGAAGAACAGCAAATACAATAAATCTCAAGCTTTAAGCAAGACTTGCGTTTGTATAGCACCTCGTCACTTCTCACAGCAACATCTCAAACTGCTTCACTTAGAACAAATAGCTTTGAAGTGCAGTGGCTTGTTATGTAGGTAAATATGGCAGCCATTTTGTGCACAGAAAGATGTCACAAATACCAATGAGTTAAATGACTAATAATTTTATTGTAGGTTTTGTTGAGGGAGGAATATTGGCCAGGAGACTGGGAGAACTCCCTGCTCTACCTTAAATA
This sequence comes from Squalus acanthias, assembly GCA_030390025.1. NCBI lineage: Eukaryota > Metazoa > Chordata > Chondrichthyes > Squaliformes > Squalidae > Squalus > Squalus acanthias. The sequence goes on along the minus strand of CM059446.1, from coordinate 7,507,073 downwards.
GTACCGTGGGATCTTTAATGTTTATCTGAACCAGTAGAGCAACCAGACAAGGCCTCAATTTAATGTTTCATCCAAATGATGGCACCTCAGACAATGCAGCACTATCTTAGCACGTAGGCAATTCCCTGCTCTTTCAAATTTTCCCGCTTTCCCAGCCAGCTTTCCTCCCCTAACCAATACCACCAAAACCAGATTTACTGGTCATTATAGAGTCATAGAGTCATAACGGCACAGAAGGAGGCCATTCGGCCCATCGAGTCTGTGCCGGCTCTCTGCAGAGCAATCCAGTCAGTCCCATTCCCCCGCTCTATCCCCATAGCCCTGCAAGTCTATTTCCCTCAAACGCCTATCCAGTCTCCCCTTGAAAACATTGAGTGTCTCCGCTTCCACCCATTACTGTTTGTGGGATCCTGCTGTGCTTGCCTACATAGCACGAGTCACAACAATTCAAAGTAATTCATTGGCTTGGATTTTGCAGTGGCAATGATGGCGAAATTGTCAGCGTTCGCCATCATTACCACTCGGAAACTGACCGTAACTTCAGGATTTAGCGCATGCGCAGATAAACACAGAAATCCTGAAGTTGCGGTCAGTCATTCCCTGCTCTGCCACAGGCTGCGCAGTAGACCCCATCTGCCCCCCACCTCCCTCCCAACCCCCACCATAGTCGGCAATCAGTGAAATCACTTGACTTGATGAAAGCTTAAGCTTTACCGCACTAATATCGCTGTTAAACACCCCATTAAATGTTAAGCCTTGTTGGAATAGGTGTAACTGGGGTTTTAACTGCATATTGACTGCTCCACAACCGTTCTGGAACTGAAAAACTAATTTTATATTTGTGGAATGTCAAATTTCTCCATTTTGTTAAAATTTACTAGATTTTTTAAATAATAAAAAATATTTTTTTTAACTTTTTTTTAAAGTTTGTTTATAATATTTCAGCTTCTACCTTAACCCCATGTGTATGTCCCAATCCTTATTTCTCTCTCTGTAAAAATTTTTAAAAGTGAATTGATAATCAGTGCTTTTTATTTTCTGGTTTGCTGTCTGTGAGAATTCTTCAATGTGATTGGCTGTTTAGACAGATTGATGTCATCACTGCTGCTCTACACTGGGGATCCCCATTTGACAGTGCTACAATCAATTTAACGTTGAGGAAGCTAAAGTTTCCACCACAGAGATCGCAAGATCTTTGTGGGCAGCTTTCTTTGCAGTCAGCGGTGATCACCGTCGCTTTGCCACTGACCGCAAATTCCGGGCCATTATATCTGAAGTGCTTAGGACATTTCTGAGACACATGATAAGGTGCAAGTCTTGATGCACTTTAAAGACAATTTATGTGTTATTGTGCGAACAGAGTATTGTGCAGCAGGTAAAAGTCTGGCTGAGGAAGCTGAATTTACATCAATAGATATAGTATATAACTTACTGGGCCTCAGCAAGACAAGTAGCCTACTCCCGGGCCTCTATTAATGTTGCTTTCTTTTTGCTCACGTGAAGATGCACAACAGCATCTGGCCAAATCTTTGATCTTTCTCTCCCTCTTCAATTCTAACTGAATTAGGAACTCACCACAGGAGGATTAGAATAATTTTTCCCTTCCCAGAAGACAGTGAAACAGACCACACGAAAAAAGTTAATTCTGCCTCAGTCCGTACCTTTAAAAAGGAACTGGATCAATTCCTGTCCAGAAAGGAGAGTGAGGGTTACAGAAGGATATTATAGAGATGGCGACCGCACTCTAAAAGCATTTCGAAAAACTCTGTGTAAGCTTATGAAGTGCGCAGGAGGTCCGAGGGACACCCTCCCTCAGAGAAAAGTGTTTTTAAAACCTGGTTACACCTTGTAATGTGAAACCCCAGCAGTGTGAGGCTGCCTCTCTGGGGGTATCCAACTGCTTCTCTCCAGGACCCTAACTCCAGAGTTATAGGGGGGATTTTTTCCGGGGGTCAGCAGGTCGCGTTCGATGGCGGGTCGGTGGGGATAAAAAAATTTTGACAGTGGGTCAGGACCCCTCCGTTCCCAGATGTCGGGTCTGTCAGCAATGAACAGATCTGACACGCAGCGGCGGGGGAGGCAATTCAGGTCATTATGACCTTGTTAACAGCCCATTAAGAAGTATTTTGAGCTCACCTTTACATTTTACGAGGTCGCCCACAGGGTCCACGCTGCTCGGGGATCACGTCAGGTAAGCAGGTCGGGAGTTGCATCACCATGGAATCATCTCATTACTTGACAGCTGCAAATGTGCTATAAAAGCTCCCATCTCACATCTGTTCACTTTCCAAGCTCAGAAGCTGTTGCTTACTGCATTTGGAAGACAGATTGAGCTTTATGCAGATTGCAAGTGTTTGGAGTAAACTCTCTATCCAGTGTCACCTCATTGGAACAACCTCTCTCACCACTGACAGATCGCTTCTGTCATCTCAAGTTCACGTGCCATCTATTACATCAGCATCGGTGCCCTTGAAACTATCTCACCTTGGTCCTCAGAATCTCACCACGATCAGCCCCAACACCAGCAGCACCAGGCACACCAGCAGCACCAACACCACCAATCTTCTCCACAATCAACTGATGCTGCACAGGACAGAGGGCAACAGCACCCGACCACATTGCTGCACGGGACGCCAAGGATGGCCTCACCATGGCCACATTTACTTCACTTGACGCTGTACACCCTGGCTGCCACATGATGGGCCAGGTTGGCACCACCCCACACCAACACCATAAAGCATCCCTACAATGCCCAAGCCATTCCTTTCACACTCACGACCATTGCGGGGGTACCTTTATGTCTGACCATTCACTGCAACTCACTAAGCCACTTCCAAAAGTTCACACAAATCTGTCCAAGAATGCAAAGTGTTGAAAATAAAGATTTCAATGTTTGACAGCACATTAACAGAAACTTCACATGAACATTGGCTAAAACACACAAGTGCCTACCCTTGTGTGTTGTTAGTTGGTATAATTGGACTAGGATGAGGGTGAATGTGAGGAGTGGCTAGTGAGATGGGGAAGTGATAATGTAGATAGAGAGGGATGGGTGGAGGTGCAAGGTAAGTTGGTGTGAGTAAGGATGTGCAGGAGTAGGGTAGGGAAGGCAGAGTGATGGGCATGTGAGGAGTGGCACAGCAGGATGAGGTTGAGTGTGGCTTTGCATTAACGTTTTGTGATCTACTGAGATCATTCAAAGGTTTGCGCCACTGCAGCCAAGTCCTCCTGACGACATCCCTGCTTGTGTCCTCCTGTGCAACGTGCAACCAGGCTGCGTTGATCTCCTGGGGAGGTCTCTTCCGCCCAATGGAAGGGAAGAGAGCCTCCCTGCGTGCTGTGACTCCCTCCATATGGAGGGAGTCATGGGAGAGCCTGAGTGCAGCCGTGCACCTCTGTGCAGTGCTCGTCAGTGTTTGCAGCCCCTCAATGCTGTGGAACACTGACAGCACAATGTCAAAGTAAATTTACACATGGTCCCTTTAAGGAAACTGGCTGATGATGCGTCATCAAATTACGTCATCAAACCCGCTTCTTTCAATTGGCTGGCAAACGCGCTGGACGGGCTTTAACAAGCCCAATTAGGGGAAAATCATTTTGGACAGCGGGCTGGAGCCAGCAGCTGGTTCGGAACCCGCCACCGACGTTGGTAAAATCCAGCCCATAGTCACTGTTGTGTCACTGTGAAAGGAAACTACTTCACCGGAGCCCAACAGTAACAGTATGCCTGTAAAATAAAGACTTACATTTATATAGTGCCTAAGTATTGTCTCTCTGAATGTCCTGGAGAATTTGATATACTTTGAATTAGTCAATGTCGTTATGTAGGCAAACCCAGCAGCCAATTTATACACAACAAGATCCAACAGACAGCAATGAGATGTTTTGGTGGTGGTGTTTGAGGGAGGAATGTTGACCAGGAAACCAAAACTCCCTGCTCTTCTTCAAATAGTGCCATGGGATCTTTAACATCCACAGGAACTGGAAGACTGGTCCTCAGTTTAACGTTTCATCTGAAAGATGGCGCCTCTGACAGTGCAGCACCCCCTCAGTATGACACTGAAGTATCAGCCTGGATAATGTGCTCAGGTCCTGGAGTGGGGTTTGAACCCACAACCTTCTAACTCGAGCCAAGAGCTGCATTCTGATTCAGCAAGCTCAGGAGTGCCGCCTTCAGAGCTCCCCAGCCATCTGCAACTATTTTTTCCAGTTAAGATAAGATTTCATTCAGCTGCGAGGCATTTTTCTTTGTCTCTTCTATTTTAAAATTGTCTGTATTGATTTCCTAGCAGATATATAATATGATCAGGACAGCCTGGTTTTTTTTTGTGAGCGCCGGTCGATAGATACTTGGGTTAAAACAGAGAGGGACCTACACATTGATTTGAAGATGATATGCTGGGCCAGTCCCAGCAAGAGCAGGGCCGAGAGAAATCCAATGCTTTCAAAGTTCAGTTAAAGCCGACCCTAAATGAGATTTTCAATCTCAGTGTCTACTTCATTCAGAATGTTTATAAATACAGACAGAAAAAATACCTTGAAAAGGACAACCGTTTGAGGTTTTGTTTTGCCTCTGTATCCTCTAAATTTTTAATAGGATCTTGTAAAGTCTTTAGGCTGGTGGGATTTTGTGTTTTACAACATCAGTTTTTATTAACTGGGAGATATCAATACAGGGGCTGCCATTGTCAGGATCATATTCTAACACTTTGCCCAAAGGAGATTTGGCATATGGATAAAAGGGGAAATAAACAAGCAAATACTAGAAAAGGGAAAAGATGGGTTAACATTTCGGGTGCAGATAATTCATCAGAGCTCAGGTGTAGAGCCTTTGTCACCATAATTCTAGCACAAGAATCTGCACCCAAAATGTTAACATCTGTAAAAAGAAAAGACAGGTTAACAGACTATTTCCAGCAATTTTACGATTTAAAGAAAAAGAAAGAGTTGCATTTATATAACGCTTTTCACGACATCAGGACGTCCCAAACCGCTTTACAGCCAATGAAGTATTTTTTGAAGTATAGTTGCTGTTCTAATGTAGGAAACGCAGCAGCCACAAAGGTCCCACAAACAACAATGTGATAACGACCAGATAATCAGTTTTAGTGATGTTGGTTGAGGGATAAATATTGGGAGAACTCCCCTGCTCTTCTTCGAAATAGTGCCATGGGATCCTTTACATCCACTTGAGAGGGAAGACAGGGCCTTGGTTTAACGTCTCATCCGAAAGACGGCACCTCCGACAGTGCAGCGCTCCCTCAGTATTGTATTGAAGCATCAGCCTTGATTTTTGTGCTCAAGTCTCTGCAGTGGGACTTGAACCCAAGACCTTCTGACTCAGAGGCGAGAGTGCTACCCACTGAGCCAAGACTGACACCTTTGGAATATTGGTGTATAGTTTCCGATGGTCAAAATTCCTTTGTACACTGTTTCTAGGCAGGAAGCAACTCGTTTATTCTAAATGGGTTAATGGCTATAAAAATAGCACACCATGGAATACAAGGTATGATTCCACAATCCCACGCCCCCAGTGGGGAATGATACTCAAAGGGAGCGCAGGTCGGGGGTGGCGCCACAACATGTAGCTCTGATTCACCGACACTCGTTCTCTGTGAACACGGCTCCCTGCTGGGAGCAGGAGCGCTAAATCACTCCTAAAGTGACACCATGTTATGCGCTTGTACCTGAACTTCAATGATCGGTAAATATATCCCTTTGTGTCTGGAACCAAAATAGGGATGCAGCACTTGATATTTCCACTGAAGCACTTGCTTCGCAGCGAGGCTTGTGAGGGCTACATTTGCTCCTATCATTTTATTATAAAGTTAGGATAACGTGACGTGTCAAACTGTTGGATTATCCAGCTATCTGTGTAATGGGGGAAGCAGTTTACTGCATGAACAACATGCAGCACCAATGAGTGATGGGACACAGGTTCAGTCTCCCAGTCTGCCAAGTTCCTGATCTCAGTAATATCACATAGGATATACAGCACAAAAACAGGCCATTTGGCCCAAACGGTCCATGCCCGCATTTATGCTCCACTCGAGCCTCCTCCTGTCTTACCTCATCTAACTCTATCAGCATAACCCTCTATTCCCTTCTCCCTCATATGCTTACCTAGCCTCCCCCTTAAATGCATCTATACTATTCGCTTCAACCACTCCCTGTGGCAGAGAGTTCCACATTCTCACCACTCTTTGAGTAAAGAAGTTTCTTCTGAATTCCCCATTTGATTTTCTTGGTGACTACCTTGTATTGATGGCCTCTAGATTTGCTCTTCCCCACAAGTGGAAACACTCTCTCTGTGTCTACTCTATCAAAATCTTTCATAATTTTAAAGACTTCTGTTAGGTCGCCCCTCAGCCTTCTCTTGTCAAAAGAAAAGAGACCCAGCCTGTTCATCCTTTCCTGACAGGTATAACCTCGCATTTCTGGTATCATCCTTGTAAATCTTTTTTGTACCCTCTCCAGTGCATCCATATCTTTTTTATAATATGGCCACCAGAATTGTATGCAGTACTCCAAGTGTGGTCTAACCAAGGTCCTACAGGTCCTAACCTGCGTCGCTACTTTCAGTGATTTGTTTATTATCACTATGAAGGAAAAATTGAGCGGGAGCTGGCATTTCTCTGAGTGGAGGGACGGTGATGTAATTGGGGCGGAGAAGCACAATGAGCCGCACAACCCGTTAAAGGGGCCGCGCACGCAAAAAAATTAAAGGGAACATTGTCCCCAATGATTTTTGAATATTAAGGGAATCAAGGGATATGGGGATAGTGCAGGAAAGTGGCGATGAGGTAGATCAGCCATGATCTTATTGAATGGCGGAGCAGGCTCGAAGGGCCTACTCCTGCTCCTATTTCTTATGTTCTTATGCAAGGTTCAATACAAGTTTAGCATAACTTCACTAGTCCAAAGATGTGCAGGTTAGGTTGATTTGGCTATGATAAATTGACCCTTAGTGTTAGGGGGGATTAAATACGTGGGGTTACGGGGATAGGGTGGGATATGTGTCGGTGCAGGCTCGATGGGCCGAAATGGCCTCTATCTGCACTGTGGGGATTCTGTGATTCTGTGATACTTTTCAATTCTATCCCTCAAGAAATAAACCCCAGTGCTTGGTTTGCTTTTTTATGGCCTTATTAACCTGCGTCACTACTTTCAGTGATTTGTGTATTATCACTGTGAAGGAAAAATTGAGTGGGAGCTGGCATTTCTCTGAGTGGAGGGACGGTGATGTAATTGGGATGGAGAAGCAACATGCTTCGCAGACCAGCTCCACTGTGTATTCGAACCACCCTGAGTGCCAACTCAGAACTGCCCAACCACAGGACAACATGCCATTGCCAGGGGATCAGGCATGCCCAGCCAGTCACATATTATCCCAGGATCAGACAGCTTTGATCATCACTCAGGCCAATCTTAAGACACAACCCACCTTGTAATCAATGGAGCCTCACTTCCCTATTAGTGTTGTCATGGCGTGGCCTAGCAACAAGGAGACTAGGCGTGGCAGGTCTCCACGAGGGTGATAAATTTGACTTTTTTTAAAATCAATATTATTGATCAAGACTTTTCAAATTACAATAGAGGATTGCTCTGAACAAGAAGTATTCCCCCTGGGTCTGCCTTCCCCCTTTAATCTCAACCATCCCTCTATTGAGCTGCTGGACAATGTGATGGCTGCCTTTTTAAATTGGTCTGTTTTCCTTTGAGCAGAGGATGGGATGGTCATTAACACAGAGTAAACCCAGTGACCTTGAATTCACTCTGTGTGAATATTAGCGTGCCATTGCGCAAAGCGTTCGTAGCAATTCCCATCTCCGATATTTTAACAGCGGTGTTTCAATGGATTAACATCTTCATCACAGTAGCAGACAAAGCAGCTTTAAGGCCCATCTATTTAACCACTAACAAAAACTCTGAGGCTCCCCAATCAATGCTCCCATTAAGCTCCGCGTCTGGAGGTCCTGCGCAGGCCACTTGCCAGCTTTACATGCGAGGAAATTTGAATGGGCCGCACAGCCCGTTAAAGGGGCCACGCACCCAAAAAAATTAAAGGGAACATTGTTCCCAATTATTTTTTTAAAAAAAGCCTTTTTGGGTTGGCAATGTCAAATGTCCATTAACTGTCTGGTAGATGGCCAGAACCAGACAGTCTCCTGGTATTATCATGTGGTTACATTTGATAATGATACAACTCACTAAATTATTTTATTTTGGATTCCCATCAGAATGTTGGCAAACATCTTTCCTTTTTCAATTAAAAAAAAAAGTTTAGTTCATATTTTGTTAACGATGTTTAAACATGAGCTGCCCAGAGTGGAACCTGCAGACAGCTCCTTTGTCTTCTTTCAGGAAAATGCTTCACACACAGTGAAAAGCATTGTGGATTCTTGTCTAAATAGATGAACCAGTAGTGTATGATGTAAAGAAAGATTTGCATTTATATAGCACCTTATCACATCACTGAAACAGCTCCAAGTGCTTCTCAGATTGAAAGACTTAAATGTGCAGTGACTGTTGTTTAATAGGCAGACGCAGCAGCCGCTGTACAGCAGCAATGTCCCACAAATAGCCACGATATAAATCTGTGGGTTTTTTGGTGGTGTTAGTGGAGGAAGAAATGTTGGCCAGGACACTGGGAAAACTCCCTGCTCTTCTTCAATCTTTAACATCCACCAGCTCTGCCTCAGGTTAACATTTATATAAAACACTCCCTCAGTATTGGACTGGTGTTTCCGTAAAACAAGTTAATGCCTCACTAAAATAGCAAATGGAGGGATGTCATACAAATGCATTCAGCGTAGATCAATATCGCAAACAGTAAATTCTGGGCTTATACTTTGTTTTGAAACAATCAGAATCGTTTAAAAACAAAGCAAGTAAGGGTTGATACAACAAAAAACCCACTGCTGTCTTCCTCCATCACAAGACAACTAAAAGGTTTTGTTTTTGTTAATTTAGATGATTAATAATAGATTATAAGCCACCACCATTTACTAAAGAGAGTGTTTAAAACAGCTGTATCTGGTAAATTACTGGGAAAAAGCATCCAAAGGCTTTGTTCCTGGTTCATTTTCAATCATTAATGCTCAAGTTTCCAATTAAATACCATTACCAGTTCAAAGAGCTCTCTCTTTCCCATACTCAATCACTCCCACTATCATGCTTTGAAACTGGACTGCTAACTTCTACAAAGAACATAATTCACTATTTTATGGAATAGGAAAAGGGAGAGGAAGTAGGAGGGGGTTGCTTTGGGTTTGTGATCATCAAGGTGAAGAATCCTTTTGGTTGGAAATGAAACACTCTTCCACCTAGTCTCAGCACCATGCTTTCTGGAACAGTGTAGGATGGTAACACTTCAGGTCATCGCTGTGATTTGCTCACTAGGTTTTCAAACCAAGCTGGCCATTAGTGAAACACCTCAGGTAAAGGCTGTACACTTTACGCAGGCTGCCCTCGCCTGTCCCGGTGCCCAGTACCAAAGCAGCATTATCAAAAGGTCTGAGAGCAAGTCACCCATCTGCTCTTTCTAGAGAAAAAAATAGCTTGTTTAAATGGGAGCTGCGAAAGCCTGAAAAAAATATTTTAGTGGGAATACCATTTTTCTCCCAGTGAGTAAGATCTTATAACTCACTTGCAACTTCATTGTTTACGCACTTAGGATAACAAAAGCAGCGACCAAGTATCCCATATGCTTCCTAATTAAATAAGGCAACAACTTGAACTTTTTAGAGTATTGGCGACAGATCAGGAGTCACAGGTGCCGACTACCATCAACTGTACAGAAGTCTGTATTTGGAGTGTTGTTGATTCGCGGCAGTCAGGTCTGTACCTAAAGCACCATTAATGTATCGAGTGGCTTGGAGTGAGAGGAAACATTTTGGCTTGCTGAGAGGAGGAGTCCCTCGTTCTCCCTTTTCCTCTCGAGGTTTCAATAACATGAGGAGGAAGCTGTTTTGCTTTCCTCTCTGATGCAGAGCTGTGTTCAGGAAGTTGTCTTAATGGCTCCCATTATCAACTGTACAGATGCATTTGTACAAAGCGATTTCACTGACAGGCAATGGGGCGAAATAAATAAAAAATGTTAAGATGCTCGGAATTATGGCTCAGTGCTACAGCATACATAATAAAGGAGAAGCCTCACTCTACGGAGATCAGCACTGGCCTTTCACCGCTGGTCCAGGAGTCTAGTCTCACCCAGACTGATGAAATATAGATCCTTTCTGGGCCAGGTGTACAAGCTTTCCATTACAAACAGCACGCACGTCCGCAGCACAAAACTGCCATAGGTAGGAACAATGAGCAGTTGTACTCATAGGAGCCATTAGGATAGTTGTGGTGTGAATTGGAAACATCACAGTCGTGTAGTAATGGTGCTTGTTCGACACTGATATTAAGGCATGGTTGGAACATGATAGAGGGAGTTTTAATCTGCAAATAACCTATGCTATTCCTGATCTGAAAATGACATAGGCCGCGATTTTGTCGGCGCTCAGAGAGGCAGGTCAGAGGTTAAAGTGCAATTGATCGACGGCGTGTCCCGAACCCGCCGTCAACCCGCCTCCAAACAGCTTTCCCAAGTGTTGGGTCCCCGATTTGCGAATGGACCCGACACCTAACGGCGGGAAACGGATTAAAGGCAATTACCTGCCTATTAACAGGTACTTGTCAGTAGTTTTCAGCCTGTTTTTGGATTTTCCCGCTTCTGGGCCAGGTTTCCCAACATCCAGACACCACGGCAGGTAAGTGTGGAGTGTTGTGAGTCTGGTATAATGTTTGCGAAAAGATGACAGCTGCAGAAGTGGTGTGAAGGATGCAATGTTGCACATGGTGAGTTTCAGAGCAAAGAAAGTGTTGGTTACTGCATTTTTAAAACATATACAGATTTCTTTAGCTTAAATGTTTTTAAACCAGAGGTCACAGTCTAAGGATAAGGGGTAAGCCATTTAGGACTGAGAGGAGGAGGAATTTCTTAACCCAGAGAGTGGTGAACCTGTGGAATTCTCTACCACAGAAGGCAGTTGAGGCCAATTCATTAAATATATTCAAGAAGGAGTTAGATATATTTCTTAAGGCTAAAGGGATCAAGGGATATGGGGAGAAAGCAGGGACAGGGTACTGAATTTGGATGATCAGCCATGATCTCATTAAATGGCGGAGCAGGCTCGAGGGGCCGAATGGCCTACTCCTGCTCCTATCTTCTATGCTTCTAAATCCAACTAGTGCCATCTCATTGGGAGAACCTCTCTCACCAGTGACAGATTGCTTCTGCCATCTCACCTGCAGCTGCCATCTATTCCAGCCTAGAGAGGGAGTCATTGGAGAGCCTGGGTCCAAGAGGTCACCTTTGTGCAGTGATTGTCAGTGTTTGCAGCACCTCGATGCTGTCAAACACTGAGAAATCAACTGTCAAAATAAAATTGTGCATGGTCCCTTTAAGAAAACCGGCAGATGACGTGTCATCAAATGATGTCACCAGACCCGCTTCCTGTTAATTGGGCGGGCTTAACAAGGCCAATCAAGGGAAAATCACGTCTGCAGAGCGGAGGCAGCTGGGGGCGGGACTGCAACCCAGAAACCAGCTGACCCGCACCCATCCCGACACCGCTGACAAAATCGCGGCCATAAATTCAGAGTAAAACAATGTTCTATTTCCTACCCATCCGTAATAATACTAGCTGTACTTCACTTAACGCTTGCAGTGCTGCAGACAAGTTTACTCGTTTGGATGCTGTCAGGCTCTGGGCCAGTTTATTTGCTGGTACAGGCTCTCCCTGTTTTGACTCATTAAAAGCACGTCAAAGATCGATTCCATCTCTGATGCAACCCATTCAATTTCAAACTGGTTGAAAAAACACCATTTCAATCAAAGAAAATTTGAAAGGTGAAGTCTTGCTTCCCTCTCCAACACAGATGAAAGAAGGTCAAAGGGAATTCTTAAAAAATTGAAAGTTTTATTAGGAAAGAATGGGAAGCAAGATTGAAGAAAACTAGGGATGGTTGGAAAGGAGGTGAAGGAAAGAGGACCTCATAGAGATACATTAAGGTATTAAGTGGAACAGAAAATGTTAATCCTGAACACTATTTCAAGTTAAACTATGACTGCAGAATGAGAGGATCCCAGGTACAAATTGGTAAAGGGCAAATTTAGGACTTATGTCAGGAAGTGCTTCTTGACAGAGTGATCAATCAGTACCTGGAATGGCCTCTGGGTAGCAGAGTGAATGAAAAGCTCTGGAGTGATTTAAGAAGCAGTTAGACGTTGTGATGGGGCGATCCAAGGTATCAATGGAAGGAGGAGGTAGAGGGGCTTGAATGGCCTTCCTCATCTGTATTTATCTTTATGATAATAGGGCAAACAGAACAAAGCTACTCTTGATATTGGAGCAGCTTTGTAATCTCCTCCAACCCTATAATCCCCCGAGACCTCTGTGCTCCACCTATTCTGGACTTTTGAACACCCCCGATTTTAAATGCTCCACCATTGGCAGTCGTGCCTTCAGCTGCCTAGGTCCTAAGCTCTGGAATTCCCTCCCTTAATCTGTCCAGCTCTCTACTTCTCTCTCCTCCTTTATGACTCTCCTTAAAACTTACCCGTTCAGCCAAGCTTTTGATCTTCTGCCCTAACATCTCCTCATATGGCTCGGTGTCAAATTTTTTTTTATATAACACTCCTGTGAAGGGCCTTGGTCGTTTTATTACGTTAAAGGCTCTATATAAATATAAGTTGTTATCGTCATGGTGGTGAGCTGAAAACTACTTGGCCCAGGCAGGTGGTCAAATCCCTGGAGCTGTCAGCAGCCTCAGTGTTAAGAGGAATGTAACCGATTTATGGTTGCAAAGGAAGACAACAGTTGGAGTAATGTACTGTATCAGGACATGCAAATGTAACCTCCCTCTTACCTGCAGATGGCAGAGTAATTGTGGTCCTCTCTGGTAACAATCTGGAATGAGAGGGAGAAAAGAACACTCACAATGGCACTGGCATTTGTGGGACTTTCTCCTTGTTGGATGCCTGCCCGCATTAGAAGCTGGTAGAGACACTAGAAGAGAAAAGAAAGAAACATTACCATGATCCTTTAGCACTGTGACCTCACGAATTCACAATGGTTGACAATATGACTCTCTAGACTCGTGCCCTCCTTCTATTTTTTCATTGGGAACTGCTGAAGCAACACTGGTCATCTGTTTCTCTCCTCCTCTTCCTCAGTCTCATCTGTCTCCCTATTGTTCTGTGGTACAAGGATCTTTAGCTGGCTGAAGCCTGGACAGCAACGATCTGACTCCTCTTCCTTTAAAAAAAAAGTTCTGACGAATAGTCTTTACTTGAAATGTTAACTAGGTGGGATTGTGAGTTGTGAGGAGGATGCAAAGAGGCTGCAAGGCGATTTAGACAAGTTGAGTGAGTGGGCAAATACATGGCAGATGCAGTATAACGTGGATAAATGTGAAGTTATCCACTTCGGTAGGAAGAACAGAAAGGCAGAGTATTATTTAAATGGTGATAGATTGGGAAATATTGATGTACAAAGGGTCCTGGGTGTCCTTGTACACCAGTCACTGAAAGCAAACATGCAGGTGCAGCAAGCAGTTAGGAAGGCAAATGGTATGTTGGCCTTCATTGCAAGAGGATTTGAGTACAGGAGCAAGGATGTCTTACTACAGTTATACAGGGCCTTGGTGAGACCACACCTGGAGTACTGTGTGCAGTTTTTGTCTCCTTACCTAAGAAAGGATATACTTGCCATAGAGGGAGTGCAGCAAAGGTTCACCAGACTGATTCCTGGGATGGCAGGACTGTCGTATGAGGAGAGATTGGGTCGACTAGGCCTGTATTCAGTAGAGTTTAGAAGAATGAGAGGGGATCTCATTGAAACGTATAAAATTCTGACTGGGCTAGACAGACTGGATGCAGGGAGGATGTTTCCCCTGGCTGGGGGGTCTAGAATGAGGGGTCATAGTCTCAGGATACGGGATAGGACATTTAGGACTGAGATGAGGAGAAATTTCTTCACTCAGAGGGTGGTGAACCTGTGGAATTCTCTACCACAGAAGGCTGTGGAGGCCAAGTCACTGAGTATATTTAAGAAGGAGATAGATAGATTTCTAGACACAAAAGGCATAAAGGGGTATGGGGAGAGAGCGGGAATATGGTATTGAGATAGAGGATCAGCCATAATCATATTGAATGGCGGAGCAGGCTCGAAGGGCCGAATGGCCTACTCCTGCTCCTATTTTTCTATATTTCTAAAATGAGAATATTCAGACATTTACAACAATGAATATATATCTCTCATTTAATCAAATTGATATTGTTCATCCTTGCTTTCATAAGAAAGCACAGATTCAGGGTCAAGAGGGCACTGGTTCAGAGTCAAGAAAGCACAGTTTTGGGGTTGTAAAATGTGAGTTTGGGACAAATGTCAAGCAGCAATTCTTTACACAGATGATGATCTATAGCTGGAGCTGGTTGCTAGGATTGTTGGCTAAGACTAGGACCCTTCACTCATTTAGGAAACAGCTTGGTGTTGTGACAGAAAGACAATAGGGTTGGAACGATGAGTTCAAACAGGCTGAAGGGCCTTCAATCATCATCATCATCATCATCATCTTGTGAAAAACTTCAGTATGGAGTAAGTCAAAACCATTTGACCCATTCCTTCCAACAGACTTTGTACAAACTGCATTTCCCAATTTATTTAATGTTCTGTGGAAGATGAATAATCACAAGTGATACTTTACAGATGAAGTTTTGTGAAATTTACCCCGACCCACTGAGATAATCAAACGAAAACTCAAGGGTATCAATCTGATAACACAATCTGCATTACGCAACCTAAACAGTCACATTCCACATGACTTTGATTCCAATTGTACAAGAACAAGAAGTCAAACATGAGAAAACAACCCATTGAAGCTCATCCTTCGCATACCCCAACTCTCCCATTGAAGCTCATCCCTCTCATACCCCAACTCTCCCATTGAAGCTCATCCCTCTCATACCCCAACTTCCCCATTGAAGCTCATCCTTCGCATACCCCAACTCTCCCATTGAAGCTCATCCCTCTCATACCCCAACTTCCCCATTGAAGCTCATCCTTCGCATACCCCAACTCTCCCATTGAAGCTCATCCCTCTCATACCCCAACTCTCCCATTGAAGCTCATCCTTCGCATACCCCAACTCTCCCATTGAAGCTCATCCTTCACATACCCCAACTCTCCCATTGAAGCTCATCCCTCTCATACCCCAACTTCCCCATTGAAGCTCATCCTTCGCATACCCCAACTTCCCCATTGAAGCTCATCCCTCTCATACCCCAACTCTCCCATTGAAGCTCATCCCTCTCATACCCCAACTCTCCCATTGAAGCTCATCCCTCTCATACCCCAACTCTCCTACTGAAGCTCATCCCTCTCATACCCTAACCCTAGCAATGAAGCTCATCCTTCGAATACCCTACTTGCCCCAAACAGCATCCTATAATATTTTGAACAACTGCAATGCTTTTGCTTCTATTCGCGTAACAGATTATTGCAAACATTTATCACACTGAGTAAAGCTCTTCCTAATATATCTGTTTTAAATTAACTTTTCATGCACTTCCATTTATTTCCTCTGGCCCTACTTTCCTGACTTAATAATATTCTGGGTTTACATTATCTACCTATTTAATATTTTATATACTTTGATGAGGTCCCCACTTAACCTCCTTTCTTCTAAACTGTAAAGCTTTAGTTTTGCTAAGCTTTCCTCATAACTCATCCCATTTATACTTGGCATCACCTTGTTGCTCTTCTCTGCATGGTTTCAATTCCATGTATATTGCTTTTGTAGCATGGCAGCCAAAACAGAACCTAGTGATGGCACAGGAATCAGTGGCCAATAAACTTTTAACACCATGCCCGTTTTGCAGGCATAAAATGGGTGCTTAAGCATCCAATATGGCGGGAGGAGTGCATGCACACATTCCTGGCAGTGCACCGCCTGCCATGTTGCTAAAGGTTAAAGTATAGGCGTCCACAGCCCCCCACCTAAAACAGGCGTTAGGCCCTTTGCATATATAAATAGGCCTGTTTCAGGACTATTTCCCAAAATTGCGCTGGGCCTGCTGCATTCAGGATAATCAAGTCTACATGCAGCCTAATCAGCTGTCCATAAAGGGGCCACCAAAAAAATACTTACCTGAATGTGGGGCCAGGAGGAGTAGGAGTTCTCCTCCCAGCTCCGCAACTATCCTGAAGACCGTTGTCGGCCCCCGCTCAGCCTGCTCCTGATAGCCTCACCCCCCTCCAGAGACTTGAGCACATAATCTCGGCTGACACTCCACCGCAGTACTGAGGGAGCGCTGCACATGTCGGAGGAGCCATCTTTCAGATTAGACGTTAAACGGAGGCCCTGTCTGTCCACACAGGGGAGACGCAAAAGATCCCATGGCACTGTTCAATTTAAAGTAGGGGATTTCTCCCCAGTGTCCTTCCCAATATTTATCCCTCAATCAACATCACCAGAACAGATTATCTGGTCAATATCACATTGCTATTTGTGGGAGCTTGCTGTGTGCAAATTGGCTGCTGCGTTTCCTACATTACAACAGTGACTACACATCAAAAAGTACTTCATTGGCTGTAAAGCGCTTTGGGACATCCTGAGGTCATGAACGTGCTGTATAAATACAAGTCTCTCTTTCTTTCTTCTTTCACCTCCCTTAATCCTCTCCTTATTTCTGCCCAGTGTTTGACCTCCCCTTTTGTGAACTCATTGGGATGATTTGCTTCATTGAAGTTACCATTTAAGTGTAAATTATTGTTGAAATTGTTATTGTAATTGGTTGAATCTCAGCCATTCATCTTGGATTTGCCTTGAAATTCAATTCTTCAAGGATCAGTGAATGAAGATTTAACACATTCATGTGCAATTCCTTTTTTCACTATTTTATCTGAGGAGGTAACCCGTTTAAAATAAAAGGGCTAATGCTACCGTGAAAATAGTGGGCAATTTCATATCAATGTCATACAAATCTATTAATATTCCAAGATCTCAGTTTCAGGTCAATTACTTCTAACTTATGATATCCATCAGCAGAACAGATGAATGTCCAGTTAAACTGTTTTGAGACTTGCTCAGTATAGAAATGGAACTACAACCCGCAAAGGGTTAAACGTGCAGCTCTTTAATCCAGATGCACACTTTGCAGCAGATTAATGGTCCCTGATTTTCAGTTTCCCAAATGCTGCTCTGTTCAATCGTTCATCCAACAGATCACTGTAGCACCCTCATTATTCAGTAACTACTGGAGTCTTGCCAATGTAAATGTAATTCTAAATTCCTTCAAACTGTCCTAAACTAGTGGCATTAGTACAAACATGAATTGATCCTGACATAACCAGCCTGCCAAGAAATTTTGTGCTTGAATCATGATTTCTGTCGCCTGTTCAAATAAAACTGACAAATTTGTAATATTTACACCTGAGCAACAGTTCATTATTCGTGCTTAAAAATTATCCAAATGACTTATTAAGACAAAAATCATTCTTATAATTTAAAGTTTTCAATGTGTAATAGAGGATTTAAATGCTACAATTCTGTGTACCCAGAATGGAATATTTTTAACCAGGATCAGGAATTCTATTCAGTGAATGATAAGTGGTTCAGTTCATTGGCATTCTATACAATGGGAGTGAATGGGGAGCGATTTGGTCCAATTGAATTCTATATAAATGGAGTGAATGGGGAGCGATTTGGTCCAATTGAATTCTATATAAATGGAGTGAATGGGGAGCGATTTGGTCCAATTGAATTCTATACAATGGGAGTGAATTGGTCCCATTGAATTCTATACGATGGGAGTGAATGGGGAGTGATTTGAACATAAGAAATAGGAGCTGGAGAAGGCCATTTGGCCCTTTGAGCCTGCTCCGCCATTCAACAAGATCATGGTTGATCTTCTATCTCAACTCCACCTTCCCGCACTATCCCCATATCCCTTAGTTCCCAAAAATTGATTGACCTCTGTCTTGAAGATACTCAACGACCGCGCATCCACAGCTCTCTGGGGTAGAGAATTCCAAAGATTCACAACCCTTTGAGTGAAGAAATTACTCCTCATCTCAGTCCTAAATGGCCGACCCCTTATTCTGAGACTGTGACCCCTAGTTCTAGATTCCCCAGCCAGGGGAAACATTTTCTCAGCATTAACCCTGTCAAGCCCCTTAAGAATTTTATATGTGCCAATTAGATCACCTCTCCTTCTTCGAAACTCGAGGGAATATAGGCCTAGTCTACTCAACCTCTCCGCATAGGGCAATCCCCTCATCCCAGGAACCAGTCTTGTGAACCTTCACTGCACTCCCTCTAAGGCAAGTACGTCTTTCCTTAGGTAAGGAGACCAGAACTGTACACTGTACTCCAGGTGTGGCCTCACCAATGCCCTGTATAAATTTTAGTAAGACTTCTTTACTCTTATACTTTAATCCCTTTGTAACAAAAGCTAACATACCATTTGCTTTCCTAATTGCTTGCTGTACCTGCATGTTAACTTTCTGTGATTCGTGTACAAGGACACCCAGGTTCTTCTGAATGCAAACATTTCCCAGTCTCTCACCATCAAAAAAATTCTGCTTTTTTGTTTTTCCTACCAAAGTGGATAACTTCACACTTCCCCACATTGTATTCCATTTGCCATGTTCTTGCCCACTCAGTCAACCTGTCTATATCTCTCTGCAGCCTCTTTGTGTCCTCCTCACAGCTTACTTTCCCACCTAACTTTGTATCAACAGCAAACTTGGATACGTTACACTCAGTCCAATTGAATTCTATACAATAGGAGTGAATGGGGAGTGATTTGGTCCAACTGTGATTCTATATATGCGTGTCAGCCGTGGCTCAGTGGGTAGCGCTCTTGCCTCTCAGTCAGAAGGCTATGGGTTCAACTCCCCCTCCAGAGACTTGACACTCCAGTGCAGTACTAAGGGAGTGCTACACTGTTGGAGGTGCCGTCTTTCAGATGAGATGTTAAACTAAGGCCCCTTCTGCTCTCATGGCACTATTTCGAAGAAGAGCAGGGGAGTTCCCCCCGGTGTCCTGGCCAATATTTATCTCTCAAGTAACATCACTAAAACAGATTATCTGTCCATTATCACATTGCTGTTTGTGGGAGCTTGCTGTGCCGCCTTTCCTACATTACAACGGTGACTACACTTCAAAAAGTACTTCATTGGCTGTAAAGTGCTTTGGGATGTCCGGAGGTCGTGAAAGGCAGCATATAAATGCAAGTTTTTCTTTATAATGGAAGTGAAAGGAGAGTCATTTATGTGTCACCTTTGTTCAGTTGGTAGCACTCTTACCTTTGGGTCAGAAGGTTGTGGGTTTGTGCCCCAAATGAGGACCTGCGCCCACAGTCAACACTGACACTTCAGTGCGGTACTGAGGGAGCGCTACACTGGTGAAGTACCATACACAAAATCATGGGCTGCATGGCAAGGCTCCCACCAGCAGCATGAACTTGGAAAATTACCCCATATATGTAGTAACCTACTAAACATGTTTCTTTGGAATGTATTTACAATTACATTACATATAACGACCAGAGCAGCATTGTCGGAGGTGCTATCCTTTGAATGAGACATTAAACTAAGTTCTGCTCAAGGTTGCTCACTACAGTTGTTAGATCTTGCTGTGTGCAAGATAGCTGTTATATTTGCTTGCTTAACAACTATCACAACAACAACTTGTATTTATATAGCGCCTTTAACGTAGTAAAACGTCCCAAGGCATGTTATAAAACAAAACTTGACACTGAGCCACATAAGGAGATATTAGGGCAGGTGACAAAGAGGTAGGTTTTAAGGCGCGTCTTAAAGGAGGGAAGAGAGGTAGAGAGGTGGAGAGGTTTAGGGGGGGGAATTCCAGAGCTTAGGACCAAGGCAGCTGAAGGCACAGCCACCAATGGCGGAGCGATTAAAATCAGAGATGCTCAAGAGTCCAGAATTGGAGGAGTGCAGATATCTTGGGGGGTTGTAGGGCTGGAAGAGATTACAGAGATAGAGCGGGGTGAGGCCATGGAGGGATTTGAAAATAAAAAGTAATTCATACGTCCCAATTTGAACCTAACTTGCGGGTTCGGGTCGGACACCCAATTTACATCCCGCCCAATTCTCGGCTCGATTTTAGTAAATAGAGCATAAAAGCGGGCAGAGTGCAAAACAGGCGTCCGACTCGAACCCATCAAGTACCCGCCGGCAGGTTAGGTTAGAATCGGGGCTCTAGGCCACGATTTCGCCAGCTGCAGCGAGTCCGGTGCGGCCAGAGTAGACAGCGGCCTCAAACTCCACAACCGTCTTCATCCCGCCTCCTCCAAGTGATTTTGCCCTGATTGGGCTTGTTAAGCCCGCCGTGCGAGGTTCCCAGCCAATTAAAAGGAAGCGGGTCTGATGACATCATCACCAGTTAGCCTGACATCAGTAGTAGGGAAAATGCTAGAATCTATTATTAAGGACACTTAGAAAATAATAATAGGATTGGGCAGAGTCAGCATGGATTTATGAAAGTGAAATCGTGTTTGACAAATCTGTTGGAGTTTTTTGAGGTTGTAACTAGCAGAATAGATAAGGGGGAACCAGTGGATGTGGTGTATTTGGATTTTCAGAAGGCATTTGATAAGGTGCCACACAAGAGGTTATTAAACAAAATTAGGGCTCACGGGATTGGGGGTAATATACTAACATGCATGGATTGAGGATTGGTTAACGGACAGAAAACAGAGAGTAGGAATAAACCGGTCATTTTCGGGTTGGCAGGCTGTAACTAGTGGGGTACCGCAAGGATCAGTGCTTAAGCCTCAGCTATTCAAAATCTACATCAATGATTTGGATGAGGGGACCAAATGTAATATATCCAAGTTTGCTGATGATACAAAGCTGGGTGGGAATGTAAGAAACATAGAAACATAGAAACATAGAAACATATAGAAACATAGAAACATAGAGTGTGAGGAGGATGCAAGGAGGCTTCAAGGGGATATAGACAGGCTAAGTGAGTGGGCAAGAACATGGCAAATGGAATATAATGTGGAGAAATGTGAAGTTATCCACTTTGGTAGGAAAAATAGAAAAGCAGAGTATTTTTTAAATGGTGAGAGATTGGGAAATGTTGGTGTTCAGAGGGACCTGGGTGTCCTTGTACACGAATCACTGAAAGTTAACATGCAGGTACAGTAAGCAATTAGGAAAGCAAATGGTATGTTGGCCTTTATTACAAGAGGATTTGAGTATAAGAGTAAATATGTCTTACTGCAATTATATAGGGCCCTGGTGAGACCACATCTGGAGTATTGTGTACAGTTTTGGTCTCCTTACCTCACTAGCCACCCCTCACACTCACCCTCACCCTAGTCCAATCATACCAACTAACAACACACAAGGGTAGGCACTTGGGTGTTTTAGCCAATGTTCATGTAAACTTTCTGTTAATGTGTTGTCAAGCAATGAAATCCTTACTGTCACCACTTTGCCTTCTTGGACAGATTTGTGTGCACCTTTGAAAGTGTCTTAGTGAGTTCCAGTCAATGGTGAGACATAATGTCCCTGTTCCCTACTACTGATGCCCTGTGTCCAGTGCAGCATCAGTTGATTGCGGAGAAGGTTGGTGTGGATGTTGGCGCTGCTGGTGTGCCCGGTGATGCTGGTGTTGGGGCTGATCGTGTTGGGATTCTGAGGACCAAGGTGAGATTTTTTCAAGGGCTGATGGAATAGATGGCAGGTGAGGTTGAGATGACAGAAGTAATGTCAATGTTGAGACAAGTTGTTCCAAGGAGGTGACAATGGATAGAGAGATTACTCCAAACATTTCAAAAGTGCATAAAGCTCAAAAGTGGGGTCCAAATCATTAATGCTCCAGCTTCTAAGACTGGGAAGTGAACAGCTGTGAAATGGTGGGTTTTATACCACTTTTGCAGCTTTCACCTATTCACAGCAATCCATAGTCATTGAGAACCCAGCATACTTACCCAACGGGATAGCCGCTCTCCGGGAACCTCGTTGAAAACCTGGTAAAATGGTAAGTACATGGGGAAAATAGTTCTTAACTACCTTTTAATAAGCTTTTAACTATCTAAATTGGCTGACCTGCCGCTTGGTGTCGGGTCTGTTCAGCCATTTACCAAGGGCATAAATTACTATTTAGTAATACAACAGCAGTGGTTTTTATTAAACAAGCATCTGAATTTTTTTTACTGCATGTGTCCTTTTAACAGCTTCATATCCAGCATTGCAAAACTCAGTGATCAGGGGGTTAGACAGGTATGTCAGTGGGTGTGACCAGAAGTCCAGAACACTATGTTGCCTCCCTGGTGCCAGGGAGAAGAATGTCAAGGAGTGTGCAGACAGACTTTTGGAAGGGTTGGTGAGCTGCCAGGAGTCATCTTCTATGTAGGAACACAGGTAGAATTGAGGAAGGAGTCTTGTCCAAGCAATATGAGGAACTTGGAAGAAAGCTAAAACCTCAAGGTAGGTATTCTTTGGAACTCTACCTGGGCCACATACTAAGCCCAGAAGATTAGTAGCTGAACGCATGGTTGGAAGAGTGGTGTTGAAGGGAGGAAGGGTTTTAAGCTCGTGAAGACCTGGAACAAGTTTTGGAATAGGAGCTGGCTGTACAGGAGGAAAGAGATTTCACTTAACACAAACATCCTGGTACCAAGAGCATGTAGAGCTGTGGGTTTCAACTTAAACCTGTAAGCTTGGGGGTGGGTGAGAAATGGAGAAACTTACCATTGAGCAGAGAATGACAACCTTTTAGTTTTTCTGGGCCACACAGTCGTATACTGTACCATGGAGTCTCGCCGGACATATACAGGCCTTGAATTATGTGCGTTAGGGGCATCCTGGGAGTTAGGCCCAAAAACGCGCCCATTCACGCATTTCAACTCATTCAACTATCATTCATGCACATTAGAAAGAAAGAAAGACTTGCATTTATATGGCGCCTTTCACGGCCTCACGAAGTCCCAAAACGCTTACATGTTTACGAACCTGCAATCGGGGAAGCTTTTCAAATTTTTAATGTGACTTCTGCTTATACTTATACCATAAAAATGCACTAAAAGGAACAGAAAATACAGAGCAGGCCTCAGTGAGGAGAATTTTCTTTTAAAAACGCTCAAAAAATTACAATAAAACACCAAAATGACTTTTCACCCTGCTGCACCCGAAAATTGGGTCATAATTTTACGAGCGCCTCTGAGCAAGGGCAATTGCAGGAAACAGATGGGGCGGAACAGATTTATGGGCATAGGTGCATTCGGGTGGAGGGATCAATAAACGGCCATACAAGATCGGAGGAGATTTGGGCGTATTGTAGTCACGCACGTAACTCACTCATGCCCCAAATTTTATTAAAATTATTCTCGGGATGTGGGCGTCGCTGGCAAGGCCAACATTTACTGCCCACCTCTAGTTGCGCTTGAGAAGGTGGTGGTGGCCTACTTCTTGAACTGCTGCAGTCTGTGTGGTGAAGGTACTCCCACAATGTCACGTTCTTTTAAGCTACGTAATTGGTTTACGCCCGGGTTACGCATGTCTCTGGGGGCAAATACGAGGGAAATTCAAGGCAATGAAGATTAAATCTACAATCTCATTAATGTGCACATATCTCCAGTTGATGATACGAACAGATCTTGGTGTTCTGATTTAGAATTTATACACCAACAAGGCAACCACACTAAGAACAGTCCTTTCTAAAACCTCCAAGCTCGGGAAACTCAAACCGGACAAACCAGCAGATAAGAAATATAGGGACAAATGGCACTGAGTGGCCTGGACTGTGAGGAATGGATCGCTAAGGCTGAGGAGCTTGGTGCTGTGTTTCATTCACCATCAAAAACCAGATAATGATCTAAAAGGTCAAAGCAAATGTTTAGTTAGCCATTTTCCACTGAATGTGTACAGAAACATGCTAAAAAGGAGATGACAAGGGAAATAGGCAGAGGGGAGTGTTAAGAGGAATATCTGACAGGTTAGTGTTAATAGATCTGTTCTTAGTCACATTAATTATATCAAATTACATTCATCTCCCTGGCATTTTGCACAGTAGTACAGCACAACAGACATACAGGAATTTCTGTAGGAACTTTACATTTTTCTCTTTCAATAAAGATTCTTTACCCCTCCTGTTCCATAAACTCATAATTTACTATCACAGCCCCAAAAATAAATAGGACAGCAAATAAGGTCCTACCCCATCATCACTGCAAGGCCCTGGATTATAATGTTAATTACTTAAAGAAGAACATAAAATGGTGCAGAAAGTAGAAAAATGGCATTAGTTTGGGGAAAAAGCAGGAAAGTGGGTCTTTTAAAGTCAGCCCCTGAGAGCAATTTAATTTCAGCACATAGGAACAAATAGCTGCCCCTTGTGGTAAAAATGTCTATGTTTCTATCTCTCAGTCTGAGGGTGAGGGTCAGTGACGGATCACAAGTGGACAGGGCAGTCTAGCCTGGGAAGTCCACCTTGTAGCAGGCAGCCAAAGGGGAATTGGGAGGCGGGGAATCAGGCTGTCTATCTTGCTGCATCAAAGTAGCAGTCCAAACAGACTGAAGGGCAAGGGTGATTTACCTCACAAATTGCTAGACATAAAACTACAAAGCCCACCTACTGATCTTATGAAATAAAACTGTTGGACTATAACCTGGTGTTGTGCGACTTCTCACTTTTGTCCACCCCAGTCCAACACCTGCATCTCCGCATCATGATCTTATGAGGGAAGGTTTCCTCGGTGCACTTTAGAGCAAAACTGTAAAAACATTCACAATTTCACTATTTAACCAAAAATAAAGGACAAAAATGAGAAGTCGCACAACACCAGGTTATAGTCCAACAGTTTTATTTAAAATTACGAGCTTTCGGAGCGCTGCTCCTTCTTCAGGTACAAGTACAGTGAGGGAATACAAATCGGCAGTATATATACACAGAGAGCAATTTGTCTGCAGAGATACAATCTGTTATGAGGACTGCCTCAATAGGGATCTCGGGTTCATGTCACGCTACAGAACGTAACTCGACATCGTTGTCTGTCTTCCCAGTTTTTAAAAAAAACGCAAAAGAAAAACAACCAATAAAAAACACAAAAAAAAAGTTAAAAGCTCACCTGCAGACGGCAACATTTGACACGTTGGACCCCCTGTGACCCACCTCATTGTCTTAGCTGTACTCTGATGTGTCTTTGATGTAATGCCTTCCTAACAGATTGTATCTCTGCAGACAAATTGCTCTCTGTGTATATATACTGCCGATTTGTATTCCCTCACTGTACTTGTACCTGAAGAAGGAGCAGCGCTCCGAAAGCTCGTAATTTTAAATAAAACTGTTGGACTATAACCTGGTGTTGTGCGACTTCTCATTTTTGTCCACCCCAGTCCAACACCGGCATCTCCGCATCAAAAATAAAGGAAATGTTTCCCCCTCTGTTTACCGAGTATATTAATGCCAAGCTACAGTAACTAAAGGGCATGCATTTTTAGGGTCATACCCAATAAAACTCGATTGCTGCAGTCAATCCTTGAATCTAAATTATAAACAACTCCCCCCACCCACCCCCCCCCCCCCCAACATGTACACCTGCAATTTCAGAAAACAACTCGAGAGGAATATAAA
Organism: Squalus acanthias; assembly: GCA_030390025.1. Classification (NCBI taxonomy): domain Eukaryota; kingdom Metazoa; phylum Chordata; class Chondrichthyes; order Squaliformes; family Squalidae; genus Squalus; species Squalus acanthias. The sequence goes on along the minus strand of CM059446.1, from coordinate 7,481,408 downwards.
TAGTGACTGGCACACCAGTGTCAGCTGTGGCTTAGTGATAGCATGCTCATCTTTGGGTCAGAAGGTTGTGGGTTCAAGCTTCACTCCAGGACTTGAGCACAAATTCTAGGTTGACACTTCAGTACAGTACTGAGGGAGTGCTGTATTGTTGGAGATGTTGTCTTTCAGATGAGGCCCTGCCAGGTGGATGTAATAGATCTCCTGGCACTATTCGAAAAAGAGAAGAGGGTTTCTGCAGATGTCCTAACCAACATTTATCCTTCAATCAACATCCGCAAAAACAGATTAATTGGTCATTCATCTCAACACTGTGAAAATTGGCTGCTGTGTTGGGTTAAAAGAAAAATATTAGGACTAATATAAGGAAGTCCATCTTCACGAAAAGAGTGACCAACATGTCAAATGGACTACCAGACCATTTGAGAGATAGTTAGAGACTGTGCTGATAGATAGGTTTTAATAGATGTATGAGTTGAGTGGCCTTTTATCATCTGTATTTATCTGTGATCTTGTGAACTCAACGTCCTCTGTTGCCTAAATTTGAAATGCCACCAACCTTGCGTTAAGTTTCTTCCCTTCTGCTCCATTACCTATTTTACCAGCTGTCCCTGCTGCCATGGATACAATTCCTCTCCAAGCCAAACAGATAAACTATCCTCTTTCACACACTGCATCAATCAGACCATCGTTGTTCTGACAATTCCCCAGAGTAGAATTTTATTTTAAAATAAAATTATAAAATAATTTAAAAGGGGTAGCATTCTAATCAATGTTTTTGCCTCACCCAGCCAAACTTATAGTATGCATACAAATATACAAAAAGGATGAGAAAAGAAGTCAGACCCAGCAACGTCCCCCTCATTAGACAATGCAACCTTGTGCTCCACCTTCCCCAATCGCTAGTTACGTTAACTTGTGGCAAGGCACAAAACCAAAAACAACATCGAAGACTCTGAAAAGTTCTTTCCTAATATCCTAAGACAGTCAAGTAAGCTCCTGGGGACTATAGTTACCCAGGATACATCAGTAGGTGAACTTAACAAATACACGCATTGTCCCGTGGAGTGCATCGTCTCCCCGGTCAACGTAATTTTAATTTAATGTGTTAAGTTTTATTTGAAGTTTTGTTAATTTACAGTCGTTTATGTTGACTCAAAAGAGTACACGCATTGTCCAATGTCCTCCTCCCTCAGAAACTTAAATTAACTGTGATGTGCCCACACTTACTACATGAAATGATATTCTGTTGCAGAAGCTGGCAATCAGATATAAATCCTTCCTGGTCTCTATGCATTTGGTAAGCACTTTCCACAGTCCTACTATCACTACTCAAATATCATCCAAATCTACTACACCCAATCTTTTCATAATTTTATGAATTCCATTAGTAACCCCATTAGGATCTTAATTGGCACTTCTCTTCAATTGGACAGTCAAGGACAGTTCCTATCTTGAGTTATTATTGGTTAATTTTTAATCTGTGACAATTTTACACAGAATCCAATTAAAGTCAAGTGAATACTCTCGCCCTAATGCTGGATTTGGGAGGGGCAGTGTACTGAAGCACTGTGCCAATTTATAGCTGCATGTTTCATGTACCCATTCATGATTTGAGATGGTGCATCACAGAATAGAGATGGAAATTAAAGAAAGAAAGTATTTGCTTTTATATAAGCACCTTTCACATCCCCACAACCAATAAATTAACACTGATATGTAGACAACGTTGGCTTGTAAGCAGATGAAGCAACCAATTTGCATACAGCAAGATCCCATAAACAGTAAATGAGATAAATGACCAGTTAACCTGTTCTAGGAAGGTTATTGGCTAGGAAAACTCCCTGCTTTTCAAGTGGTGTCAGTGGACCGGACCTCGGTTAATATCTTCATCCAAAAGCCAGCAGCTCAACAATGTAGTAGTCCTTCAATACTGCATAGGAACAGGAGGAGGCCATTCAGCCCCTGGCTGATCTGTACCTCAACTCCATTTAACCGCCTTTGCTCCATATCCCTGGATACCCTTACCCAACAAAAATCTATTGATCTCAAAATGACAGCCCAAATTATTATATGCTTAAATCCTGGAATGGGGCTTGAATCCACAACCTTCTGAGTCAGTGGTGAGTGCTCTCATCAACACTTGGGGAATAGCTGGCACAATAAGGGATTCTACCAATGACAGAAGCTTGTGGACAGATTGTATCCCCACTCTCTTGCTAACAGTATAGTGTGTGCTAAATAACATGAAGTGCAACGAAAATAAAAGACCCATAAAAGGTTCAGAAACAAATGAGGTTGCTGCTTTGGTGGGCAATGTGGAGTTGTTGATGCAACATTAATATTTTATCAGATGACACAGCTGTTGCCATCTATTCATTAAACGTTACCAGCCCAATTACAATGTTGTCATAAACCACGGGCACTTAGGAACAAGCTGCCTAACATGGAATTCATCACTCTGGTCGTGAGGCTCAATTAAATACCAGTCAGTCGCACTTACAAATTGGATAAATCCCATATTCCATGGCTTGCCATCGCATGTTCTGTCTGTACATGATTTTGCAATAAAAATCTAATTTTATTAGAATATATTGCTTGCCTGCATAACAATGATTACACTTCAAAAGCAATTAAGCGGCTGTGAAGTATATTGAAAGAAAGAACTTGCATTTATATATTTATATAGCACCTCCGACAGTGCAGCACTCCCTCAGTACCACACTGAAGTGTCAGCCTCGATTACGTACTCAAGCTTCTAGTGTGGGGCTTGAATCCAAGATCTTCATCATTCAGAGGTAAGAGTACAGTCACAGGTCCAAACTGACATTGTAGGACAAGCTGTATAAATTTATTTTTCTTAACAACTTGCATTTATATAGCAGCTTTAATGTAGTAAAACGTTCCAAGGCACTTCACAGGAGTGTAGTCAGACAAAAAAATTGACACCGAGCTAAAGAAGGAGACATTAGGAGAGTTGACAAAAGAGGTAGGTTTAAGGAGCGGTTTAAAGGAGACGAGAGAGGTAGAGGTGGAGAGGTTTAGGGAGGGAATTCCAGAGCTTGGGGTTAAGACAGCCGACATTTATCATGCCTTTGTTTGAATTTTCTCCAGAATATTTTATCAACGATCTTAAAAAACAAGTTGCCGGCAATTAAAGTTAGACAATAAAGGCTCTTCTTCGTCTTGTCATAAAGGTGCAGCTGACAGTTCTCCTGTGATCTGCTGCACGAGGAAACGTAAAAGTGCTGATGTACCTTGTTCCAGCAGCAAACACCAACCAGCCTTTTTGTTATTATTTGCGAATGTATAAGTGGTACAAAAAGGCTTGGGGGGAAAAAATTCAAAATCGGGAGGTAAATTCAAAATCAAAGATTTCAAAAGGGGTGTAATGCCACTCCGTTCTCGTCATGCACCCCGTGATTACCCGGGGGAAACCAAAGCGGCAAATAGCAGACCGAATCTGGATCCCTGTTAATGGTGGTACTGGAGCAGCCATTTCACGGTGCCCCTGGGCGGCAGCTGGACTTGCCAGCTCGCTGCTGCCCAGCGTCTGATAGAGAACAGTGCCAGGTGGGAATGGAATTGGGGAATACGGAGCCAGTGTGGCAAGTGGAAGGTCAAAATGCCCTATCTTCCCATGACACCACAGCCTAGACTTTCTGTTCGGTGCTATTTTAATGCCAGTATTAGCTCAAGGTTTAGGCTCTGGAACCCCAAGTCTCCCCATCGCAGCATCCAGCTATTTCTTAAATGAGTCCAGAGTCGTGGCCTCACCCACCCTTCCTGGAAACCCATTCCTGCTGGCGCCTACTTTCTATGTAAAGAAATAATTCCTGACATTTGTTCTAAACTTGCCCTTCACAGTCCTGCCTCTGCACCCTCCTGCTCTGGTATATTTGAAAGCATTGTCCCTGGCTTACTAATCCATTAAACATCTTATACACCTCTATAAGGTCCTCACTGAGACATCTCTTTCCTAGGCTGAAGAGCCCTAGCCAATGTTCCAATACCAGTACAAAGTATGAGTCCAAATGGTGTCAGTTGAAATCAGCCTTCAAATCCCCACTGATTTGCAGCTCATACATAAGAACAGAAGAAATAGTAGCAGGAATAGGCCGATCTTGAACCTCAACTCCACTTTCCCCATATCCCTTGGTTCCCTTAGTATCCAAAAATCTATCGCTCTCTGTCTTGAATATACTCAACGACTGAGCCTCCACAGCTCTCTGGGGTAGAGAATTACAAAGCTTCACAACCCTCTGAGTAAAGAAATTTCACCTCATCTCAGTCCTAAATGGCCGACCCCTTATTCTGAGACTGTGACCCCTAGTTCTAGACTTCCCAGCCAGGGGAAACATCCTCCCAGCATCTACCGTATCAAGCCCCTTAAGAATTTTATATGTTTCAATGAGATCACCTCTCACTCTTCTAAGCTCTAGAGAATATAGCCCTAGTCTACTCAATCTCTCCTCATAGGACAATCCCCCCCATCCCAGGAATCAGTCTAGTGAACCTCCGTTGCACTCCCTCTAAAGAAAGTATATCCTTCCTTAGGTAAGGAGACCAAAACTGTACACAGTACTCCAGGTGTGGTCTCACCAAAGTCCTATATAATTGCAGTAAGACTTCTTTACTCTTATACTCCAATGCTTTTGTAATAATGGCTAACATACCATTTGCTTTCCTAATTGCTTGCTGTACCTGCATGTTAACTTTCTGTGATTCGTGTACACCTTGCACACTTAACCTGCATATGAAGTGTGCAAAGTGTGAAATGCATGTGCAGTACGTAACCCCGTTAATCTCAACTCCTTAATAGCTGGCTTTACAGAAACTTTTGAGCCTGATTTAGCAGGTCAATGACACCATTTGGACTCAGAAGACTAGGTATTGGTACATCAGGCATTCGTATTGGTACACCAGTTACTGGTACACCACCTCAAAAGTTTGTCACCATCCTCCGCCTGCTTCACGACGACATGCAAGCCGTGATCCTGACCAACGGATCCACCACAGACCCAATTCACGTACGGACCAGGGTCAAGCAAGGCTGTGTCATCGTACCAACGCTCGTCTCCATCTCACCCTCAGTAAGCTCCGCGCTGGAGTGGAGCTAAACTACAGAACAAATGGGAAACTGTTCAACCTCCGTCACCTCCAGTCCAGATCCAAGGTCGTCCCATCCTCTGTCATCGAATTACAGTATGCAGACAACGCTTGCGTCTGCGCACACTCTGAGGCCGAACTCCAAACCATTGTCAACACCTTCATCAAAGCGTACGAGAGCATGGGCCTTACACTAAACATCCGTAAGACAAAGGTCCTCTACCAACCTGCCCCCGCCACACAGTACTGCTCCCCGATTATCAAAATCCACGATGAGGCCTTGGACAACGTGGACCACTTTCCATACCTCGGGAGCCTACTGTCAACAAGGGCAGACGTCGATGACGAAGTCCAACACCGCCTTCAGTGTGCCAGTGCAGCCTTCGGTCGCCTGAGGAAGAGAGTGTTTGAAGACCAGGACCTCAAACCCAGCACCAAGCTCATGGTCTACAGAACAGTAGTGATACCCACCCTCCTGTATGCTTCAGAGACATGGACCATGTACAGCAGGCACCTCAAAGCACTGGAGAGGTACCACCAACGCTGCCACCGCAAGATCCTGCAAACCCATTGGCAGGATAGGTGCACCAACGTCAGTGTTCTCACTCAGGCCAACATCCCCAGCATTGAAGCTTTGACCACGCTCGATCAGCTCCGATGGACGGTCACATCGTCCGCACGCCCGATATGAGACTCCCAAAACAAGCGCTCTACTCAGAGCTCTGACACGGCAAGAGAGCCCCAGGTGAGCAGAGTAAACGCTTCAAGGACACCCTCAAAGCCTCCTTGAAAACGTGCAACATCCCCACCGACACCTGGGAATCCCTGGCCCAAGACCGCACAAAGTGGAGGAGAAGCATCCGGGAAGGCGCCGAACACCTCGAGTCTCTTCGCCGGGAGCAAGCGGAAGCCAAGCGCAAACAGCGAAAGGAGCGCACATCAACCCAAGCACCCCACCCACCGTCTGCCCCACTTGTGACAGAGACTGTAGGTCCCGCATTGGACTCATTAGTCACCCGAGAACTCATTTTTAGTGTGGAAGCAAGTCATCCTCGGTTCCGAGGGACTGCCTAAGAAGAAGATTGGTTACCTGCCACTTAACATCTAACTGCCTCTTCTGGCTAAGTAAGGTGAGACAGGTGTTACTATAAACAGTTGAGCTACCTGTGGGGACACAAATGTTAAGCACAGTAAACAGCTTTTAAACAGTTTAAATGTCAATTTTTTCTAAACAAAAGCGCTGTTTTATAGAATGCTTTCAATAACTATATCGAGACTGAAATCTTCCCAAACTTGGGACAGACATCACAGAGTCAAAATCTTCGTGCTGCAGAGTTTGATGTTGAGGTGCTGCAGAATTCATGGGGCCCTGCCCCAAGTGGCAGAGTCACAGTGAGTTATGTGGGTCATCGTCTTGATGCTAACAGATTGGTGTCCCACTGCTCCTCGCTGTGTGTTCTGTTATATCACAAGTGACAAATGAGGTACCGAAACAGGGTTTCAATTGATTAAAAATATCCTTTTAAGTGCAATGAAACTGCAAAACACAGGAGGCAGTTAAGTTGCTTTATGAGGTTATGAAGAATCTGCTGTGACTCCAGAGTAGTTATTGTGCCATCATTGAGAATTATTATCTCTCCCAGAAGTTAATTTCTTAATGTAAAATCCTCAAGAATAAGCCTCGAGTATTTATTTGGTGCCAACAGCGGTTGTCAACCAAAGTGTGAAAGACAGTAAATTCTTCATTCTCTTCTATCAAACACCACCCCCCACCAACCACATCACCAACAAGAACTAGCAAGTGTTCAGATTTGTGGACTGATATAAAGGTTTGCAGGCGAGGGTCTCCAGACCTTGCACAGCCATAGATCCTTCCTCTCAGGAGCTCTCGTTGAGAGCTCAGCAGTTCTTCTTGAATGCAGGGGCTGAGAGGCGATGGAACATTAATCTCTTCCTGCTACATGCACACTTCCTATCAGCCGATGACACAACTGGCAGGAATCATGGCAAAACGTAGACTACCCCACTGTGCGGGAGGCAAGTAGTTCCTGCAAGAATGTATGGGAGGAGGTGGAAACTGGGAAAATGACCAAAAACAGTGGGAAGTAAACTAGAACAGGACACAAGGCAGGAGGGATATCTGTTGGTGGGTATGGCACCGTGAAAGCAACAGGGCAGAGTGCGGCAGCGGCAAGGACGGCCAACTGAATCGTGGAGTGGGTGGCCAGAGGTGACAATGATCTGTGCACGGCCCTGGTGCAGCCGTACCTGGAGTTCTGGGTACAATTCTGGACACCACAATATAGCAAGGTTATCCAAGCATTGGAGGCTATGCAAAAAAAAAAGGGCAACTGAACTGATGCCGAGCTTAAGACTTCTGAGTTAGGAGGAGAGGATAAAGAGTTTGGGATTGTTTACTGGTGAAGAGAAGACTCAGGGAGGAGATTATTCAAGTACTCAAGGTCCTTAAGGCAATAGAGAAATTGAAGCTCAATAACATATTTGATATTGTTACTAATCCTAGAACCAGGGGACACAGGGTCAAGCGTAGAAGGGGGAAAATGCACAAACAGCTTAAACGACTTTAGCCAGAGGGTGGTGAAGGTGTGGAAGGGACTGCCGGGGTCCCCGACAGATACTGTGCGAACATTCAAGGAAGAATTGGATAGATATTTGAGTGGAGGATTCAGGGCCATTGTTTTTTGGGACCAGACAGATGGACTGTAGAGTAGTACCCGGTCCTGTACTTCACTGTGTTCTTACGTGAAAACAGTTAACATAGCAAATCTGATGTTCGCCAAGAGGGCGAGTGACTGGGCGGAGTAGGAAAAATCTTGTGAATTTCTACACCTTCCACCTGGAGCACGAGTTACTGCCGAGAAGCGCACGTTTGTAGAAAAGGTCCAGAGGCCATGAAAACGCTGGTCACGAGTGATAACAATCAGCTGCACGAATCATTAACTACAAGTGACCTGCCTGCAACAACAGGGGTGTGTGTATCTAATGGCAGATTGATTCTCATAAACTGGTCGTCTCAACAGTTTAGATAGTTTTTAGCTCGGTCGGAACTTCTATCACCGGCTGACGATTTAGCCTACCCGAAAAGTTGATTTCTTTTGTTTTTTTAAATGAATGCAAGACAAAACCGCAGAAATTGCACTGAATCGTTTGTGTGTGACGCCAGCACAAAGCTCCTGGTTCTCATTACATTCTCAAACCAAGGGAAAGTGCATTGTCAGAGGCGCCATCCTTTGGATGAGATGTTAAACTGACTGTCTGCCAGTTCAGGTGGACGTTAATCTCTTTACTCAGAGGGTTGTTGGAGCAAGGAACGTTTTGCCACAGGGAATGGCTGAAGCAGAGATGATTGCATCTTTTAAGGGAAAATTTGACAATAGTTGATGCAGATGTTTAAAGCCGGGCTATGGGGCAAGATCAGGACATTAGGATTAGTTTTGGATTGTTCTAGCAAAGGGCTGAATGGCCCCCTTCTGTGCTCTAAACCTCTATGGTTCTGTGGTTAAGATGGTGCTCTCTGGAACAGAGAACAATGTGTAATATTTGTATCTTTGCTGTATAATCACTCACCGTGTAACTGACTCACATTAAAACACATAAAACAGGACTGTTACAAGACATTCCCTTGTGCTGGCATGCAAAAGGTAAAGGACACGTTGGTCTGACGGCACTCAGTGAGATTAAAGAAAGAAATGAAGACTTGCATTTATATAGCGCCTCCTCACACCTTTCCAAAACCTCTGAAAGTGTTTCAAATGCAATACTATAAATGCAGTGACTGTTGTTCTGTCGGGCAACGCAGCTGCCATTGAATGCAGAGCAAGATCCCATAAACAATACTCAGACAAGTGACCAGTTAGTGTGTGATGTTGGTTGAGGAGGAATGTTGGCCAGGACACAGAGAATTTCCCGCTCTTCTTCGAATAGTGCCATGAGAACTTTAACTCCATCTAAACTACTAGACAGGATCTCAGACTAAAGTCTCATCTGAAAGACGGCGCCTCTGACAATCCAGCACTCCCTCAGCTCTGCCTCAGTTTTTACACTCATGTCCTGGAGTGGGGCTTGAACCCACAACATTCCAACTGCACAACCCAAAAAACTTAATAAATATAGGAAACTATTTGATGCCTAGATCAAGAATTCTACACAACAGTAAATGAGAAGTGATTTTAGCCAGTGTATTTTCATATGTGGATCACTCAGAACAGTTTGGGTAAGGGTTATATTGGAAGCAAGTCAGCCCTTACACAATGAAAAAATTCAGTCAGAATATTTAGCTTCTGACACCACCTGGTGGAGATTCTTTTTTTATTCGCTCTGCAGTCTGTCAGTGGCATTTGTCCACAGATTGGATGGGGAGGGGAAGAAATGTGTAGGGTTAATCTGAAATATGAAGTCTCTCTATGGGCTCCAAGGAATGTTGGTCCATGTTAAATCAGCAGCTTGTGTGACTGCAGGAGAGTGAACCTAACACAGGCAATGTGGGATTTCAAATTCCTCCACAACCTTAAAAAAAAGTAACAACAAAACCATACATGGGACACATGCAGAAAGTATAATTAATGTTCTTGTTGCTGGAGTTACCTTCTGTCTGACAATGATTTTTTTACATTATGACACTGGGTGGCACTTAACTTCTGACATAAGTCTTACATAATAAATCAGCCACTGTTCATATCGTTTCATAGGAGAGACTTTTTATTCTGTACAGGGATAAGATTTCCTCTGTTATTTGTAGGGAAATCAACAACATGCATTTAATCAGTGCCTTTAACGTAGTAAAATGACGCAGTGTTTCACAGGGCTGTAAACGGAGGCTGGGCAAGGAGGGGAGCAGAGTTAGGGGAGGTGTCAGATAGTATGGGCAAAGAGGTATGTTTTGAGGTGGCTTCTGAAAATGGGGGAGCTGTAGCAAGGTGGAGAGGCTTGGGGAGAGAATTTCAGAGTGTGGACCGAGATGCTGAAATCATACGTTATAAATGCATTTTACAAGTTCAGGAGCAGAAAATATCTTACCTCTACATTTTCTGACTTATAAAGTCATAGAGTTATACAGCACAGAAAGAGGCCCTTCGGCCCATCGTGTCCGCGCCGGCCATCAAGCCCTATCTATTCTAATCTCATTTTCCAGCACTTGGTCCGTAGCCTTGTATGATATGGCGTTTCAAGTGCTCATCTAAATGCTTCTTGAATGTTGTGAGGGTTCCTGCCTCTACCACCCTTTCAGGCAGTGAGTTCCAGATTCCAACCACCCTCTGGGTGAAAAAGTTTTTCCTCAAATCTCCTCTAAACCTCCTGCCCCTTACCTTGAAACTATGCCCTCTGGTTATTGACCACTCTACTAAGGGGAAAAGTTCCTTTCTATCTACCCTATCTATGCCCCTCATAATTTTCACCTTAGATGATGCATATAGCTTACCTACTGACAATAAAAGCCTGTTTACATGGAAACCGTACTTATCAGTTTATTGCTCCTGTGCACTTTATATTATCAGTTACTCAGCCTGTGACTATTTTATCAATTCTCCAGTAACCATGAGCTTTCCAACCTCAATGCTCCCAACAAAGAAATATTCATTGGCCACTTGTTTATAACAGTGCAGTCACCATCATATATCAGTATCTCATTTGGTCGCACTCTCAGCTCTGGCTGAGAAGGTTATGAGTTCAAGCCCTCTCTAGGACTTGGGTGCATTATAAACAAGCCTCTTTTGTGATTCCAAGGCTGCCACATGGCTTTGCATCATCATTTACAGGTTTCGATCATACACTTGAGTAGTTAACATAAGAACGTAAGAAATAGGAGCAGGAGTCAGCGGGGAAGGAGGAGCGGACCTGGTTGGAGCGGCAGAGGCCTGAGGTGAGTCAATAAAGGGAGGCCCGAGGCTCAGGTAGGCCTCAGACCAGCATCGACAGCGGGGGAGGAGGAGCCTTTCTTTCTTTCTCTCTCCCACAGAGCGGTCGGCAGCGGGGAAGGAGGAGCGGACCTGGTTGGAGCGGCAGAGGCCTGAGGTGAGTCAATAAAGGGAGGCCCGAGGCTCAGGTAGGCCTCAGACCAGCGTCGACAGCGGGGGAGGAGGAGCCTTTCTTTCTTTCTCTCTCCCACAGAGCAGTCGGCAGCGGGGAAGGAGGAGCGGACCTGGTTGGAGCGGCAGAGGCCTGAGGTGAGTCAATAAAGGGAGGCCCGAGGCTCAGGTAGGCCTCAGACCAGCGTCGACAGCGGGGGAGGAGGAGCCTTTCTTTCTTTCTCTCTCCCACAGAGCGGTCGGCAGCGGGGAAGGAGGAACGGACCTGGTTGGAGCGGCAGAGGCCTGAGGTGAGTCAATAAAGGGAGGCCCGAGGCTCAGGTAGGCCTCAGACCAGCGTCGACAGCGGGGGAGGAGGAGCCTTTCTTTCTTTCTCTCTCCCACAGAGCGGTCGGCAGCGGGGAAGGAGGAGCGGACCTGGTTGGAGCGGCAGAGGCCTGAGGTGAGTCATTAAACTCACCTACGTGGCCTTTTTCCCCAGCGGGGAAAGAGCTTCGCGGGCTTTTTCAAAGGCAGGGGGCGGGGCCAAATCATTGGTACCCGTATATAGGTGGAGCGGTTGCTAAACCCGAGACACTACACTAGTAGTGACTCCCACCCTCCCACCTCCTCTAACCTTTAGGGGTAGAGGGAATTTAAAAGGTAGGTTCGATTTTATATTTTGTTTTCAGGGACTTAACTCCTGGACCTAAGTTAAATAAGTTTAAATTTTAGTAATAAAGTAACATAAGGGTTAAGTCATGACAGGAAGTCTCGGACCCGTTTCATGCTCCTCCTGTGCCATGTGGGAAACCAGGGACACTTCCAGTGTCCCTGACAACTACGTGTGCGGGAAGTGTGTCCAGCTGCAGCTCCTGACAGCCCGCATGGCGGTGCTGGAGCTGCGGGTGGACTCACTCTGGAGCATGCACGATGCCGAGAACTCGGTGAATCGCTCATTTAGTGAGTTGTCCACACCGCAGGTAAAGGCTAGGACAGACAGTGAATGGGTGACCAAGAAGCAGGGCAATATCAGGAAGGTAGTGCAGGAGTCCCCTGTGGTCATCTCCCTCCAAAACAGGTATGCCGCTTTGGATACTGTTGGGGGAGATGGCCTACCAGGGGAAGGCACTAGCAGCCAGGTTCATGGCACCATGGCTGGCTCTGCTGCACAGCAGGGCGGGAAAAAGAGTGGCAGGGCTATAGTGATAGGGGACTCAATTGTAAGGGGAATAGACAGGAGTTTCTGTGGCCGCAACCGAGATTCCAGGATGGTATGTTGCCTCCCTGGTGCAAGGGTCAAGGATGTCTCGGAGCGGCTGCAGAACATTCTGAAGAGGGAGGGTGAACAGCCAGCTGTCGTGGTGCATGTAGGTACCAACGATATAGGTAAAAAGCGGGAAGAGGTCCTACAAGCAGAATTTAGGGAGCTAGGAGCTAAATTAAAAAGTAGGACCTCTAAGGTAGTAATCTCTGGATTGCTACCAGGGCCATGTGCTAATCAGAATAGAGAGAACAGGATAGTGAGATTGAATACGTGGCTTGAGCAGTGGTGCAGGAGGGAGGGATTCAAATTCCTGAGGCATTGGAACCAGTTCTGGGGGAAGTGGGACCTGTACAAAAGGGACGGTCTGCACTTGGGCAGGACTGGAACCGATGTCCTCGGGGTAATATTTGCTAAAGCAGTTCGGGAGGATTTAAACTAATATGGCAGGGGAATGGGAACCTATGTAGCGAAACAGGGGGAAGTAATATGCAGTCAGAAACAAATGTTAGAAGGGTGAGAAACAATAGGGGAAGGCCGAGTAAACAAAGGCAAGAAACACAAAGGGCCATACTAAATCATAAGTCTAAAAGGACAAAGGATGTTAATAAAACAAGCCTAAAGGCTCTGTGTCTTAATGCAAGGAGTATCCGTAATAAGGTGGATGAATTGACTGTGCAAATAGATGTTAACGGATACGATGTGATTGGGATTACAGAGACGTGGCTCCAGAACAATCAAGGCTGGGAACTGAACATCCAGGGGTATTCAACATTCAGAAAGGATAGAATAAAAGGAAAAGGGGGTGGGGTAGCATTGCTGGTTAAAGAGGAGATTAATGCAATAGCTAGGAAGGACATCAGCTTGGAGGATGTGGAATCAATATGGGTTGAGCTGCAGAACACCAAAGGGCAGAAAACGTTAGTGGGAGTTGTGTACAGACCTCCAAACAGCAGTAGTGAGGTGGGGGAGGGTATGAAACAGGAAATCAGAGGTGCGTGCAAAAAAGGCACGGCAGTTATCATGGGTGACTTTAATATGCATATAGATTGGGCTACTCAAACTGGAAGCAATACGGTGGAGGAGGATTTCCTGGAGTGTTTAAGGGATGGTTTCCTAAACCAATATGTTGAGGAACCAACTCGAGGGGAGGCCATCCTGGACTGGGTGTTGTGTAATGAGGAAGGACTAATCAGCAATCTTGTGGTACGAGGCCCCCTGGGGAAGAGTGACCATAGTATGGTGGAGTTCTACATTAGGATGGAGAAGGAAACAGTTAAGTCAGAGACCATGGTCCAGAACTTAAATAAGGGCAACTTTGAGGGTATGAGGCGTGAATTGGCGAGGTTAAATTGGCAAGCGATATTTAAGGGGCTATCAGTGGAAGGGCAATGGCAGACATTTAGAGATCGCATGGATGAACTACAACAATTGTACATCCCGGTCTGGCGTAAAAATAAAAAAGGGAAGGTGGCTCAACCATGGCTAACAAGGGAAATCAGGGATAGTATTAAAACCAAGGAAGTTGCATACAAATTGGCCAGAAGTAGCAGCAAACCCGGGGACTGGGAGAACTTCAAAACTCAGCAGAGGAGGACGAAGGGTTTGATTAGGGCAGGGAAAATAAAATATGAAAGGAAGCTTGCAGAGAACATTAAAATGGACAGCAAAAGCTTCTATAAATATGTAAAAGAAAGAGGTTAGTAAAAACAAACGTAGGTCCCCTGCAGTCGGAAACAGGGGAAGTCGTAATGGGGAACAAGGAAATGGCAGATCAATTGAACAAGTACTTTGGTTCGGTGTTTACTGTGGAGGACACACACAACCTGCCGGAAATAAAAGGGGTCAGAGGATCTGGTAAGAGGGAGGAGCTGAGGGAAATCCTTATTAGTTGGGAAAAGGTATTGGGAAAATTGATGGGACTGAAGGCTGAAAAATCCCCGGGGCCTGATGGTCTGCATCCCAGAGTACTTAAGGAGGTGGCCTTGGAAATAGTGGATGCATTGACGATCATTTTCCAACATTCCTTAGACTCTGGATCAGTTCCGATGGAGTGGAGGGTGGCCAATGTAACCCCTCTTTTTAAAAAAGGAGGGAGGGAGAAAGCAGGGAATTATAGACCGGTCAGCCTGACATCGGTTGTGGGTAAAATGATGGAAGCAATTATTAAAGATGTCATAACAGACCATTTGGAAAGTGGCGACATGATAGGTCCAAGTCAGCATGGATTTGTGAAAGGGAAATCATGCTTGACAAATCTTCTGGAATTTTTTGAGGATGTTTCGAATAGGGTGGACAGGGGGGAACCAGTAGATGTGGTGTATTTGGACTTTCAGAAGGCCTTCGACAAGGTTCCACACAAGAGATTGGTGAGCAAAGTTAAAGCACATGGGATTGGGGGTAATGTGTTGACGTGGATTGAGAACTGGTTGGCACACAGGAAACAAAGAGTAGGAGTAAATGGGTACTTTTCAGAATGGCAGGCAGTGACCAGCGGGGTACCGCAGGGTTCGGTGCTGGGACCCCAGCTGTTTACATTATATATTAATGATTTGGACGAAGGGATTAAATGTAATATCTCCAAATTTGCGGATGACACTAAATTGGGAGGCAGTGTGAACAATGAGGAGGATGCTAGGAGGCTACAGAGTGACTTGGACAGGTTGGGTGAATGGGCAAATGTATGGCAGATGAAGTACAATGTGGATAAATGTGAGGTTATCCACTTTGGTGGTAAAAATAGAGAGGCGGACTATTACCTGAATGGTGGCAGATTAGGGAAAGGGGAGGTGCAACGAGACCTGGGCATCATGGTACATCAGTCATTGAAGGTGGGAATGCAAGTGCAGCAGGCAGTCAAGAAAGCAAACGGAATGATGGCCTTCATAGTAAGGGGATTTGAGTACAGGAGTAGGGAGGTGATGCTGCAGTTGTACAGGGCCTTGGTGAGGCCACACCTGGAGTATTGTGCGCAGTTTTGGTCTCCTAACTTAAGGAAGGACATTCTTGCTATTGAGGGAGTGCAGCGAAGGTTCACTAGATTGATTCCTGGGATGGCCGGACTGACATATCAAGAAAGATTGGGTCAACTGAACTTGTATCCTCTGGAGTTCAGAAGAATGAGGGGGGATCTTATAGAGACATTTAAAATCCTGACTGGTTTAGACAAATTAGATGCGGGCAGAATGTTCCCAATGGTAGGGAAAACTAGAACCAGGGGTCACAGTCTAAGGATTAAGGGGAAGCCATTTAGGACTGAGCTGAGGAGGAACTTCTTCACCCAGAGAGTGGTGAATCTATGGAATTCTCTTCCACAGAAGGTTGTTGAGGCCAGTTCGCTAAATATATTCAAAAGGGAGTTAGATATAACACTCACAACTAGGGGGATCAAGGGGTATGGCGAGAAAGCAGGAATGGGGTACTGAGGTAGCATGTTCAGCCATGAACGCATTGAATGGCGGTGCAGGCTCGAAGGACCGAATGGTCTACTCCTGTACCTATTTTCTATGTTTCTATGAGTCGGCCATACAGCCCCTCGATCAATAAGATCATGCCTGATCTTCTACCTCAACTCCACTTTCCCGCCCTATCTCCATATCCCGTGATACCCCAAGCTCCTCAGAATAGGTAAAAATTGCTTCATGAGCCTCACACAGTGGCCCGAAAATTAAACCTAATACGCGAGAGTACGCACTGTGTACTCTCGCGTATTAGGTCCCGAATTGCCAGTTTCCTGCATGCACTGCGCATGCGCGGGAAACCGGCACTTCGTGTATTGCAAAGGGGGCGGTTCCTAAGTGAACCGCGTGCGTGCTACAGGTTGTGCGCACGCAGTGCACTTAGTTTTTTTTTCAGGTTTGAACGCGCAGGTAAGTGGTGAAGATTTTACACATAAAGAAAGCAGGCGTAGGACCCCCTTTTAACAAGGTAAGTAGTTAATTAAGTGTTATTTTAAAAATTTTTCAACAGGTTTATCTTTTTTAGAGACTTTAAAGAAAGGTAAGTTTATTTTTATAACTTTTAAAAAGATTTTAAATTTTTTCAAAAATTTAATTTTTTGTTTCAAGTGCTTAATTTATTTAACTATACTTATGTTATTAATGTGATGGCTTTTTTTTTATTTAATTGAGGTTTAGCTGTTCTTTTGGGGGCTTGTAGTATTCATAGCTTTGACAGCCCTTGCTGTCAAAACTATGAATGAAAGATGGTGTGCTGCCATTGGCTCTAACTGAATCACGTGATCCCAGAGCTCGCACGAACTAATTGCGCCTCTGGGACACGCAAGCACTACACGGTTGCAACAGGGAGAGGCCCTGAAACTAAAGTTCGTGTGGGCCCCAAACAAAAAGGTAGGCGCGGAGTGCGATATCGCGGGGAATCCTTACCCCCGCGGGAACCATCGATGTTTAATTTCTGGGCCAGTGTTTTCACATGTTCAGACTTGTGTATCACTGCAAAGTCTCTGACAATCTCACACTTGACAACATGAAAAAGTCGTCATCTCTGCCAAACGCGGCTGGTGAGGCTATAGGAAGGAGCTACAAGGAGAGACCACAGAAGCCAAGTTTACTTATACTAGAAAAAGACTGAGCGGGAACCTTGCTGAGGTGTTCATGCATCCTTAAGGGTATCGGCAAGTTAAACTCTGAGAAATTGCTTGCCATGGCCCGAGAATGTCAACAAAAAGGCAAGCTCAGAGAGGGAGGGTGAATGAACAGATCAGATATAACTATTTCACACCGAGGGTGGTGAATGTTTGGAATGGATTGCCCTAGGAGATGATCAGGGCTGACAACTTCAGTAGTATAAAATTCTTAAGGGGCTTGACAAGGTAAATGCTGGGAGGATGTTTCCCCTGGCTGGGGAGTCTAGAACTAGGAGTCAGAGTCTCAGAATAAGGGGTCAGCCATTTAGGACTGATGAGGAGAAATTTCTTCACTCAAGGGGTTGTGAATCTTTTGAATTCTCTGCCCCAGAGGGCTATGGATGCTCAGTCGTTGAGTATATTCAAGACAGAGATCGCTAGATTTTTGGATACGATGGGTATCAAGAGATATGGGGAAGGTGGAGTTGATGTAGAAGATCAGCCATGATCTTATTGAATGGCGGAGCAGGCTCGAAGGGCCAAATGACCTACTGCTGCTCCTATTTCTTATGTTCTTATAATTTTAAGAGGGCATTGGACAGGCATTTGCTTGAAAAAAAAATCCATTAAGGAATATAGGTAGTGAACCCTGTGTTCTGTTTTTGAACTTTAGGACCAGTCAGATAGACAAAAAATAGTCTTTTCTGGTGCTGTACTTTCCAATGTTCCTATGAACTAGAATAAAGTTGCATTTATTCAGTGTTGTTCCTGTTGAAACATCTCAAAGTGCTTCACACAATGAATTATTTTTTGGAGCGCAGTGAGTTTGTTCTGTAGGCGAATGTGGCAGTTGCCCTGTGCCAGCAACATCCCATAAACAGCCGTGAGATGAAGAGAGACACATGAAGTCCTTCCATTGTAGGGCAGACTTTGGCAAGTCACGAACCATTCCCCCAACCCAAGAGGCAACTACACCCAGCAAGGATAGTCTTTGCCAGCAGTGATCTTAAGCCAACCAAGAACGAACGCAATGGTGAAAACCCAGCCATTCAATACATTTCTGGCTGCATGTAGTGACACCACTATTCCCGTCCAGAATGGACATGATTGGGTAATTCCCCCGTCAATCACGCCTGGAGACTGCACTGCTGTAAGTGACTGGGATTGATTTTATGCACATAATTTGTATTATGTAACTATTTTCCACTCATTGCATTTTGCTGGAGAAATAATCCTGCTGTAGTCGGGAGACTCTGCTGTAGTTTTGGTCATGAGTTCGGAGACTCTGTTAGTTCATGGGCTTGCTGTAGGGACTCTGTTTACTGAGTAAATAGACTCTGTTTGCTGTAGTTTGTGAGTAAATGAAAAGTCCCGTCCCATCTCCAACTCATTGGCTGACACAGTGGTGTCAATAGTCACTTCGTAAATTTAACGGGTGATTGAAAGCAAGGTGACAGATTATTTCCAATCCAAATTATAGTTAGAATTTCCAAACAGCAAACATCACGTGCGAGTTATGGCCTGCGTAAAAACAGCACAGGCAGGAACATAGCACGAGTGTGTTAAGCGGTCGTACATTGACTTCACCAATCAGACCTTCTGCCCTTAGAAATTGCTGCTAGCCAGGTAAATGTTCCAGGTAGACGTTACAGGTAACGTTTGAAATGTGTTGACAAATACCCTCTTACCTTATAGCAGTAATCAGACAGGTTGACATTGTGTTGGCTCAAGGTGTTATGCAGAATAACCAAGGCTTGATTGATCTGCAGATCTGTGGCTACCAGGAAGCAAAAGAAAAGAAAAGCGTCACATCTTCTTTTGTTCCTCGCTCCATTTCCTCCCATTGGCTCCAACACTCATCCTTCAGCTGGAAGGGCAGGTCAGACTTGGCCACAGATTCTTACCTTCTGACAGCAAGCAAGTTTCAAAAACAGGTCAAGCTGAAAATTGTACTTATTTTTCCCTCCTCCCTCAGCCCAAGGTGGCCCGTTTTGTTTTAATATGTAAAGATATTCAACTCTGATACCCCAGTGTGATCGCAGTTGTAAACTAGAAGAGAAAATGCTGGCAATACTGGGAATACACAGCAGGTCCATCAGCATTCTTAAAGAAAAAAGACAGGCTGTTTTATCAGATGTGGACCCTTCAGCAGAACTGTGAACTGGGAGATAAATGAGCCCCTATGTTGGACTAGTTTGTACAGGAGGGGAGGGGGTGTTTGCAAGTGCAAGTGGTCAAGACGACAACAACAACAACAACTTGCATTTATATAACACCTTTAACGTAGTAAAACATCCCAAGGCGCATCACAGGAGCGTTATCCACACCGAGCCACATAAGGAGATTAGAACAGGAGGTAGGTTTTAAGGAGTATCTTAAAGGAGGAAAGAGAGTTGGAGAGGCGGAGAGGTTCAGGGAGGGTATTCCAGAGGTTAGGGCCCAGGCAGCTGAAGGCATGGTTGCCAATGGTGGAGCGATTAAAATCGGGGATTCTCAAAAGGCCAGAATTGGAGGAGCGCAGAGATCTCGGAGGGTAGTGGGGCTGGAGGAAATTACAGAGATAGGGAGGGACGAAGTCATGGAGGGATTTGAAAACAAGGATGAGAATTTTAAAATCAAGGCGTTGCCTAACCGGGAGCTAATGTAGGTCAGCGAGCACAGGGGTGATGGGCGAACGGGACTTGGTGCGAGTTAGGACACGGGCAGCCGAGTTTTGGATGACCACCGGGTGTTACTTTGTGTTTTCATTGTGCATTCGAAGAATGGCAGCTGTAAATTTACTGGGAGTGTGAACATTGTGTGAAATCATTCTAAGTGAAAAATTTCAAGTACAGTAGCATTCAAAACATCTTACACAAGATGATGAATCGTATCTGCTGCTTTGATAGGTAAAAGCAGGGCAGGTTTGACTCTTTGCTACAGGTACTATGCGGCGTAAAATAGAGATAGTAAACACATTTGAGCCTTAAAGTGACAAAATTGTATTATTAGATTTCTAAGTATCAACATCACTGCTCCAGTCTCTCTCTTCCTGGTAACACTCAGTCTCTCTCTCTCCGCTCCCCTTCTCCCACTCCATCTAAATTCTTTACCCCAGCAAGTCTCTCTGCAGGCACACTCTCTCTTTCCCTGCTCCAAGCAATTTCTCTGCACTCCAGGTAACCTTTCTCCCAACAGCAATGTATTTTTAACATTTTTTTTGCTCACGCAGGCCCAAATTATTTAAACCCAATTGCCTTGTAAACAGCACAACATTCTAAAGTGATTCTAAAGCCTCTCACACCAGCAGTGACAGTGCTGTACCCGCTGTGAGGTGGAAGGAGCTGCTTCAGCCCTTAGTGTCAACACTTTTCTCAGCCCTAAATGTCAGGCTTGGCTCAGTTGGTTGCACTTTCATCTTTGACTCAGAGGATAAATGGGTTCAAGCCCCACTCCAGGGCTTGTAACACTTCAGTGCATTACTGAAGGAGTGCTGCACTGTCAGAGGTGCTGCCTTTTGGATGAGACATTAAACCGAGGCACTGTCTCCCTGCTCAGGTGAATGTAAAAGAACACATGACACTATTCGAAGAGAGTTGGGGAGTTCTCTCGCTGTCCTGACCAACATTTACTCCTCAACCAACACCACCAAAAACAGACTAAGTGGTGATTCATCTCATTGCTGTCTGTGGGACCCTACTGTGTGCAAAATTGGCTGTCGCATTTGCTAACAAAACAACAAGACTACACCTCAAAAGTAATTCAGTGGCTGTCCAGCGCTTTGGGTTGTCCTGCGGATGTGAAAGGCGCTATGTTTCTTATGTTCTAAAACTATCCACGGTGGATGTAAATTATAAAATATTGGGACATGATTTTTACAAAGGCTCGACTGTATTAAAGCTGCTTTATGTCAGCCGTGGCTCAGTAGGTAGCACTCTCGCCTTAGACTCAGAAGGTTGTGGGTTTAAGTCCCACCTCAGAGACTTGAGCACAAAAAGTCTAGGCTGACACTGCAGTGCAGTACTGAGGGAGTGCGGCACTGTCAGAGGTGCCGTCTTTTGGATGAGATGTTAAACTGAGGCCCCATCTGCTCTCTCAGGTGGACGTAAAAGATCCCATGGCACTATTTTGAAGAAGAGCAGGGGAGTTCTCCCCGGTGTCCTGGCCAATATTTATCCCTCAATCAACATCACTAAAACAGATTGTCTGGTCATTATCACATTGCTGTTTGTGGGAGCTTGCTGTGTCAAATTGGCTGCTGCGTTTCGTACATTACAACAGTGAACACACTTCAAAAAGTACTTCATTGGCTGTAAAACACTTTGGGATGTCCTGAGCTCGTGAAAGGCGCTATATGAATGCAAGTTCTTTCTTTATTGTTTCTTTTACAAGTACTTCATTGGGTGCAAAGTGCTTTGGGATGTCCTGAGGTCGTGAAAAGCACTATATAAATGCAAGTTTTTTCTTTAAGTTACCAGCAGGCTGAGAGCACTACATAAGGGGCTCCTCGCAGATACCAGTTAATGCCTACAATTATCTTTGCCACCTGCTGCCACACTCTGTATAGCAGCAGGCTACAGAGCAGAACTGGCAGGAGTTTGGCTGTTTTTAGCTGGCGGGCAGTGCATGTCACAGCGAGCCTTAACGCGAGGAGGAGAATGCAAAGCACATTAAAAATACAGATTTTTAAAATAAAATCCATTCTCGCAACCCACTTTTCAGTATCCAACTAACTAGTAAATCCATGAATTATTTGTTTTAATCTGTGGCTATTACTCTTCACCTGTAAATCATTCATCACTACAGCTATGTTTTCTTCAGCGAGGGTATTTTTATTAGACACTCTATCCTTGTCAATAAATTTCTGATTAATCTTTGCCATTTCTCCTGGGGACTGCCAATGCTGCACTCACAAGAATCAGTCACGTGCGCTGGAATCTCTGATCACTCATTGGTGCCCTGTTACTCTGACAAGTCTAATAATCTGTTTCAACTATTTTTTTTGCCTGATGTCGGGTATGTAGTAATGTTTGCAGCGCAAGTGTCAGCTGTGGCTCAGTTGGTAGCACCCTAACCTCCGAGTCAGAAAGTTGAGATTTCAAGTCCCACTCCAGAGACTTGAGCACAAAAATCTAGGCTAACACTCCAGTGCAGTGCGAGGGAGTGCTGCACTGTTGGAGGTGCCGTCTTTCAGATGAGACGTTAAACCAAGGCCCTGTCTGCTCTCTCAGGAGGATGTAAAAGATCCCATGGCATTATTTCAAGGAAGAGCAGGGGAGTTCTCCCCGGTGTCCTGGCCAATATTTATCCCTCAATCAACATCACTAAAACCGATTAGCTGGTCATTATCACATTGCTGTTTGTGGGAGCTTGCTGTGTGCAAATTGTCTGCTGCGTTTCCTACATTACAACAGTGACTACACTTCAAAAAGTATTCATTGGCTGTAAAGCGCTTTGGGACGTCCTGAGGTTGTGAAAGGTGCTATATAAATGCAAGTCTTTCTTTTCTTTCATGATACTAGTGCTTTATGGGCTCCAAATGTGAATAAACCACAATCATTTTTGGGCGCAGGTCAAACCAGATGGACAATGTTATGTACCTGTAACGTAGCAATAGATGGCACTGCAAGTTCCAAGGGTGGAGCTCGAGTGTGTTAATAACTTTATCCGACTCCAAGATGTGTTATTCCCTTAATCCACCCTGCCATCTGTGGCACTTTATCAAAGTATCTATCACTCTTTCTAAAGTTTGAGTCTAGCATGTGCCTGCCACACTTTAGAGTATCAAAAGTACAAAAAGAGAAAGAAAAACAGTCATTTCTTGCTGATTTTTCTGATCTGCCACAGCTGACACTGGCAGGCTTGGGTTTGAGCTCCTCTCAAACTACATGGTGAGTAGCACAACTGTGTGAATGCGCTTCCATGATCCATCTGACCACAGTATGGTCACACACCATACCACATCCAGTGGTGGTTCAACCACTTGTAGTGCAGAGCTTCAGTAGTGACTGCTTGCCTCTCTGCAACCCAATTAAGGTGTTCCTCTAGGTAATGCCTTCTCTTATCTGTTGTCCCAGGCCTCAGAGTTTCCTCTTAGCTATTTGACAAACACTAGCCTTCAGCATGGTAGAACTACACAGGACACCTTGCGACACTTTGATGTTCTAGGTGTCCAAGTTCAATGCAGTGTACCAGGCGTACTCAACACTAATATCTTAATCTAGGTCCCCATGTAAAGGCCTTTTACATGTAAAACATGAAAACAATAGTGGATGTCTACCAAAGGATTACTGGCAGCGTTCCAGCCTTAGGGTTTAAACCATGAGAGACTCAGACTCACAGATCATGGAGTCATCCGAACATCGCAACCAAATCACTGCCTTGTAATTCACGGTCAGGCATCCAGTATTCCTTATGTATTTCTTACCCAGAGAAATTCCTTGGCTACTCATCACTGCAACGAAAACCATACAGACCACAACCTTTTTAACCTCCATGTTTGACAAACGTGTGAGGATCTGAACTTTGGTCTATGCTTGAAGAGGTAAGAGCAGAATTCAGAGCTAACTTTAAGATATATAGCTGCAGATATAATCTAAGTAATTTACTTTACGCAAGTACAATAAATTGATTATTAATATTTCAGTTCACGCGTCTAGCACCGTCACCCAATGCATAAAATGAATGTAAATAACTATTGGACATCTGCAGTCATTACACCTCAGTCATATTCCCCATTAAGTCAATATTTGATTGATTAATATATCTGTCAGCTGCAAATTGCCTGTCACATTTCCCAGAGTGAGTTGATCATTACAAGCTTTTTTTTACGTACAAGATGGTGAAGGAGTTCGGACAGAACCTTGCTCCACAGCATCGCCTACTGGCCAGAACTTGCAACTGCATCATTACAAGCAACTGTTTACATACAGGATTTTAATTGAAATGATTACATAGACAGTTTCGATACTAAATGTTGGCATAAAAGCCTGACTAAAAATATTAACAGCAAGTTGGATTGGACAGAAAGTTCACGCATAGACAAGAATTTTAATACTTTATAGATCAACGCTCCCAGATCAAGCTGCCGCTTTCCTGTAGGAAATGCACTTTTTTCTGTATTTCCTTGGAAATGTTCCTATTTGATTTAAATTCCACCAAGAAAAGTATGAAACTGTTGCTGTACTTTGCTAAAACAATGTCAGAACTACAGATCAGTTAGCCTGACAACAGTAGCAGGGAAGTGTTAGAATCTATTATTAAGGACATGGTAACAGGGCACTTAGAAAATAATAATAGGACTGGGCAGAGTCAACACGTATTTATGAAAGGGAAATCATGTTTGACAAATCTGTTTTTGAGGTTGTAACTAGCAGAATAGATAAGAGGAAACCAGTGGATGTGGTATATTTGGATCTTCAGAAGGCATTTGATAAGGTGCCACACAAGGGGTTATTAAACAAAATTAGGGTTCATGGGATTGGGGATTGAGGATTGGTTAACGGAGAGAAAACAGAGAGTAGGAGTAAACGGGTCATTTTCGGGTTGGCAGGCTGTAACTAGTGGGGTACCGCAAGGATCAGTGCTTGGGCCTCAGCTATTCACAATCTACATCAATGATTTGGATGAGGGGACCAAATGTAATATATCCAAGTTTGCTGATGATACAAAGCTAGGTGTGAATGTAAGTTGTGAGGGGGATGCAAAGAGGCTTCAAGGGGATATAGACAGGCTAAGTGAGTGGGCAAGAACATGGCAAATAGAATATAATGTGGAGAAATTGAAGTTATCCACTTTGGTAGGAAAAATAGAAAAGCAGAGTATTTTTTAAATGGTGAGAGATTGGGAAATGTTGGTGTTTAGAGGGACCTGGGTGTCCTTGTACAAAAATCACTGTAAGTTAACATGCAGGTACAGCAAGCAATTAGCAAAGCAAATGGTATGTGAAGTGGTCGCTGTTGTTATGTAGGTAAACACAGCCTTGAAAGTGGTTGACAAGTGTCCTTATTGAAATATATAAGATAGTAAATGGTATGAGAAAACTAGATCTGGAACATTAATAAACTAAGAGTAGGATAAGGGGACAGAATCTCAAACTAGCAAAAGGCAAATTTAGAACTGATGTCAGGAAGTTTCTCTTCACACAATGAATGGACGTCCGGGTAGAGTAGTGGTGGTGAAATCATAATTGAACGCCATGATAAGCAAAGTGTAGGGGCTTTCTGGCGAGCTAAGATGGGTCGAATGGCCTCCCTCACGTGTATTTATCTCGTGATTTGGGAAAGCTTTCATTTGAATGTCTGGACAGAATATAGGGGAAAAGTCTGTTTTGTGATAGACAATTGCTCTCTCACTCCTAGCCTCCAGCTGCACTGGAGCTCCGCTGCACCTGTCAGAGGTGCCGTCTTTCGGATGAGACGTTAAAACCGAGGCCCCGTCTGCCCTCTCAGGCGGACGTCAAAGATCCAACGGCGCTGTTTCGAAGAAGAGCAGGGGAGTGCTCACCGGTGTCCTGGCCAATATTTATCCCTCAATCAACATCACTAAAAAACAGATTATCTAGTCGTTATCGCATTGCTGTTTGTGGGAGCTTGCTGTGCGCAAATTGACTGCCGCGTTTCCTACATTACAACAGTGACTACACTTCAAAAAGTACTTCATTGGCTGTAAAGCGCTTTGGGAGGTCCGGTGGTTGTGAAAGGCGCTATATAAATGCAAGTCTTTCTTTTCTTATAAAATTTAAATCTGGCACACATACCGGTATATTTTGATCATAATTTGTGATTTGACATATTCTAGGGAAAAAAAAGTTAATCTGACCGTTGACGCCACCGATTCGAAATTACGCGCCGTTGACGTCCCGTGCGCGATGCCGTCACGGGCATGGTTTACGTCGTGGGCCACGTGATCTCGGCGGGGGAAGCAGTTGAGCGGCGGACCGCTGTGGTGGTGGTGGGGGGAAGTTATTCAGTGACGGACCCGGTTGGCACGGTGATGGAGGGCCTGTTGGAGGAGAGGTGCGGCGAGTGCCCCCAGGACACTGTCCGGTACAGGCTGTACCTCAGCGGGGAGGCGCCGCATTCTGGTCCTGAGGCTTCTTGCAGGGAAGCGTGGGAGCGGCGGCTGGAGCGGACGGTGGGCCGCCTGGCCCCGCTCTGCGCCGGCTACATCTGGCACAACGAGGCCTTCAAACTGAAGTACACGGCGGCCAGGGGTGAGTAACCGGGCTACGGGAGACTGCGATTCTTGGTGCCCACACACCTCCCTACTGCAGTGCAACCACCCTGTGGCTCCCTGTTTAAAAACATCTATTAAGATATTTTTTGAAATCTTACATCTATATAAGGAGAGATTGGGTCGATTGGGCTTATACTCGCTGGTATGAGAGGGGATCTCATCGAAACATATAAAATTCTGACAGGTCTGGACAAACTAGATGCAGGAAGAATGTTTCCGATGGTCGGAGAGTCCAGAACCAGGGGTCATAATCTAAGGATAAGCGGTAAGCCATTTAGGACAGAAATGAGGAAGAATTTCTTCATCCAGAGAGTGGTGAACCTGTGGAATTCTCTACCACAGAAGGTAGTTGAGGCTAAGTCATTAAATATATTCAAGAATGAGTTAGATATATTTCTTAAAGCTAAAGGTATTAAGGGATATGGTGAGAAGGCAGGTACAGGGTACTGAGTTTGGATGATCAACCATGATCTCATCGAATGGCGGAGCAGGCTCGAGGGTCCGAATGGCCTACTCCTGCTCCTATCTTCAATGTTTCTATGTAACATAAGAAGTAAGAGCAGCAGTAGGCCATGTAATGTATGTGCATTATGTGCAATCTATGTGCCCTTCATGTCAACAATTTCCATTATATATGTTCACATTCACACAGAAAACTGCCTATGTAGATGTATCACGCTGCCAGCATACCCTCCTGCAGTGGCCTTAGTGTCAGTGTCGACACTAGCAGGAGGGTGTAATAATAAAAAATAAGAGCAGGAGTAGTCCATATGGCCCCTCGATCCTGCTCCGCCAGTCAAGAAGATCATGGCTGATCATTGACATTAATTCCACTTTCCCGCTCAATCTCCATATCCCTTGATTCCTCTAGAGTCAAAAAAATCTATCTATCTCAGCCTTGAATATACTCAAAGACTCTGTGATAGGCAGTTTCCATTGTAAAGGAGGACACAGGAATGTGCAATGGCAATATAAAAATAAAGACAGTGCATATGACTTTAAAATGGGGACTGAATTAAATCAACACCAAAGCAAAATACTGCGGATGCTGGAAATTTGAAATAATTCAGAAAATGCTGGAAATACACAGCAGGTCAGGCAGCATCTGTGGAGAGAGAAACAGAGTTAATGTTTCAGATCGGTGACCTTTCATCAGAACTGAATTACATCTGCAGGCACTGATCTAATTATCCCTCTGCCTCTAACCCTGCTTCACCTGAGGATTACAACTGGCCTTGACTCCCTGTGTTCAATGCCATGGGCGATAACCTTGTATATTTAATAGTTTCTTCCGCACCCTCCATGCTTATGGTCTTATTTAGACAGAAACAACAGCAACTTATACAGTGCTTGTCACCTAGACGAATGCATTAGAATAATTTAAAAGGGGGAGAGGACCCTGAACAGCGGATGGGAATGTTTGAGGGGGGCAAGGGATACTGAAGGCGTAGTTGAAGAGGTATAATGCAGATCCATCTGCATCTATAAATAAATTTATATAGCACTTTTCATTTTCTTAGTATGTCCCAAAGTGCTTCACAGCCAATAAGTTACTTTTGAAGTGTAGTCACAGTTGTGTAGGCAAACGCAACAGCCAATTTGTACACAACAAGATGCCACAAACACAGATAAATGACCAGATAATCTTGTTTCTTGGCGATTAATGGCTAAGAGTCTGCATTTTAAACGTGAACCTCGTTTTACAGATGCTGCAGTACATTTCCATTTTCTTTTTCAAATCTCTGGCATTTGTAGTTTATTTCATTTACTAGGTGTTTTGATGCTTTTGAAGGATGGGAGAGAGGTACCATGTTCAGAGGGACCTGGGTGTCTTTGTACATGAATCACTGAAAGTTAACATGCAGGTATAGCAAGCAATTGGGAAGCAAATGGTATGTTGGCCTATATTACAAGAGGATTTGAGTATAAGTGTAAAGATGTCTTACTGCAATTATATAGGGCCCTGGTGAAACCACACATGGAGTATTGTGTACAGTTTTGGTCTCCTTACCAAAGGAAGGATATACTTGCCATAGAGGGAGTACAACGAAGGTTCACCAGACTGATTCCTGGGATGGGGGGATTGTCCTATGAGGAGAGATTGAGTAGACTAGGCCTATATTCTCGAGAGTTTAGAAGAATGCAAGGTGATCCCATTGAAACATACAAAATTCTTACAGGGCTTGACAGGGTAGATGCAGGGAGGATGTTTCCCCTGGCTGGGGAGTCTAGAACCAGGGGTCACAGTCTCAGCATAAGGGGTCGGCCATTTAGGACTGAGATGAGGAGAAATTTCTTCACTCAGACGGTGGTGACTCTTTGGAATTCTCTACCCCAGAGGGCTGTGGATGCTCAGTCATTGAGTATATTCAAGACAGAGGTCGATAGATTTTTGGATATTAAGGGAATCAAGGGATAAGGGGATAGTTCAGGAAAGTGGCGATGAGGTAGAAGATCAGCCATGATCTTATTGAATGGCAGAGCAGGCTCAAGGGGCCTATTTCTTATGTTGTATTCATTTCGGAAAGAGCTTTTGGGCGAGAGTCCCAAAGAACAGGAGTGGTGATGGTGACTGAAAAATCAGCCTCTGACTGTGGAGGGCTGAAGCATAAGGCACAAAGACGAAAGACCAAGGAGGGAATTTGATAAAGTTTCATAAAAGTTAATTTCAAGATTGTTGACTGGTGTCAAGCTCATGCCCTTTTTTCTGTTTTTCTAGGAATTGATCTTTTCTGTAGTTAATAGGAAAAATATACAATAGAAATAGCAATCAGGAGTGGGAACACTGTCCCAACTATTTTCCATCCTGCTGCCTTGGGTACAAACTCACTGATCATTATCCAGTGACCCCACCCTGCTTTAATGTATGAAGGTAGGCTCACGTGTAGTTGTGACCCTCTTTGTGTTGCTTGCTGTTTAGACTTGCACGTGAAGAATGGACACTTGGTTAAGGTACTGGAGGGCTACCATTGCTAGATGAACTCTACCCCAGTTGAGAGCCAACACCTTCAGTCGTTTCTTTTCTCTGCAGTCACTTTTGAATTGTCATTGCTGAGTTTGAAGTGAGGGCTGCTGAACCAGTGCATCTCCAGGGGTAGATTCCTGCATGATGTGGCAGTGGAACACACAGAGCAGAAAGATCCCAGGTTTGATTCATGATCTGGGCTAAGTGCTTACTTTCTCTCTTGCATCCTTTGGTCTTATGATACTGGCCTCCTGTGCATCCTCCCACACCCCCATTTTTGGCCGAGCTGTCCACTGCCTTGGCCTTGTACCCTTGAACTCCCTCTTTAAATGCCTTTGCCTCTTTACTTCTTGCTCTTCCTTTAAAAACCTACATTTTTGACCAGCAGTGTCAGCTGTGGCTCAGTGGGTAGCACTCGCGCCTCTGAATCAGAAGGTTGTGGGTTCAAGTCCCACTCCGGGGACTTGAGCACAAATGTCTAGGCTGACACTTCAGTGCAGTACTGAGGGAGTGCTGCACTGTCGGAGGTGCCGTCTTTCAGATGAGACATTAAACCGAGGCACTGTCTGCTCTTTCAGGTGGACGTAAAAGATCCCACAGCACTATTTCGAAGAAGAGCGGGGGAGTTATCCCCAGTGTCCTGGCCAATATTTATCCCTCAATCAACGTAACAAAAACAGATTATTTGGTCATTATCACATTGCTGTTTGTGGGAGCTTGCTGTGTGCAAATTGGCTGTCGCGTTTCCTACATTACAACAGTGACGACACTTCAAAACTACTTCATTGGCTGTAAAGCGCTTTGAGACGTCCGGTGGTCATGAAAGGCGCTATATAAATCCAAGTCTCTCTCCTTTTTAAATCACCTCTCGTAAACTCTGTCCCCCGGCTCACCAACCCATTCTTCTTGCTATACTCTGTAAAGTGCCTTGGGATGTTTATTTTACATTAAACGTGCTATATAAATTGCAAGTTGTTGAGATGGTTGGTTTCAGACAGGATAGCATTTGCCTCCATGTCATTGAATCATAGAAATTTACGGCACAGAAAGAGGCCATTCGACCCATCGTGTCTGTGCCGGCTGAAAAAGAGCTATCCAGCCTAATCCCACTTTCTAGCTCTTGGTCCGTAACCTTGTATGTGCCTGGACTAATGATGTAGAGAAACAGTTTGAGTGTTCCTCTGGCCATCGCTGTTTTGAAGTGCTGAGGTGTGGTTTATAGAAGAGGGACGGGTTGGATTTGGTTGTGATGGAGCGCCACAGTCAAATATCCCTTCAGAATTTTCCACCCAAGTTCACAAGTGAAGAGACTTCAATTGGGGAGGAGCTGAAGGGTTGCTGCTGCCCATGACATCCTATCCTCCTAGCAAGAATCATTGGCTTCAGTAGAGGAGGGATAGACACAAAATTCTGCTTCATTTAGAGTGATCCAGGTAGGAAAAGGAAGGAAAAAATCTGAAGCTGAGCACCTGAGCCAGAGCTGGGTGACAGTGTGAGTAGAATGAGGAGAGATTGAGCAGATTGGGCCGAGACTGTCTGGACTTTAGAAGAATGAGAGGTGATCTCATTGAAACATAAGATTCTGAGGGGGATTGACAGGGTAGATGCTGAGAGGCTGCTTCCCCTGCCTGGAGAGTCTAGAACTAGGGGGCATAGTCACAGGGTAATGGGTCGGCCATTTAAGACTGAGATGAGGAGTAATTTCTTCACTCAGGGTTGTGAAAGTTTGGAATTCTCTGCCCTAAAGGGCTGTGGATGCTGAATCATTGAGTACATTCAAGGCTGCGATAGATAGATTCTTGAACTCTGGGGGAATCGAGGGATATGGAGATTGGGCGGAAAGGTGGAGTTGAGGTCGAAGATCAGACATGATATTGAATGGGCGGAGCAGGCTCGAGGGGCCGAATGGCCGACTCCTGCTCCTATTTCGTATGTTATGTTATGATATTTTCTCATTTGTACATTCTTGTGTTCTTTCTTGCTGTATCTTATACACAGATCACTGGTCCATCGCTAAATGTTTTGCTCTTAATCTAGAAGACTAGTATTAATTTCTGAGTCACTTAGTTTACCATGGCATGATGTGTTTAGAAGATAATGCAAGTCTGTTCTTTTTAGGAGAGGTTCCTGCCCACATCGGGGGTGTCACAAACTTTGGTGATAATGTGGACGATGAGTGGTTGATCGTGTACCTTATTCAGCAGGTCACCAAGGAGTTCCCAGATTTGGTGGCAAGGTATGGAATCCCTCAGGACTAATTGCTACAAAAAGAAATTAAAAAAAAAAATACATCTCCAGAGGAAGCGACAGTACAATTTATTCAGCTTTCTCCTGTATTTCAAGCTAACATTGACTTTGCTTTTGCCCTTAGTGTTGAGGATAACGATGGGGACTTCTTGTTGATTGAGGCTGCCGACTACCTGCCCAAATGGTTGAACCCTGACACCAGTGCAAACCGGGTAAGAAAGCCTCCACTTTTTTCCTCACCAATTTTCTCCCCGATGAGGGCAATGGGTCATGTTGGGCCGTCCAGTACCTTAGTGAAGTAACCATTCTTTACATTTGTGTCTAGGCAGTGCATGCTGGCAGGCTGTTCCTGAGCTCAATCCTTGCTGAATACTGATCAGAAATGCGAACGCTGACTAATTTCTCTCCCCCCCCCCCCCCCCCTCCACCAAGCCCAGGGTCACTGGAACCAACTACAGCACTCCCATTGACTCTTTAGCTAATAGCAAATGCCTGGAGAGTGTAGAGCCTCTACGCTTCCCCTTTCTGTATCTTAAAGCAGTCCATTTTTTTTGTTGCAGAATCTTGTTTTAAATTAGAATTAAAGTCTAAAATGCGGCGGTAGTGGGCTGAATATAATAAAGCACCCGTTGCAATCCTGCCCAGTGGGTGGACAAAACTGTATTTGCTTTGTACACATGTGGCTTTTGGTACTAAGCTTAAGTTAAGGTGACCATACGTTCCCGTTTTCCGGGGACAGTCCCCAGATGAGGTACTGTGTCCCCAGGCAAACAATGTCCTCGGTTCACGAAACTCGTCCCCGAATACCCTAACTTTCTCATGTTGGAATATGTGCAGAGGTGTCTGGTAGTAGTAGAAATGTGAGAAGTCGCACAACACCAGGTTATAGTCCAACAGTTTTATTTGAAATCACAAGCTGACGAAGGAGCAGCGCTCCGAAAGCTTGTGATTTCAAATAAAACTGTTGGACTATAACCTGGTGTTGTGCGACTTCTCACATTTGTCCACCCCGGTCCAACACCGGCATCTCCACATCATGGTAGTAGTAGTGCACAGCTACTACTGAAGTATTAAATTAAGCCATTGTCCCTCCACCACTACCAACTATCAGGTGAAAAAAAAATACCACGCATTGACACGAGACCATTTAACGCTGCATAACTGCACCACTTATTTTTAGACTCGTTATATTAGTGAATTATTAATAGGATAAGGGGAACACATTGGGGGCAAGATCATTTACGTGTTTTCAGGATCTAGTATACCTGCCCTGGATGAACTGCAGACATTTTAGTATGAGGGGTTCATTAATCAGAGAACTAGTTGAGAGAACGTGTCACTCGATGACTATGTCACTATGAATGTAGCACGAGTATGGCTCTGCTAGTGGAAATCCATTTCTCCCCCTCTCTCTCCTCCCACCAGACTAGAGTTTCTATAGCACCTGTGCAGTGACTGTGAGAAAGGAAAACCTTGCAGTTATTTTGCACGTATCAAGGTGCCATAAACAGCAATGAGATGAATGGCTAATTATGTTTTATGATGGTGTTTTTGTTGCTTTTGGCCTCAGTGGAGGCAGAAACTTTCATGAAGACCAGAAAACTGTAAAGACCAGTTAGTTATTGACTTATTTTTATACTGGATTAATAATTCCAAGAAAATAGCAGGTGTCCTGGGGCATTGCTCAAGGTGATGGAGGGAACTTTTTTTTGGAATGACAGGAACATACCCAGTAACACTGAGTGTTGTCTAATAGATTGACTGGTAGCCTCGCTCCTGGGCCAAAAAACATACACCTCTTCCTGCAATTGTTTCTCTACTTCTTTTCTGCCCTATGGCAGTGCGCCAGATGCAAAGCTTTTAGTTATAAGTAGCCTTTTGTTCCTGACTATGTTGCTAAAATCTAGGCTGACACTCCAGTGCAGTACTGAGGGAGTGCTGCACTGTCGGAGTTGCCGTATTTCGGATGAGACGTTAAACCGAGGCCCCGTCTACACTCTCAGGTGGACGTAAAAGATCCATGGCGCTATTTCGAAGAAGAGCAGGGGAGTTATCCCTGGTGTCCTGGGGCCAATATTTATCCCTCAATCAACATCACTAAAACAGATTATCTGGTTATTATCCCATTGCTGTTTGTTGGAGCTTGCTGTGTGCAAATTGGCTGCCGCGTTTCCTACATTACAACAATGACTACACTTCAAAAATACTTAATTGGCTGTAAAGCACTTTGGGATGTCCTGAGGTCATGAAAGGCGCTATAGAAATGCAAGTCTTTTTTTTTGCATTTTGTAGGAAACTTAGCTTTACTATTTCTGTTGCTCTTTAGGTATTTTTCTATCATGGAGAGATGCACATCATCCCAATCCCGCAGAACCCAGGGGAACTGTCTTGGTTACCAGCTAGCAACCCCACCATCCCTCAAGCCCTCAACGTGCTCACCACTCATTCTGAAAAGTGCCTGGCAGCAGAACCCATTCGCAAAGCTATAAGCAGAC
The DNA here is from genome assembly GCA_030390025.1 of Squalus acanthias. Classification (NCBI taxonomy): domain Eukaryota; kingdom Metazoa; phylum Chordata; class Chondrichthyes; order Squaliformes; family Squalidae; genus Squalus; species Squalus acanthias. The sequence goes on along the minus strand of CM059446.1, from coordinate 7,447,504 downwards.
GCATTCAAAGGTAACTGGAATTGATTCTGAATCTTTATTATAGCCTTAAAAGAAATGATAATGCATTCAACCAATGTGTTCTTCTCTCTCTCCAAAAACTTCAGAAAAACAAACCCGATCTGTTGTAAAAATTCTGTTTTTCAAAGGCAAAATCTCACGCTTGCAGAGGTAGCCACAAACTAGCCTGCTGGAGAACTTCGAGCCTCCTATGTACAAAGGTTGTTCTGGTCTTGTGTGCTGGATCTGTCGGTGATTGGAATCTCTCGCATTACAAGATGCAGCTCCACAGAGTTCTCACTTATGCAATCTATAATTATCTCCCAGACCTTTGATCCATTGTTTTTAAAAATGTATCATTAGTTTCAGAACCCTTTGCCAGCCCTGTAAGCATATGTGACGCACGGCAGCATCTGGACTTAATGCAATGGAATGCCGTCAAGTGGGAAAATCCATTTCAGCATTCCTACACCACAGCCTGGAGTGTTTACTCTCCTCCGACAGATGGGCCCCGAGTCTCCGCTGAGCATTTCTAATGTTTGGATTCGTAGGAGAGATCGAGAACCATGAAACTGAGTTCTGCAGCTAACGTAACCGAAAGATTTGGTGCGTTCACTTTGGTAGTGATTAATCTTGTGTTCATTCTAGCACGCTGGGAGTCAGATTCAGATTAACCTCCAAGCAGAAATCGTAAATCCAGATACAGAGTAGCAATTAGTACCGGTATAGGGAGTGCACTGTAATCACGAAAACACAGGAATGTACAGGCCAGAAAAAGACCATTGCACTCAATCACATCTAACTGGATTTTTTTTTACCAGTGGTACTGATCAGTTTGTGCTTCCCCGATTGCCAGCGTCCAATATGCTGGTGAGCCGTGGTGTTAATCAGCTGAGAGGGGCTGCTCAGAACTCGCCCACACTTCAAACATTTGATTGATCGGCTAGTTTGCCTCGCTTGATATCCGCGCTGTTTAAACCAGTTGCTCACTGCAGCTTATTTTTGTTGCATTCGTTCAGTCCTAAACTGGCACTCGAGTGAAACGCTGCTAAGTGCTCACTTGAAATTGTTGGGTGGCACATGGCGCTAGGCAATATCCCGCTTAGAGTTTGGGACTGAATGACTGCAGCAAGAAAGCGGTAATATTTCAGAGGCGACGCTGTAAGGAGTCACTGACCAGCTCATTAATCATCTGTTTAAAGTGTCAGTGAGCTCTGAACAGCTCAGTCACATCAGCCTATGCTGCTCAGTTAGTAATAGTGTTGATTTGGGTTACTGGACAAGTTAGTCTCTATAACGTGGTTAGACTAAATATTGTTTTAAAGTGGTCTAGGCCTGCCGACTTTCAATCCTCCTTTCTTCAGTCTTGAGTGGTATCTCTTTGTCTTCCGCAGTTACCCAGAGAAGATTCATGGTGACCGACACCGAACTTACTGCTATGTTCCAGCAGCTGTTGCTGCAGTGCTGAAGCAGCGTCCTGACCTGTTGGCTCCTGCCGTCCAGGCCTTCTATCTACGCGATCCGACTGACCTACGTGCTTGCCGCCCCTTTAAGCTCTTTCTCCCCGAGACCCGTGTGATGGCTCTGGTAAGGACCTTCACTAGATGCTGTAGAAATGATTGCACCGTCAGACTGGGTCATAGGCAATGTTCCCATTAAGTTGTGCAGTTCCCACGCAGCTGGCTTTTAAATAGAAAAAACCGCGCATACGCGGGAATTTGGACGGGCCGCGCAATCTGTTAAAGGGGCCACGCACCCAAAAAAAAATTAAAGGGGGAACATTGGTCATGGGTGTATGCAGTATTGATGGGTTGTAAATTATCCATAAAATTTCTTGCACATGTTGGGCATTCCTTATTTGGGCATCAGTAAATTTATTTACTAGAATAAATTTACTAGAATGATACCAGGGATGAGGGACCTGGAGAGACTAGAGAATCTGAGGAGGTTCTCTTTAGAGCAGAAAAGGTTAAGTGTCAGCTGTGGCTCAGTGGGTAGCACTCTCGCCTCTGAATCAGTAGGTTGTGGGTTCAAGGCCCACTCCAGAGACTTGAGCAAAAAATCTAGGCTGACACTCCAGTGCAGTGCTGAGGGAGCGCTGCACTGTTGGAGGTGCCGCCTTTTGGATGAGACATTAAACCGAGGCCCCTGGAACTATTTCGAAGAAGAGCAGGGGAGTTCTCCCCGGTGTCCTGGCCAATATTTATCCCTCAATCAACATCACCAAAAACAGATTGTCTGGTCATTATCACATTGCTGTTTGTGGGAGCTTGCAAATTGGCTGCCGCGTTTCCTACATTACAACAGTGACTATGTCGAAAGTACTTAATTGGCTGTAAAGCGCTTTGGGACGCCCTGAGGTCGTGAAAGGCGCTATATAAATGCAAGTCTTTCTTTCTAAGCGGGGATTTGATAGAGGAATTCAAAATCATGAACGGTTTTGATAGATGTAAATAAAGAGAAACGGTTTCCAGTGGCAGAAGGGTTGGTAACCAGAGGACACAGATTTAAGGTGATTGGCAATAGAACCAGAGGCGACAAGAGGAAACATTTTTTTAGGCAGCGAGTTATACTGATCTGGAATGCGCTGCCTGAAAGGGCGGTGGAAGCCGATTCAATAGTAACTTTCAAAAGGGAATTGGATAAATACTTGCAGGGAGAAACTTTACAGGGCTATGGGGAAAGAGCAGGGGAGTGGGACAAATTGGTTACCTCTACCAAGGAGCCGGCACAGGCACGATGGGCTAAATGGCCTCCTCTGTGCTGTATCATACTATTCAGTGATGCATAGTCACGCCTGTAGCTGCATGCATCTACCACCAGATGGAGCTTCAGAGGCTATAGATTCCCAGTACTGCAGCATCACTAATTTGTTTGTCCTGACTTTCCGTGAGCAAAACCATGGGAGATCCACTAGCATTTTTAATCTGTTCTTTTAATTCACTTTCTCCCACTCTGCAGTGCTGAGGGAGTGCTGCACTGTCGAAGGTGCCGTCTTTCAGATAAGACGTTAAACCGAAGTCCCGTCTGCCCCCTCAGGTGGGCGTAAAAAATCCCATGGCACTATTTCGAAGAAGAGCAGGGGAGTTCTCCCTGGTGTCCTGGCTGATAGATATCCCTCAATCAACATCACTAAAAACAGATTATAGATTATCTGGTCATTATCACATTGCTGTTTGTGGGAACTTGCTGTGCGTAAATTGGCTGCCGCATTACAACAGTGTCTACACTTCAAACATACTTCATTGGCTGTAAAGCGCTTTGGGACGTCCTGAGGTCGTGAATGGCGCTATATGCAAGTCTTTCTTACTGAGGTGCTGACCTTGGCCGGGGCAGCATTAGCAAGGCATTGTCGTTGGCCTTGGTGTCCCCAGGCTAATGAGAAGGGGGAAAAAACAGTCCGGGCCTCGCTCTTCGGCGTAGGGCAGAAATTAATTCTGGCAGGGTTATTGTACAGATGCTTGTTCCTCTAGGATCATCCTCGCTGTTGGGGCATTGGGATATAGAGTTATCGGGAGCTGAGTGGAAAGAATTCCAGTCTCCAGGGACAGGTCTACCCATCAGATTCCCACTAGTGAGCCAAGGTTGGCTAGTCAATCATCAACTGTGTCCTGTAGTTCTGCAGACCCTCCCCCCCCCCCGCCCCCCCCCCCCCCCCTACCAGCCCGGCTTAGGTATCAGATGATTAAGTCCACCAAAGAAGGTTGACTTGGTTCCAAACTTATGTTACCTTGGCCCCAAGGATACCCCATTACCTCCATCTCGAGGTGAATAGTCACCAGTTGGTCATTAGACGACTGACCCGTGTGGGTTTAAGCCCTCCCTGCGTGGATAGCAGCTACCAGGAGCTCCTCACAAGCAGCATGATGAACTCGCCATAAAATGTACGGGTGAATGCCACTCTCCTGAGCCACAACATGGACACATGCCATCCTATCAAATGCTGGTTGGAGCTTTAGCTGCAGTTGCTTGCCTCTCTGTAACCCGCCAAGTCCTATGGAGAAAACTGGGGAGAGGGGATAAAATGAGAGCTTTGATTCACTGGCATATGAAGCAGTTATTCGTTTGTTATAAACAGTGCACGTAAGCATGATAAATGTGTACTTCTGGCGGTATTATCCAAATTCAGGTGTTAAATGTTCCCTTGCATTTCATTGCAACCCTTCTTTATTTTAGGTGACGTTTACAAAATGTCTGTACGCCCAATTACACCAGCAGCAGTTCATGCCAGATAGACGGAGTGGTTATACGCTGCCAGCACAATCCGACCAGCACTTCAAAGCACATGCACTGGGCATGAAACTGGTAGGTAATGCGGAATACCAGTGTTTTCGGATTCCTTGGATGTTCTACTGCTATTTAAAAATAAGTACTGTCCGACTGGCTTGCTATGGTGAGCAGTCTGGTTGTTGTTTGAAAGGTTAGGTTGATTTGGCTATGATAAATTGACCCTTAGTGTTAGGGGGGTATTAAATATGTGGGGTTATGGGGATAGGATGGGATATGTTAGGGGGAATTAAATACGTGGGGTTACGGGGGTAGGGTGGGATATGTGTACTGTGGGAATTAAAGCAGGGATAGGGTACTGGATTTGGATGATCAGCCATGATCGTATTGAATGGTGGAGCAGGCTCGACGGGCCGAATGGCCTACTCCTGCTCCTAGATTCTATGTTTCTATGACTCTGGGACGGGGTGGCGATTTGGGGGGGGGGGGGGGGGGGTGCAGAGAAACTGGTCAGAATAGACCTTGTGATCACCGAGACACAAGGGAGACTTTCAAGTGCTGGAGCTGGTGCAGAGAAGAGGCACAAGGCTATTGGAGGTCGAAGTTATGAGTAAAAACCTGGAGAAACTTGATCCTTTAAGTCTGGAAAGGAGGCGTCTGAGAGGTAACCTTCACGGGTAATCAAGATAGTTAAGGATACGAAAGGGATAAGTCTGGAATATTAATTTAACGCTCACTTCACGAGCAAGACAATACGATATGGGTTCAAACCAGTATAAAGCAAATTCCGAACTGGTACCAGGAAAAGCTTCTTCGCACAGAGTGATCAGAACCTGGAACAGGTTAGAGCAGTGGAGGCAAAAACCCAGGAATCATTTAAGAAACAGTTCAATGCTGCAGTGGTGGCACTGAGTTGCTTCTAGGTGGATGGAATTTGATTAGTATTTGAAAAGAAAGAATATGAAAAGATACAGGGAAATGGGACTATAGAGGAGACAGCTCCAGTTTAAGAACTAGCACCAGCACAAGTCCGAATGGCCTCCTGCTGTGCTATAAATCCCATGAGGAAAACACCCATGAATCATGAATAGATAAGTAAGTTATCGATTATCACTCAATAAATTGATTCTTTATTCCTCAGATTCCCTTTTCCTAATTCATCAGTACCCATTCTGTATTCCCAAGCCTCCCATTAAATCTTCTTTTATTTGTCTTTTAAAAAGCCTTTAAACATTTTAAGAGGCTTCCCAACTCACTTTAACAGTATTTGTGCTTCACATTGAAAATACCCTTTAAATGGGCTTGGGATTAAAAGAACATGCCAGGGAACGCTCAAATACCAGATTCACCAGCCTTCTGTTTGTATCTGCAGTCCCTAAGTTTAAAAAAAAAATGGAATTGAAACGTACTTTTGGTAATCTTACTTCAATTTTTAATAATCTGTCTCTACTGTCTGGTTAATTAGCTCCCCAGCAACTTCCGCACTGGGAATACGAGACGTCTGTGAGATGGCAGGGGAGACGATTGAGATCTAACACGGGTAGAATTCTAAAACCTCCTCCTGCCCAACTCTCAAACTATGGGCCGTATTTTGCGACCCCCTACGGGTGCGTATGAGGTGTGTACGCGCCTGTAGGGGGGCCGCGCAAGTTCCGGGTTTAGGCGTGCGAAGCGCATGCGCGAAAACCCCGGAACTTGCGATCTGTCAAGAATTCTCTTGACCGATTCTCCGCATCCCCGGGAGATGGGCCTCTGCGGGTGGAGAGTTGCGCTATTTGCCCAACTTCAGCCCGCTGAATGCCTGTCAAATTCTTACGCCTGGTAAAAGCAGGCATAAGGCTTGCTTTTACCAGCATAAGAGTTTTAAAAAAAATAGAAAAATAAAATTTTATTACTCATTTATACATTAAAAGCCCTGTCCAATAAGGTAAGTTTATTTTTATCCCCGTTAATGTATTTTTTAAAAAAAAATTAAATTTTCGTTTAAAATATTTAATTAAATGGCATTTTAATTAATTTTAAATATGTAATTTTTTTTATTTCACGTGTTTGTGTATTTTTTAAGTGATGCCTATTCATACTTATAGGGATTCCGTACGTATGCAACTCCCATAAAAATGAATGGGGATTCCCTTCTTTTATTGGTTGGGCCGGCCCACGTGATCCCAGGGGTGCTTGCGAACCACCTGCGCCCCTGGGATACGTGGGGCTCTGCCCGCGCGGACCCGGAGAGGCCCAGGATCGCAAGCCTCCATACCTCCCGGGCCACCAGGTACATTCGTAGATTTTTTTACAGGTTGGATGCATCCGCCCATGGGAAGCCTCCGATCGCAAATTTTGGGCCTATGTTTTACTTGACCACTTCTGGAGCTTTTGCTGGCCAGCTGTCTTTTTAAAATGGTCTGTCTACCGCACTGTTTTATTTACCGGCATCTCCACATCATTATTTAGTTATGCCTTGGGGTTTTTGAATACTTAACTCTAAATACTGTTAACCCCATTTTAACCTTCAGCTGCCTCGGCCCTAAGCTCTGGAATTCCCTCCCTAAACCTCTACGCCGCTCCACTTCTCTTTCCTCCTTTAAGATGCTCCCTAAACTTCGACCAAGCTTTTAGTCATCTGCCCTAACATCTCCTTATATGGCTCGGTGTCAAAAAAAATGTTTTGATAACGCTCCTGTGAAGCACCTTGGGATATTTTATTACGTTAAAGGCGCTATATAAATATAAGTTGTTTATATGACACCCATTTTCTCCGTTTCATTTTCTAGGCCCATGGCTTTGAGATCCTGTGTTCCAAATGTTCGCAGCCCTTGCCTAGTTCTAAGACTGGGAGCAGCATCTCCAGTGACCCTCTCTGGGAAGGATTTGTAAACAGTCTAAAGAAGAATGCCTATTTCAGGGTAAGGGCTGAAGCTGTTTTCACTCACTGTCTTGATTATCTTCAGTGATGGCACTGCTGGAGTGTTGCAGATGAGCGTGTTAGGTTAAGTTGTGATTGCACTAGAGAGGGCACAGAGGAGATTTACGAGGATGTTGCCAGGACTGGAGAATTTTAGCTATGAGGGAAGATTGGATAGGCTGGGGTTATTTTCTTTGGAACAGAGGAGGCTGAGGGGAGATTTAATTGAGGTGTATAAAATTATGAGGTGCCTAGATAGAGTGGATAGGAAGCACCTATTTCCCTTAGCAGAGAGGTCAGTAACCAGGAGGCATTGATTGACAGTAATTGGAAGGATTAGAGGGGAGTTGAGAACTTTTTTCACCCAGAGGGTGGTGGGGGTCTGGAACTCACTGCCTGAAAGGGTGGTAGAGGCAGAAACCCTCACCGCATTTAAAAAGTACTTGGATATGCACTTGAAGCGCTGTAACCTGCAAGGCTACGGACCAAGAGCTGGAAAATGGAATTAGGCTGGATAGCTCTTTTCCGGCTGGCACAGACACCAATGGCCTCCCTCCGTGCTGTAAATTTCTGATTCTAAGTTGCAGTGAATCTTTTTGAGGAGAGTTTTAATACCGATTTCACAAGTTCTTCGGGATTTATGAGATCAACTCAGCTACTTTCCCCACCCTCCGAGCTAGTGTCTGTGTATAATTTCCCCCCCCACCCCCCAAGATCTCCACTGGTTTTCTTTTGTTTAACGGGCAGACAGATGAAATGAGCAACTTCAAATTGTGTTCTGCAGAAGGAGCATTCCTGCTCCATGTAGGAAAAGTGTAACCACGGGCTACGGTAGTTTCCTGAACCTAACAACAATGACTACACATCCAAAAAAAAAATACTCAATTGGCTGTAAAGCGCTTCGGGACGTCCTGAGGTCGTGAAAGGCGCTATAGAAATGCAAGTCTTTCTTTCTAACTGTAGTTAAACATAGAGCCATTTTCTCAACACAGTAGCTGCACTTTTAGCTTCCAGACAAATGTCGAACAATTTGCTCTATAGTCTTGATTGTGGTTTTTCTAATATTTCAAAAGCATGTAACGGTGCACATCAAATAAGGGCTGTCCATGCTGGGAATGAAGTGGTTTTCATTTTTGGCAGCTCTCTCTCTCAAGGCAGGGGTAACAGGATAAAGCCTTTATTCTGTTCCTACATGAACTCAGGCACATCTGTACTGAATAAAAGTTACAATCTGTATCTAATCAAGTTAAAGTGACCTGGGAGCCACATTTGAGATTTCCACTTCCACAGAATAGCCTTCCCTGCTGCAACAGTCGTGTGATTCTTATTTCAAAAAAGAAAAGGAAAAACAAATTTCACACAACAAGTTCCTTGTGAAACCTGACAATCTGTGATGCACAAAAATCCTTGCATAAAACACGTTAAATTCCTTCATTGCCTCGCCCTTCCCTATATCTGTAACTCCCTCGAGCCCTCCAACTCGCCTCTCTTTTGCCCCCCTCCCTCCAAAACCTCTCCATTCCTCAGACTTTGCCCCCTCTCCTCATCCCACCATGGGTAGCCGTGCACACTGGAATTCCCTCCCATAACGCCTCTGCTTTACTACCTCTCTCTGCCTTTAACACCCTCCTTAAAATCTACCTCTTCGACCAAGCTTTTGGGCACCATCCTAATATCCTCGACTTTGGCTCACTGTTTTTTCATTAAACCTCTGTGAAGCAGCATGGGGTGATTTTTCCTCCATTAACGGTGCTGTATAAATGCAGGTTGCTGGATTTGTCGTGCCCTGTTTTGTGAAACTGAATAAAACCTTGTTTCATCATCCAGCTGTCCAAGAGCATAGTGAAAAGGAAGAATTGCATCTTTTTCCACCTTGGAATTGCCTAAAGAAATCTCTGAACCTATTTGATTCTTACCAGCAGATGACAGCAGTGCACTATTTGAATGTTCAAGTGACATTTAGTGATGGGAGTTGTGTAGTCGAACCTTTGTATGACATTGTTTGCAGTGCTGAAATATTAGTTTGGCCCCCCACAGGTCTGGGTAAACATAAACACAATCAATAACAATTTGCATTTATAATGCACCTTTAACACGGAGAACGTCCCATGGCACTTCACAGAGGAGAAATGAAGGGCGAGCAGTAGTGGGAGAGTTGGAGATGACTGAAAGCATGGTTGAAAAGCTAGGTTTTGAAGAGGCTTTTAAAGGCAGGAAGAAAAGTAACACGGGAAGGTAGAGGAAGGGTGTTGCAGGGAGTGAGGTTGAGGTGACTGAAGGCTTTGCCGTCACTGGTGGTGCTGAGGGACGTCCGATTCAGAGGAGAGCAAGGACTAGGGTGTAAGGCTGGAGGGGGTTACAGAGCAAAGCCATGCAGAGATTTGTAAAAGACGATAGTGAATTGATCTATCCAAGCTGCAGATTCTGTATTTAACCTTTATTCCTGTTGTCACCCAGTGACACCAGCAGTTATTCTCTAATCGGTACAGCAATAGATTTTTGTTGGGTATGGGTATCAAGGGATATGGAGCAAAGGTGGGTAAGTGGAGTTGAGGTACAGATCAGCCATGATCTAATTGAATGGCAGAACAGACTTGAGGGACTGAATGGCCTACTCCTGTTCTTGCGTGGTCCCTCCACAAGCTGTTTCTGAATGTGAAATCCCTAAACCTACAGAATTTTGAGTTGTAACGTTCACATTCCCCCCATGGCCTCCACGATTCCTTAGTAACGGCGACTTAGAAAGTTTTCACTCAGCGAAAGGCTCTTTAAAATGCTAGATTTATAAAGCACGATTAAAGCCCACTTGTAACATTCAAGGTTTTTCCACTGAGGCAGCTTGAGCAGTAAACACAACTGGGTGAGACTTCTCAGCTTTCAGTGGAACGGTTCACATTCCCGCGTCAATGACCAGCTTCATCACCTCAAACGCATCTCCGGCCCCAGTGACTTAAGTGACAATACAAGACACCATGGATGCTAATGAAAATAAGCAAGCATGGTAATGTGGGGTGCAGTGGGCATTGGAATATAGGTAAGTATCAAACCCCCAATGGCAACTTTTTTTTTATTCGTTCATAGGATGTTGGTGTAGCTGGCAAGGCCAGCATTTATTGCCCATCCCTAATTACCCTTGAGAAGGTGGTGGTGAGCCGTCTTCTTGAACCGCTGCAGTCCGTGTGGTGAAGGTGCTCCCACAGTGCTGTTAGGGAGGGAGTTCCAGGATTTTGACCCAGCGATGATGAAGGAACAGCGATATACTTCCAAGTCAGGATGTTGTGTGACTTGGAGGGGAACTTGGAGGTGATGGTGTTCCCATGTGCCTGCTGCCCTTGTCCTTCTAGGTGGTAGAGGTCATGGGTTTGGGAGGTGCTGTCGACGAAGCCTTGGCGAGTTGCTGCAGTGCATCTTGCAGATGGTACACACTGCAGCCATGGTGGTGAAGGGAGTGAATGTTTAAGGTGGTGGATTTAATGTCATTGTATTGGGTAGATTTCAGTCCGAGACCCCTGTGGTATCTGAGAGCCCTGAAATAAATGCTATCCATTGCTTCATTGTGTTAAATATGCTGTTTCAGAAATGCAGATAGGCTGAGAACTGTTGTCATTTTTTAGTTTTAAACTATACAGGAGAGCATAAGCACACTGACAAAAGACCATTCGAGAGCTGGGAGTCCTGGAGAGCAGAAAGGGAATGATAATTAACTCAACCCTATATAGCTCATGGGATTGTAGGGTGAATGATTGGTTAATGGAGCATGTATATTGCGCTGTGGCTTCTGCAACACCTGATTTAATGTTGGAACAGGTGAATGTGTTCGTGCAAATTTGCTCTAATGTTTGCTGCTCTCTAGCTGGTAACAGTGACTTTCCCCAATTGCGAGAACGAACCAGCAATTGTAAAACTGGGCAGGGGCACTTCAGCTGCCTCGGTCTGACGCCTGCCAAAGAAAGGCTCTGGTGTCAAGCCTGCATGTGTTTGTGTCTCTGTCAGAGGCACCTTTTGAAAGCTGCCTATTGCAACTCCAGTTAGTGCCTCCCAAATTTAAACACAGTGCTGAAACTAATTTAAATCGAGTGCCTGGTGATCGAACTGTTGTCTTTAGCCGCTCTTCACAGAGGACATTGGAAAGATGTCCTACAGAACATGCAGCGTGAGCCAGTACAGAGCAGGATTGGCCGAGGTCAGAGGTCCCAGCATTCCTGGCTGGAGAACAGCATGGAATCGCAAAGACAGCAAGAGGATAAATAATAAATTGAACCCTCCCACAAGACAGGCAATGCATTAACATTGAAAAGACTAGTTTTATTACACCTAGCAGCTTGATGCGAGCAGGTTGTGTGTTTGTTTCTGACAGGGACAGCTGGAGGGTTCTGCACGATACAGAGAAATGCTCCAAACGGCAGAGATTTACTTCCAACAGTCTGTCAGCAGACCCAAAAGGTACAGTACAAGATGTGTGCTCTGTGTGCTTACGTTTACAAAAATGGACTTAAACTACCTCACTCAACAGACCAGGGAACACTTTCTGTGTAAGTAGTTGTTCTGATATATTGAATAAAATCAAGATCAGTACATTGCGTATTAAGGAATAAACTTAATTGTTTATTTATATTAACTGCTTCTCGTCCATTTAGAGTGTAGTTTCTAAGCAGCTGTATTTGCGCACACACTGTTGTTTTACTGTCATTGATTGTGGCTCGCAAGCTGGTGACAGCACCTTCCCCAGTCGCTGGAATTAAGCCAGAAATTCGAAGAAGAGCCTTGCTATACACTGGAGCAGCGGGAGCACTTGAGCTGTTTCCTTCTGACAGCAGACATGAAACATCAGACTCTTTGTTGGAATTACTGTCGGAGCCACCTGTGGAAGCCTCCCCATTTTGATGGTGTGCGGCCAACCCCCCCCCCCCACCATGGCAGCATCGCTGTCTCTACACTGCCAGTGTTTCTCTGACCGTGAAGGTGCCATCGGCAGCAAATCGAACAGCTCGAAATTGATGACTTGAGGCTGTGGTTCAAGCAAACTCCTCTGTGATTAATTACCAATTAATCCATCTGGAAAGGTGCTAGTCTAAAGCATCTGTATCTCTGGGACAAACCTTATGACTGAAAAGATTAAATTGATACAGAATTATGAACTGCTTTGTTCTCTTGCTGGCCGTGCTTTGTATGTTTGCTGACAAATCTCGCCCAGCTGTATTTGCTACAGAAAAGCCCTGAAGGATTACGGCATTGACTTAAAACCTGCCATATAATTACAGCAACGCCTGTGTAGCACCTTTCACATAATAAAAACAGCTCACGGTGCTTTACAAGGGGATTGAGGGAATACTGAGCTGGAAGTGGGAAATAAGTTTTACGAGTGGTGACCTAAAGTGTAGTCAAAAGGGTAGATTTGAGCAAGCGTTTGTAGGTGGCGACAGATGTCAGCAGGAGGGGAGGGGCACACAAGAGACCAAAGTTGGGGGGAGGATTCTTTATTAGCTGTGCTTTTTGACTGTATTCAAGCAAGGGTCTCCAGACATTAAGGGAGCTGTTGGTTTGCGAACACACTATTTCTGTTGCTGTACATTCATTTAAAAAAACATTTTCTGCAACAGTGTCAGCATTGCAGGGGTCCCTGGGAGTGTGTGTCAGCATTGCAGGGGTCCCTGGGAGTGTGTGTCCGTATTGCAGGGGTCCCTGGGAGTGTGTGTCAGCATTGCAGGGGTCCCTGGGAGTGTGTGTCCGTATTGCAGGGGTCCCTGGGAGTGTGTGTCAGCATTGCAGGGGTCCCTGGGAGTGTGTCCGTATTGCAGGGGTCTCTGGGAGTGTGTCTCAGCCAGCATTGCAGGGGTCCCTGGGAGTGTGTGTCCGTATTGCAGGGGTCCCTGGGAGTGTGTGTCAGCATTGCAGGGGTCCCTGGGAGTGTGTCCGTATTGCAGGGGTCTCTGGGAGTGTGTCTCAGCCAGCATTGCAGGGGCCCCTGGGAGTGTGTGTCAGTATTGCAGGGGTCTCTGGGAGTGTGTCAGCATTGCAGGGGTCCCTGGGAGTGTGTCCGCCTTGCAGGGGTCTCTGGGAGTGGGAGTGTGTCAGCATTGCAGGGGTGAGTGGGAGTGTGTGTCCGTATTGCAGGGGTCTCTGGGAGTGTGTCTCAGCCAGCATTGCAGGGGTCCCTGGGAGTGTGTCCGCCTTGCAGGGGTCTCTGGGAGTGGGAGTGTGTCAGCATTGCAGGGGTGAGTGGGAGTGTGTGTCCGCCTTGCAGGGGTCTCTGGGAGTGTGTCAGCATTGCAGGGGTGAGTGGGAGTGTGTGTCAGCATTGCAGGGGTCCCTGGGAGTGGGAGTGTGTCAGAATTGCAGGGGTCCCTGGGAGTGTCAATATTGACAAGCGTTCCCCCCCCCCCCCCCCCCCCACAGAAAAGTTTTAAAAAACGCTGCACTAATGTATTGTAACCGATGGAATTGGAGATACAAACTATTTTTTACGCTTTATTGTGACTTGATGGAGTATTCATTTAAATCATAAATGCCAGCACATTGAAAATATAATATTATTCCCACTTATGTGAATACTACGTTTAAGTTAGGGTTTTACACCAACTTTTGGGACACAGTCCCAAGTAAAAGAACATTGCTAATTTTTATGCATCTTATCAAACTTCTTAATTGCTCATAGATAATTAACTTTTTTTTTAAAAGTCACATTCACTCTTTCTGGTCTCCTCAGTTCATCGACCTTGAGCCCAGGAGAGCAGGTCCTACAGCTTCTGCAAACTCTGTCCTGCAGTGTGGAAGAACTGCAGAAAGAAGGGGGCAGCCTCCCTCCAGAGGATGGTGGGTACATTTGAGTGACGATGTCTGAGAAGTTCATATTGCAGACTTTGAGACTGTGCAATACAAGTCAAAGGAACAATACAGGGCTGCGGCCAAACCACAACTTGAGGCACAAGGTAGACATTCAAACCCTGGAGGCCGTGCACAGAACGGCCGTGAGACTGATCCTTAGGACTGAGTATTGAGGGCCGATTCGAGAAACCTGAAATACGTCCGCTAAAAGGAAGCTTTGTAAAGGTGCACAAGATCATTACTTCAAATTACAGTACCAGTAGGACAAGGGCCTCGGGTTCAAACTAGCAAACGGCAAATTTAGGACTGATGTCAGGAAGTTCTCTCAGATTGATCAACCTGTGGTACGGACTCGGGGTATTTTAGTGGAGGCAGAAACCTTGGAATTATTTAAAACAGCCGGAGATTATGATGAGTTATAACGGTTGGTGTTTCTGGATGGATAGGTTAGGATGGGCCGAATGGCCTTTTCTCACCTCTCTGCATATTGTAGCTGGATTGTGGTCAGATGGTGTAAGGCAATATGTGTGGGAATGAAATATAAAACTGGCTGCAGTGGAGCTCTTTAATTAAAGGGATGTGGTCTGGTGACTTGTTTTGCGGTTGTCTTGCCGGTGTCCTGACATGACTTGTTGCCAGTGGCACCTGTGATCACATGCTTCTCCAGTCTCGGCTTGCTCAGTCCTTTCTTCTGCCATTAAAAAGATTGGGATGGAAATGCTCATGTGAAACACACCCTGCCATCAACACTTTTTACTCTTCCCATTATCGATGAGAGGATTTACATGAATACCATACGTAACCACTTTATGGCCAAGTGGTTAAGATGGCATACGGGAAATTATCCTTCATTAGCCGAAGCATAGAATATAAGAGCAAGGGAGGTTATGCTTGAACTAGTTAGGCCACAGCTAGAGTACTGCGTACAGTTCCGGTCACCACATTACAGGAAAGATGGGATTGCACTAGAGAGGGTGCAGATGAGATTTACAAGGATGTTGCCAGGACTGGAGAATTTTAGATATGAGGAAAGATTGGATAGGATTGGATTTCTTTGGAGCAGAGGAGGCTTAGGGGAGACTTAATTGAGGTGTATAAAACTGAGGGGCCTAGATCGAGTGAATAGGAAGGACCTATTTCCCTTAGCAGAGAGGTCAATAATCAGGGGGCATAGATTTAAAGTAATTGGTCGGAGGTTTAGAGGGGAGTTGAGAACATTTTTCACCCAGAGGGTGCTGGGGTTCTGGAACTCACTGCCTGAAAGCGTGCTAGATGCAGAAACCTTCATCGCATTTAAAAAGTACAGGAAACTCTTTATTAACCGGCACCCAAATATCCGGAAATCTCTCTTAACCGGCAAAATTCTTGAGTAGGTAACCGGGGTTTTCCTTCATCTCTCGTTTAAAATTAACTTTAAAAAAAACCCCGAGGCATTTGCCTTGTATCGGAGCGTGTAGATTGGGAGGGGAATGTGCAGCCCGGGTAGGCAGCGGACACGACAGATGGTCAGCTGGCGGTCCCCGGGGAGACGGAGCTCCGAATGCAGGCGCATGTCAATGTGTACGGGGCTCTCGTACGTTGGGAGATATAACTCTCCATTATCCGGACTTTTTGATTAACCGGCACCACGCCGGTCCCGTCGGTGCCGGTTAATAAAGAGTTTCCTGTACTTGGATATGCACTTGAAGTGCCGTAACCTACAGGGGTTACGGACCAAGAGCTGGAAAGTGGGATTAGGCTGGATAGCTCTTTTTCAGCTGCCACAGATACGATGGGCCGAATGGCTATCTTCTGTACTGTAAATTTCTATGATTCTGTGGCCAGATGCTTCACTCCTGTCTGCGCTCTCACCTTGTTTTTGATTCCTTTGCCTACCTAGATGACAGCTGGCTGGATATTTCCCCGGAGGAGCTTGATCAGTTGCTGGAGGAGGCCTCTGGAAAGAAACTGCTGAATTCTGCCAGACAGGAGGAGGAAGGGGATTATGATCTGCGTGACGTCACCGAGAGTATGAAGGCTTTTGTATCGAAGGTGTCCTCACACGAAGGTGCAGAGATACCACGGTATGGAACACAAGTATTATTTATATACACCTTAAAAATCTTGGTGTGTTTGCAATCATTTATAGTGAGCCTGTAACATTGGTCTGTAGGGTGTTATGTGATTTAACATGGATCGATGTTGGAATTTTGATGGGTCCATGCTGACTGCATAACACGCATAGGCCAACCGAGATTTCAGTATTGGTCAAGTCTAACCACATAACAGCAAAGACAAATCAGACCATTTGGGGAAATTGGATTAATTTTTAGCTGCCGTGACGGTTTCCCTTTCCCACCCAACCACCCCCCCACCCCCGCAAGCTAATCCCCTGTTCAGTGATTTGCCCATTCAACTGACACTGCTCCCTTCCAGACTTCCCTCCCTAACTCCCTTTCCCAAGTGTCGCACCTTTGCTTTTTCCCTCCCACGCCCATCGAATGCTCCAACACCACCTCCTTCCTCCCTCTGAGGCCCATCCCAAGCATTTCAGCCCCCATTCTTTCGGCCCTCCCAGGTGAACCCCAGGTCATCCAGTTGTGACTCCACTCCTTCCCTCCGACTGAAGGTTACTTTAAGTAAACCAGCTCCACTTTCCCCTGGTTCAACAGTAAGAGTCAGCTTCCCATTCTATCTGATCCCAAATGCAGCAGCCAGGTAGGCACCCCCCTCCCCCCCCCCCCACTTGATCCGTCCCTGACTGCAGCCATCTGACTCTAAAGGTAGGTGCATGGCTATTGAGTGACCATTTAAATGCAATTAAAAAGACAGCATTGTTTATTTCTTTCAATGTTATGATCATGTTTTATTAACTGAGTCTATTTAGAATTCTTGCAATGTGATTTGAAAGCTTCTCATTAACATTGTCATCTTTTTGGTGTTTATATAACAATTTCTAATGAATAAATCATCTATTCAAGTTATATAAATATGATTTTGTCAGTTATGTCCTGCAGACCTGATTGTCCTGTGCTAACCGTGTGACTGTGCATTATCACTCACTGGGTCACTTCAGTTCCACCACACTGTCCTTGCTGAGGTCTGCTTGATGCAATGCTTTGTGGATTGTATTGAAAAATAGACCCACTTACATTCCGCATTTTAAGAGTCGGAATGCGGGCCAGTTTTATGTTTTTTTTTAACCTCTTTCTGTTTTGTCTCCCTCCTGTAATCAGTTGGTTCAAATATCCTATCATTTGATATACTTCCTGTTATCAAATTGGTTAATGTACTCAGTAATTAAAGTTATTAACTTAAATTGACAAAATAGCAAACATAGTGTTGTAATAGCTGCTATGGCGATATCAAAAATATGTAAAATCTTATGTCTGTGCACATTTCCTGTTTACGAGATCCTACTTCCTTTGTCATGTTTTGTCATATTCCTATGTCGCCTCTTTCCATTATAAATTCCCGTGTCCACTTGCAATGGAAACTGCCTATTTAAATGTCACATTGTAATTAAACCCTCCCACCGGTGGTGGCACTGTATCATTTGTTTTGTATCTCCCAGCACTTGAGTCTGTACTGCGGAGAAACTCCTATGCTGCAACCAATTCTATTTCTCTGTTCCCCAAGTTTCTGTAAAATTCACTATTTATCCATAAATATATAACCTCAAAAAGTATATAAAGATAAGAACAGATTGTATGACTTTAACATGGAGACAATTACATCTGCATGCTCTGGTCCAATTATCTCCGCTCTCTAACCCCACTTCATATGAAGATCACACTTGACCTGACTTCCCATATACAAAGCCACAGGGGATCGACTAGTATATGCTAAAAATGTTAGGTGACCAATATGTAGCAGAAGGCTACTTCCAGCTATGAATGCTCAATCTTACTGAGCAACTCATTAAGTTTGTTATAATGTCCTTTGAAAATGATTACTAAACCTTTATTATAAATGGAGTACCATTGACAGTGCATTGTAAAGATTCTTTCACTTCTCCAGATGATCAACTCTTGCTGCTGTGATATCCTATTTGTGATAAAGCTACACCTTTTCTTCTTTCTCAATCTTCCTGTCAGGTCTTCAGCTACCAGCCAAGTCCAATTTGATGTGAACTCCTTCGCCAGTGCTTTGGAAAAGATTCTAGGTAGGAATCTAGGCTGATGCTCTGTGCAGTACAGGAAGAGTCATCCTTCATAGTAGACGTTAGAGGTCCCATCTGCCCGTTCAGGTGGATGTCAAAGAACATCTATAACAAGAAAAGACTGGTTAACGTTTCAGGTGTATCATCAGAACTGAAACGTAAACCTATCTTTACACATACTGGTGGACCTGCTATTTCTGTTTTTTACGTAGTCTTTCTCCCCACCTCGGGCCATTCTGCTGCATTGACAGTGCTCTGGTCTTGATTACAGGGGTGGAATCGGATCAACTTGATTCTGATGATCTTGATGAGGAAGAGGATTATGATTTATTGGACAGCGATGCAGAGTCTGACACGAGAGGGGAAAACCCAGAGGAGGATGCGTCGGCAGCAGAGACTCTGGAGAATATCCGAGACTACATGGAGCAGATGGACCAGGAGCTGGCAGGCACCCACATTGGCAAAAGCTTTACTAAAATCACCGGTGAGGTATGTTACCTGTGGAGAAAGACACTCCATTCATATTTGGATTCTTGTAATGGGAGCACAGAATTCTCACAGCGTGGCACTCTCGGTTGGTACCATCTTGGTCACCGTCATTTTTAACAGCCTTGTCGACCCTGCCCAATGGTGGCCCACGCATCAAGTGGGCCTAAAAGCAATTCCGTGCCCTTTTTTTGTCTCAAATGGTCATTTGAATCATAACTTGCATGAGACCAACGTTCCCGCTAAGCTGCGCAGCCGCGCAGGGGTCTGGAGGTCCCGCACAGGCCGCTCACTGGCTTTTATATGGAAGAAACTGCGCCTGAGGGAGCTAGTCTCGCACCCTTTGGGTTTAACCTTGTGTGGAGTATAACTCCAGATCTTAAAAGTGATTAAATGATGCCTTGGTCAACCTGGACACTTACTAAGTTTACTCGGAATTTATCCAACTGAGTGTGTGCAGACATAATCCCTATTAGCGCAGACACGCAGAGTTCTCTTCTGGTTGAGCTGATTCACATTGGAGTCAGACATTAAAAACAAGGTTCTGACGAAGGGTCATCGACCTGAAACGTTAACTCTGTTTCTCTTAAATCTGTATTCTCTGGTTACTGAACCTTTTGCCATGGGAAACAATCCCATTATTTCAAAATCCTTCACGATTTTGAACACCTCTATTAAATCTCCCCTTAACCTTCTCTCCTCTAAGACTAAACTCTGTTCTCAATTTCTAAAGTGCTGCTTAGACACACAATCTTCCAAATGTGAGAATCACCCCCCTGCATACAGGAGTTGGCAGGAGTAACATATTGGGTCTAATGGATGAATGCGCCTCCCAGCACACACTTTTTTTTCTTCAGGGGATGTGGGCGTCACTGGCAAGGCCAGCATTTATTGCCCATCCCTTGAGAAGGTGGTGGTGAGTCACCTTCTTGAACCGCTGCCTGACCTGCTGAGTGTTTCCAGCATTTTCTGTTTTTATTTCAGATTTCCAGCCTCTGCAGTATTTTGCTTTTGTATTAAAAAACAAGGTACTGCCCAGCTGTAACTGGTACTGTAGCTACCAGCCTCTGTATAAAGACCCCAATAGGCTCAAAGCACGTGTTTTCTCAGGCCTGACATGGCGATGTGCTGTATTTACCCTGAGTCACGAATGCTGTTTTCTGCATGATCACCTCCTAGGTTGGCGCAGACAGACCTGATCCGAGTGAAGAAGCAGAGGGTGAATCGGAGACCGAGTCTGGGGAGAATTCGAAGATCCAGCCTGTGGACGTGGATTTGAATCTCGTAGAGAACTTGCTAGAGTCGTACAGCTCACAAGCCGGCCTAGCTGGGCCTGCCTCGAACATCCTGCAGAGCATGGGGATACGTCTACCAGATAACCAGGACATATGAAACCTGCTGTGGCACCTCTTAAATCTTTGCCGCTGCTCCGAGATCTACAGTTTCATTATGACTAATGTCCCATCACTGAAGAGTTAGCAGCCTTTAAGGCTGGGCGTGGGGTAGATAACAGTCGAGATTTACCATAAAGTGGAAAAGCTCAAATACTTTGAAAGCAAACTATTGTATAGGACTAGAGTCTATGAGGGAATGCACCTTTTTTATATTTTTACATTTTCCATAAAATCTTGCAGAAACTATTTTTGTAATTGTAAATAAATGTGAATGCAAACAACAAATGATGTAATGAGGAACAGAGTCATTATCTCAATGTCCGGGTGTCCCGCAGCACTTCACAAACAATGACTTGCTTTTGAAGTGTAGATAAGTAAGTAAATGTAGCAGCCAGTTTGCATGCAGCAATATCCCATAAATAGCAATGAGATGAATGACCGGTTAATTTATTTGAGGACGGATTTAGATTCACCTGAACAGGCAGACAGAGTTTCAGTATACCATCTCCTCTAAAAGATGGCACCTTCAGCAATGCGCCGCTACCTCAATACTGCACTGAAATTCAGACTAAACTCTGTTCTCAATTTCTAAAGTGCTGCTTAGACCCACAATCTTCCAAATGTGAGAATCACCCCCCTGCATACAGGAGTTGGCAGGAGTAACATATTGGGTCTAATGGATGAATGCGCCTCCCAGCGCGCACTTTTTTTCATTCAGGGGATGTGGGCGTCACTGGCAAGGCCAGCATTTATTGCCCATCCCTTGAGAAGGTGGTGGTGAGTCACCTTCTTGAACCGCTGCAGTCCGTGTGGTGAAGGTGCTCCCACAGTGCTGTTAGGGAGGGAGTTCCAGGATCTTGACCCAGCGACGATGAAGGAACGGCCGATATATTTCCAAGTCAGGATGGGGAACTTGAAGCTGGGGTTGTTCTCCTTAGAGGAGAGAAGGTTAAGGGGAGATTTAATAGAGGTGTTCAAAATCGTGAATGATTTTGAAATAATGAGAAATTGTTTCCCATGGCAAAAGGTTCAGTAACCAGAGAATACAGATTTAAGGTAATTGGCAAAAGAACCCAAGGCGAGATGAGCAGAATATTTTTTACACAGGAGTTGTTGTGATCTGGAATGCACTGCCTGAAAGAATGATGGAAGTAGGTTCAATAATGGGCTGTATTTTGCGATCCCTACGGGTGCGTATGAGGTGTGTGCGTGCCCATAGGGGCCGTGCAAGTTCCGGGTTTAGGCATGCGCTAAAACCCGGAACTTGCGATCTGTCAAGAATCCTCCTGACAGATCCTCCGCGACCCCGGGAGATGGGCCTCTGCGGGGGGAGAGTTGCGCTATTTGCCCAACTTCCGCCCGCTGAAGGCCTGTCAAATTCTTACACCTGGTTTTACCAGCATAAGAATTTTTTAAAATAGAAAAATAAAATTTTATCACTCATTTATACATTAAAAACCCTGTCCAATAGGGTTTTTAGGCCCGTTAAAACATACACTTTTTTCAAAAAATTAAATTTGTTTAAAATATTTAATTAAATAACATTTTAATTAATTTTTAAATACGTGATTTTTTTTATTTATTGTGTTCGTGTATTTTTTAAGTGATCCCCATTTCATACGTACGGAACTCCCATAAGTATGAATGGGGATTCCCTTTTATTATTGGTTGGGCCGGCCCATGTGATCCCAGGGGCGCTTGCGAACCGCACGTGCCCCTGGGATACGTGGACCTCTGCCCGGGCGTACCCGGAGAGGCCCAGGATCACAAGCCTCCATACCTCCCGGGCCACCAGGTAAATACGTAGATTTTTTTTTTTACAGGTCGGAGGCATCCGCCTGCGGGAAGCCTCCGATTGCAAATTTTGGGCCATTAACTTTCAAAAGGGAATGGGATAAATACTCGAAGGGGCTGACCTCAAAAGCCCGGTTTGTGTGATGTAATGTTTCCTCGCTTTATTTGCAACAAGAATCTAATGTAGATCCCCTGACACCTAACTGGGTAAGTGCACCGGGTGCTGTGGAGCTAAGCAAATCCGATAGGTCCCAGTTTGACCCTTGGTCTGGACTTGGTTCTGTCGCACCCACCACATCATTCTGCGATCAGTTGCAAAGCCTTCAGCTGTCCTATCCCCACACTCTGAAATTCTCTTTCTAAACCCCTCTATCTTGCAACCTCTTCCCCACGTTCAAAAGCCTCTTCAAAACCTACACCTTCAACCACACCTTGCTGAGCTCGGGAGGGGAAACACCACCACCTCTTAAGTTCCCCTCCAAGTCGCACACCATCCTAACTTGGAAATATATCGCCGTTCCTTTTTAAAAAAAACACGTGGTGCAGAAATACCGTCGATCTTATTACTAATTCCACCTCCTGCAATGTTCTCCCCTCCTGATGTCGAGGTATCCTTCCACAGGCACTAGCAGCCCTCCCAGTACCTTATGAAAGTGGTCATTCTCCCTGCAGGAGCCTAAACGGGCAGATTCAACAGGTTATCTGTCCATCAAACGGCAAGGAGCAAGAATCCAGGTTTTTGACCCAGTGACGATGAAGGAACGGCGATATATTTTCAAGTTAGGATGGTGTTGTTGACTGGCCTATGCAACGCTAAAAGCGAGGCGAGGCACAGCTCAGAAATATTTTGCTCAGTCTGAAAAAGGGAAAAGTCAATAACTATGCTGGCCCGAAGAGAAGAGAGGGTGCTAGATTTTGCAAGCACACCGCTGTGAAGCGGTGGGAGCTCATTTGGAGCACGTTGCCCTGATGGCTGAGAGTTTATCCAATTCCAGTGAATGAATGGAGCTGTACAGACCGGGCATGTCCCAGGTTCGAGCTGATTTAGCTCTTGGCAGTGGGAGCAATACAATCAGTCCCTCTGTCCTTAGGGAAAAATCCACTAGTTACCATTCCTGATCGCTGGCTAGAGACCCCTGCTGGAAATACATGTGTAGTGACATTGGTGCATTGAGCCTGGCTGTGATGCCATCCATGGGTAGCACTCTCACCTCTGATTCAGAAGGTTCTGGGTTCAAGTCCCACTCCAGAGACTTGAACACGAAAATCTAGGGAGTGCTGCACTGTCAGAGGTGCTGTGTTTCGGCTGAGACTTTAAACCGATGCCTCATCTGCTCGCTCGGGTGAAGGTAAAAGATCCCACGGCCCTATTTCGAAGAAGAGCAGGGAAGTTATCCCCGGTGTTCTGGCCAATATTTGTCCCTCGACCAACACGTAAAACAGATTATCTGGTCATTATCACATTGCTGTTTGTGGGAGGTTGCTGTGCGCAAATTGGCTGCCACATTTCCTACATTACAACAAAAAAGTACTCCGTTGGCTGTAAAGTGTTTTAGGATGTACTGAAATTGTGAAAGGCGCTATATAAATGCAAGTCTTTCTTTAGTCGAATAGCTTTCCACCATTCACTATTGAGGTTTATACATGAATAATGGTAACTCGGACATGGTACTGGAGAGTGGTACACATGAAACTAGCAATGAATCAACACCCTCAGGTGAGTCAAGGAGGAAACTTACCCACTGACTTAAATTCCAATACTTGGAATATACTGAGCAGGTTTCAGACGGGGATTCTCACTGCCTCTTTTCTTGTTGATGTATTTTTCTCTCTAGTATCTTTGTATAGGTAGATGACTACTCCACTGGCACTGATGAGAAGGCTAGTGAAAAGTGGTGGTGAGAAAATCCATTCACCTGTGACAATGTTCTTCAGAGTCAGTACGTCCGTCTTTGCGACCTCAATCATGCTCATTGTCAGTGCTGAGCTCAGCAAGGTGAACAGGCAGATGAGAAAATTCAGCAAACACCCCAGGAGTAGCACCATGGAAAAGAAGCTCAGGAAGAGCAGACTGGTCCAGCTGCCCGAAGGGATGATCTGAGGACTGTCTGGATGGAGAAAGCAGTACACAAACAGCAGTGGACAGCTGTTAACGGTGCAGGTGTAGTAGACATCCACCAATGACTTCTTGCGGTCTTCGCAAATCTTCTGGATCAAAGTGAGGTAAGTGCTCTTGAACATGAGGTTTAACAGTCCGTATACATACACAACCGCTTCATCATTGAAGTTGTGAAGCCCTGAGGAGGAACAAATTAGAACAGTTCATATTTAGAAAGCTGGATTAAAAAGGTTGGCAATGGTTACTTTTCCCTCCATCCTTTCACATTCCTCAAAAAACTTCCGCATTCCAAGAGGACGTCCATTGAGCTGCTGCCAACGGCACCCTGCAGGTGGGAGATACGCCGCGCTCTGTATTACGGCAACAGTGGTAGATAGAATTTAATGAGGAAAGTGCTGCGCATAGGAAGGGAAATGGGTGACACGTGTACTCCGTGAATGGTGTTGGAATAGCGAAGGATGAAGTTGAAAGGAACCTCATGCCGCTCAACAATGTCTAACCAAGGTCGGGCAGCTGTCAACAAAACCAACAGAACGTTGAACAGTAGAATACAAGTGAGAAGTCGCACAACACCAGGTTATAGTCCAACAGGTTTATTTGAAATCACAAGCTTTCGGAGCGGCTGCTCCTTCTTCAGGTGAAGTGAAGAAATACAAATGGGCACAGCATATATAGACAGAGAACAATGCCTGTGCAAAGAACAATTCCAGACTACTACAGTTAATCTTTCTAACTGCCTTTTATCACACCTCGGCAGAGAGACAATCACGGCAATCAAATGATCCAAAGACATTACATCAAAGACGATAGCAAAATACAACAAAGACAATGAGGTGGGGTCGCAGGGGGTCTAATGTGTCAGATGCTGCAGTCTGTATGGAAAACCAAAAATTTTAAACTTTTTATTTTTTTACTGGAAATCACATCTGTGAACAAGCCAACAACGACTCGAGTCTGGATGACTCTACGTCAGGTGGAGTTACATGTAGCGTGACATGAACCCAAGATCCCGGTTGAGGCCGTCCTCATGGGTGTGGAACTTGGCTATCAGTTTCTGCTCGATGATTTTGCGTTGTCGTGTGTCTCGAAGGCCGCCTTGGAGAACGCTTACCCGAAGATCCGAGGCTGAATGTCCTTGACTGCTGAAGTGTTCCCCGACTGGGAGGTAACAATCCTGCCTGGCGATTGTTGCGCGGTGTCCGTTCATACGTTGTCGCAGTGTCTGCATGGTCTCGCCGATGACGGCGAGACCATGCAGACACTGCGACAACGTATGAACAGACACCGCGCAACAATCGCCAGGCAGGAGTGTTACCTCCCAGTCGGGGAACTTCAGCAGTCAAGGACATTCAGCCTCGGATCTTCGGGTAAGCGTTCTCCAAGGCGGCCTTCGAGACACACGACAACGCAAAATCATCGAGCAGAAACTGATAGCCAAGTTCCGCACCCATGAGGACGGCCTCAACCGGGATCTTGGGTTCATGTCATGCTACATGTAACCCCACCTGACGTAGAGTCATCCAGACTCGAGTCGTTGTTGGCTTGTTCACAGATGTGATTTCCAGTAAAAAAAAAGTAAAAAGTTTAAAGTTTTTGGTTTTCCATACAGACTGCAGCCTCTGACACATTAGACCCCTTGTGACCCCACCTCATTGTCTTTGTTGTATTTTGCTATTGTCTTTGATGTAATGTCTTTGGATCATTTGATTGCCGTGATTGTCTCTCTGCCGAGGTGTGATAAAAGGCAGTTAGAAAGATTAACTGTAGTCGTCTGGAATTGTTCTTTGCACAGGCATTGTTCTCTGTCTATATATGCTGTGCCCATTTGTATTTCTTCACTTCACCTGATGAAGGAGCAGCCGCTCCGAAAGCTTGTGATTTCAAATAAACCTGTTGGACTATAACCTGGTTTTGTGCGACTTCTCACTTTTGTCCACCCCAGTCCAACACCGGCATCTCCGCATCAGTAGAATACAAGCCAGAGGAAGTCCTGCTCAAACTGCATAGTGTTCTGGTTTACCAACACCTTGAGTACTGTGTCCTGTTCTGGTCACAGAGACATTCATTTGCTAAAGTGCAGAGAAGAGCCACTGGCTGATCCCCAGCATCAAAAGGTTTGACCTCTAAGGGAAAAAGTGGAGAAACGTGGGCTTTTTAGCTTTGAAAGGAGGTGCTTTGAGAGATGATCCTACAGGAGTTACCCATGATAGCGGAATGGAAAAGGAAAACTAGATGAAATTACACGAGTAGACAAGGGGACGCAGGCTGAAACTAATAAAAGACAATTTTAGGACTGAGGAGATTCTCCTTCGCGCAGTGACCAGTGCACGGAATGGGCTCTCGGATAGGATCGTAAAAGCAAAACCCTGGAACCATTCAAGACCAGTTGAATGCTGGAATGTGGCGGGGTGGCGGGGAAGTTCATTCCAGATGGATGAACCAAGATGAGCGGGTTGGTCTTACTCATCCACAATTACGCTATGATCTTGCTAATTGACCTAGAAATATACTACTGTTACTGGTTGTCTGTTCCGCATCTCCACTGTGCTCTGGGGGGGATAATTCCTCATCACTAACCTTGACTGAGGCTTGTGAATTCCGAAATGGTGACCTTGAGCTTGGTGCACACAGTCCAAGTTAAATCACCTCCTCCTTATCAATACCTCTCAATATTCCAAAGACCTGCATCTCCTCTTAGTCTCGAGGAACAGCACCTCATCTTGCGATTAGGCACTTGACAGCCTTCCAGACTCAACATTGAGTTCAACAATTTCAGACAATAATCCCTGCCCCCATTTTTCATGCTGTATGATTTTGCCATTCCCATTCGCAACATTTTATCTTTCCTGCCTCTTACATAAGCACAGTATATTCTTCAATTCCTTCCTCCCCTCCCACCCCCCTGTCTCTGCACCTGCTTAATATCTGTTACATCTCCAGCTTTTTCCAGTTCTGATGAAGGGTCCCAGACCTGAAACGTTAACTCTGTTTCTCTCTCCACGGATGCTGCCTGGGCTGCTGAGTATTTCCAGCATTTTCTGTTGTTATTTCCTCTTAGTCTTTCCCTGGCAACAGACTTTGTTCTGTAGCTTAATTCAAGTCACCTCTCACCTAAATTAAATAAGTTTAGGGACCAACAATAACCAATTTTAACAAAACCACGCTGGTGCTGCGAGAGTTAATGCTCCACCAACCATTTGTTGATCGGTTTTCGGTATTTTTTGGAGAGAGAAAAATGAAGCTGCTGTCGAGCACCCTTAGTGACATTCGGTTTGTTATTCGCTGTCTTGCAGAAAGTAGGTTTATTATGAGATACAAGGGGAAATTTGGCACTTGCCGCAAAAGACAGAAAAATTCTCCAGTATTGCCCTCAGCTGGACAAACAAGAGCTAATGGAATCTAACCTCTGTGGTTAATGATTGGCAATATTTTATGAACTACCATGACTATAGTTGGGAAGAGATGACTTTATGTCTGAGGGCAATTTCAAGTAGAGATAAAAAGAAAGTTAACTGCAAATGCTGGTTGATATTTGTGAAGAGAAAAGCCAGGTTAACGTTTTGGTTACAGAACTGGGAAGAGAGGGCAATGTCAGATTATCACAAAGGGTTTAATGTTAACCTATCTTCTCCTTTATAGATGGTGGCTGGACGTGTTGTGTATTTACCAGTGTTTCTGTTTTTATATCACTTTTGACAACAATAACCTGTGCTTATAATAGAGCCTTTACCGTCCTAAGATGCTCCAGAGCACGAGCGAGGAGAGGTGAATGTAGGCTTTATTGAAGACAAAAATGAGAAGTTGCACAACACCAGGTTATAGTCCAACAGTTTTATTTGAAATTACGAGCTTTCGGAGCTCTGCTCCTTCGTCAGGTACAGTGAGGGAATACAAATCGATTACAAAGTATATATAGACAGAGAACAATGTGTCTGCAGAGATACAATCCGTCAGGGAGGCATTACATCAAAGACACAGCAGAGTACAGCTAAGACAATGAGGTGGGGTCACAGGGGGTCCAACGTGTCAAATACTGCAGTCTGCAGTTAAGCTTTTTACATCGTTGTCTGGTTCACAGATGTGATTTCCAGTTTTTTTTAAAAAAAGTAAAAAACTTAACTGCAGACTGCAGCATTTGACACGTTGGACCCCCTGTGACCCCATCTCATTGTCTTAGCTGTACTCTGCTGTGTCTTTGATGTAATGCCTCCCTGACGGATTGTATCTCTGCAGACACATTGTTCTCTGTCTATATATATTCAGCCTCGGATCTGCGGGCAAGCGTTCTCCAAGGCGGCCTTCGGGATACACGACAGCGCAAAATCATAGAGCAGAAACTGATAGCCAAGTTCCGCACTCATGAGGATGGCCTCAATCGCGATATCGGGTACATGTCACGATACAGAACGTGACTTGACATCATGGCCGGTCTTTCCAGGTTTTTTAAAAAAAAACTAACACAAGAATCAAACACAAATGGAGAGGATATGCAGCCAGCAGGTGTTTTGACACGTTGGACCCCCTGGGACACATCTCATTGTCTTGGCTGTGCCGTGTGTCTTTGATGTAGGGAAAGATTTGAATACATTTTTTGTGTGTTTATATTGTGAATTCTGGGAGATTCTCTCACAGCTACCCTACCTGAAGAAGGAGCGACAGCTCCGAAAGCTTGTAATTTTAAATAAATCTGTTGGACTATAACCTGGTGTTGTGCGACTTCTCATATATATAGTTTGTAATCGATTTGTATTCCGTCACTGTACCTGAAGAAGGAGCAGAGCTCTGAAAGCTCGTAATTTCAAATAAAACTGTTGGACTATAACCTGGTGTTGTGCGACTTCTCATTTTTGTCCACCCCAGTCCAACACCGGCATCTCCGCATTATTGAAGACAGGTATTGAACAGACTCTTCAAGGTAGAGACGTAGCAAGGTGGAGGTGTTATGAAAGAAATTCCAACGTGCAGCAGCACAAAGGTTGAAGGCTTTGCCACTGAGGATGGAACAGAGGGAGAGAGGGTGGGAAGCTGCGTCGAAGGTACAAACTGTGGCGTAGGGCTAGAAGATGTTATAGAGGTAGGATGTACATTAAGATAGGAAGTAGAGTTTGAAATTACAGACTTGCGTTTATATAACATAGATCTATATAACATTTCTTTAACAAAAGCTTAACATAGAATGAATTACTTTGACGTGCAGTGATCTATGTAAGCTATGCTGGAATAGGGTGACCATATTTTCTAAACCGAATCCGGGGACACACAGGGTTGGAGCACAGCAAAGTAGCCAGGACGTGTTTCAAGAAAACTGGCACGGCGACTTTGTTGCTTCTGCTAGTGGAATACGCGTAGAGACAACGCCATTTTCACTTTCGAATCTTGCATGTGTTCTGGCAATAGTGCTGCACCATCTACACTCATCCCCGAATACCCTAACTTTTAATTTCTCAATTTTAAATCTGTTCCAAACAGACTGAGATTTTCCATACAAGGTGTGAAACAGCCTCTGTCTCAGAAGGTTTCAGCAGCCTCTGCCCGGGGTGGGGGGGAGAATTTAGAGCTTGCCTTATTCAGTAAAGAAAACATGATGCACCGTACTAATCTGAGGTAAAGTAAATCCACTCCGCCACCAGCTCCCACCGCGCCTTCGGCTTCTCCCGCGCATTGTACAGGTTCCGCCCTCCGGCCAGTCACTATTGGCCGAAAGACAGGGTCAGGTGACTCAATCGCCCAGAGTGCAGTGCGGCCCGAGCTATCGACGGGGCCTTTTCTCTGCCACGCTGCCATTGTGGGAAGGCCAGGGCCGCCATCGTCGCCTCCGTTCAAAGGGCTCCTGAAATCCGTTCCTGAGCTCCCCCCCCCCACCCCGCCCCCCCGGGATTTCTGTACATGCGCGTTTAAAAAAAACAAAGACTCTATACGGGGACGTGCTTTCTGAACCGGGGCCTCTGTACGGGGGACATTGTTTGCCCGGGGACACAGTAACCTCATCCGGGGACTGTCCCTGGAAAACGGGGACGTATGGTCAGCCTATGCTAGAAGTATGATGGTTTGTTCTCCGTCGCGTCTTACCTGCAAGAACTGAACACAAAGTGACCAGCAGCACCAAGAAAACACTGCTGGAGGAAATTCTCTTTTTCAAGTTAAATGTTTCCACCAGTGCCAAGCTGGCCAAGGGTGTAAACCGTCTGATGAACGTGAAGACTGTGAAGTTGGAGCTGGTCACAGCCCACAGGGTTAGGACTGAGTGAAAACTGAAACAAATGGAAGGGAGCAGGAAAATCTCTCCACTCTCCAGTAAGTAGGGCTGGATCTCCAACAGTCGGGTTCGCCTCAATAATTGCAGTACGACAATGGTCAGCAGTGCCTATCAAAATATAACAACAGTATCATAAAGGAGAACTTGTATTTATATAGCACCTTGTCACGTCTCCCAGAATGTCTCAAAGCACTTTGCGTACAACAAATTACTTTAAAATGCAATGACTGTTACGTGCACTAATGCAGCCAATTTGTGCACAGCAAGCTCCCACAAACAGCAATGTGTAATGACCAGATAATCTGTTTTAGTGATGTTGATTGAGGGATAAATATTCATTCTGCTTCTATTTCATTTCCTGCTTTTTTCCCCAGTTCTGACGAAAGGTCTTCGACCTGAAACGTTAACTCTGTTTCTCTCTCCACGGATGCTGCCTGGCCTGCTGAGTTTTTCCAGCGTTTTCTGTTGTTATTTCTGCTTTTATTAGTGTTGGTTGAAGGAGGAATGTTGGCCAGGACTCCCTGCTCTTCAAATAGTGCCATGTGATCTTTGAAATCCCCTTGAAAGGCATATAGGCACTTGTTTTAACTCCGACAGTGCAATTCACTACTGCCCTGGAGTGTCTGCCCACTTCATGAAGCCCTAATTCCTGGAGCGGCGCTCAATCCACAATGCTCTAGCCACATTGGTGAGCCACTCATCAAACCTCTCCTGCAATGTTTGCACTGGTGTCAGCTAGAGTGCCACTAATTCTCTGAATTCAAATATAAGTATTTTTTGGTGCAAAAATAACATTTAGGTTCTTTTTGGACACACAAAATTGCTTGTCACTGGAAGAAAGACTTGCATTTATACAGCGCCTTTTACGACCACCGGACGTCTCAAAGCACTTTACAGCCAATGAAGTACTTTTGAAGTGGAGTCACTATTGTAATGTAGGAAAGACAGCAGCCAATTTGTGCACAGCAAGCTCCCACAAACAGCAATGTGTAATGACCAGATAATCTGTTTTAGTGATGTTGATTGAGGGATAAATATTGGCCCCAGGACACCGGGGAGAACTCCCTTGCTCTTCTTCGAAATAGTGCCATGGGATCTTTTACATCCACCTGAGAGAGCAGATGGGACCTCGGTTTAACATCTCATCTGAAAGACGGCACCTCCGACAGTGCAGCAGCACTCCCAGCACTGCACTGGAGTGTCAGCCGAGATTTATGTGCTCAAGTCCCATGGAGTGCGACTTGAACCCACAACATTCTGACTCAGAGGCAAGTGGGCTGCCCACTGAGCCACAGCTGACACTGAGAAAGTGAGAGTTGGCAGCTCATTCACAGCACAACACTTAAAGAATTGACATACAACCATAACGGGTGAACGAAGGCCAGCAGGCCTATCACAGTTCGTCTTGTTCACTGGACACAGCAATCTCATGCACCATTGTCCCCAGCTACTAGTAATGCTGAATCCTGCGGAAAGCAAAAAATACCTACAACCAATTTCAGTATATATTCAGGGAAATTCTTCCCTGACTCTTCCTACATTACAACAATGACTACACTTCAAAAAGTACTTAATTGGCTGTAAAGCGCTTTTGAGACGTCCAGTGGTCGTGAAAGGCGCTATAGAAATGCAAGTCTTTCTTTTCTTTCTGACTCCATGAGGCAACCAAGCAATCTTCCAGAGACCGCAAATGCCTGTGTTCCCTGAAACACCAGTAAAAATTCTACAAACCCATATAATAAAAACAGAACTTGACTTATTCAATCACCATCAACCAGTGACACTGATTTTAGGCAATAGAAGCCACATTATAAATACTTGAAGGGAAAAAATTTGCAGGACGATGGGGAAAGAGCAGGGGAGTGGGATTAATTGAATAACTCTACCAAAGAGCCAGCACAGGCACGATGGGCTGAATGGCCTCCTTCTGTGCTGTATCATTCAACAACAACTTGTATTTATATAGTGCCTTTAACGTAGTAAAATGTCCCAAGGCGCTTCACAGGAGTATTATAAAACAAAATTTGGCGCCGTGACACATGAGGAGATATTAGGGCAGATGGTCAAAGGGGTAGGTTTTAAGGAGCGTCTTAAAAGGAGGAAAGAGAGGTGGAGAGGTTAGGGAGGGAACTCCAGAGCTTCGGGCCATGGCAGTTGAAGGCACGGCCGCCAATGGTGGAGCGATTGAAATTGGAGATGCTCAAGAGGCCAGAACTGAAGGAGCGCAGATATCTCGGAGGGTTGTAGGGCTGGAGGAGATTACAGGGATAGGGAGGGGACGAGACCATGGAGGTGATTTGAAAACAAGGATGAGAATTTTTAAATCGAGGCGTTGCTTAACAGGGAGCCAATTCTATGATTCTATATATCAAAGGTATCATTCCATTATTCTATATATTAAAGATATCATTCTATGATTCTATATATTAAATATATCATTCCATGATTCTATATATTAAAGATAGCATTCCATGATTCTATATATTAAAGGCATCATTCTATACTTCTATACATCAATGACATAATTCTATATATTAAAGATATTCTATGATTCTATATATCAAAGGTATCATTCCATGATTCTATATATTAAAGATATCATTCTATATATTAAATATATCATTCCATGATTCTATATATCAAAGACATCATTCTATAATTCTATATATCAGACATAATTCTATATATTAAAGATATCATTCTATGATTCTATATATCAAAGACATCATTCTATAATTCTATATATCAATGACATAATTCTATATATTAAAGATATCATTCCATGATTCTATATATCAAAGGCATAATTCTATGATTCTATATATTAAAGACAAGGCCACTTGTTTTGGGTTTTCACTGACAAATGGACACAATTGGGGGGATTCAATTCCTAAAACACCAGTTTCCTGGTGCTAAGAGCAGAATTGGAGTGACTCAGTCGCTGTGAGCAGAGTGGTCCTGGCGATGGATACACTTGGCCACTGTCCTGTATCCAATTTAAAGCCCCCACCCCCGGCCGCTCCCGCTGAGCATGTTGGGAGTTGTAGTTCCCGGCCGAGCCGCTCGCCATGATAACAGAGCGAGCCGCAGGGGCCGGGACACTACAAATCCCAGGCTGCGCGGCGCCGGCGCCGGCGCCGACTCTCCTCACCTGGCAGAGGGCGATGAAGGCAGGGAAGTTGAAGCGGTACTGGCCGATGAAGATGCCGTTGAAGAAGTCGGAGAAGGCGGAGCAGACCGTGTAGAGAGCCGCGGCCGAGAGCCAACAGCCGCACTGCAGCCACGTGTGGCCGAGCTCTTGAGCAGGGATCGCTGCTGCCATCCTAGTGGGAAGTGGGAGTCCAACTGCAGTCAAATTAAAAATTAACTACAAGCCATTTACAGTGGACGAGCCAGCCTGAGCTGTCTCCACAAACCTTTATTCCCACAGCAGTCAATGATTTACAGGATACTGAAACCCTTCCTTGGGTTTAAATTTAAAAATAAACCCTGGAAATCTGAAATAAAAGCAGAAAATGCTGAATGTACACAACAATTAGGACACCCCACTCCCACTCTGACCTCTCTGTCCTCTGCCTCGTACACTGTTCCAATGAAGCTCAACTCAAGGAACAGCACCTCATCTTTCAATTAGGCACTTTATAGCTTTCTGGACTCAAACATAGAAACATAGACATAGAAAATAGGTGCAGGAGTAGACCATTCGGTCCTTCGAGCCTGCACCGCCATTCAATGCGTTCATGGCTGAACATGCTACCTCAGTACCCCCCCTCCCCCACACAGTGCAGATAGAGGCCATTGAGTTCAATAATTATAGATCGTAAACTCTACTCCCATTTTTTCAGATGGCAGCTGTTGATAATGATTCTGATATTCCCATTTACACTTCTTCCAGACACATCTTTTGTTTCTTTACTTGTCCCATTACCCTCTCCTTTTACCTTGCACCATCATCCCCTTTGTCATTTAATCACTCCTGCCTTCCACCCTATCACAGACCTTCCCTTTCCTCTCCCCTCCTGCCTTTCCCTGCCTCTGCACTTGCTTAAACCCTGTTATATCATAAGAGTAAGACAAGAACTTTTTCCAGTTCTGACAAAAGGTTCATCAGCCTGAAACGTTGACTCTGTTTCTCTCTCTACAGATGCTGCCTGACCAGCTGAGTGTTTCCAGCATTTTCTGTTATTATTTCAGATTTCCAGCATCCGCAGTATTTTGCTTTTGAATTAGGACAAGAGGAAAGATTGGTTAACCTTCTGTGTGTGGCCTTGACAAAAAGCTATAAATGTTAAAAGGAAAGACAAAGAATTGCATTTATATAGTGCCTTTCATAACCTCAGGATGTCCCAGCCTGCTTTAACTTGTCTATTCTTTTAGCTTGTTCTACGCATTTCCTACATTACAACAGTGACTACAATTCAAAAGTATTTCATTGGCTGTCAAAAAAGAAAGACTTGCATTACTATAGCGCCTTTCTCAACCACCGGACGTCCCAAAGCATTTTACAGCCAATGAAGTACTTTTTTGAAGTGTAATCACTGTTGAAATGTAGGAAACGCAGCAGCCAATTTGCACACAGCAAGCTCCCACAAACAGCAATGTGATAATGATCAGATAATCTGTCTTTTATTGAGGGATAAATATTGGCCAGGACACTAGGGAGAGTTCCCCTGCTCTTCTTTGAAGTAGTGCCATGGGATCTTTTATGTCCACCTGAGAGAGCAGACAGGGCCTCGGTTTAATGTCTCATCCGAAAGATGGCACCGTCAGCAGTGCAGCACTCGCTCAGTACTGCACTGAAGTGTTAGCCTAGCTTTTTGAGTTCAAATTTCTGGAGAGGGACTTGAACCCACAACCATTATATTCAGAGGTGAGGGTGCTACCCACTGAGCCACAGCTGACACGAGCTTGACACAGCTGTCAAGAGCTTTGAAACATCCTGAAGTCGTGAAAGACGCTATATAAATGCAAGTTCTTTCTCTTTATCAGATGCTGATGGGTTTGCTTTGTATTTCCAGCACTTTCTTAATTTCCTTGGGAGAACATGGTATTGGTTAGGCCAGAGTAAGGGTGGGTTTCTACAGTAATTTTAGCATTGAGGGCTTGACAGGGTAGATGCTGAGAGGCTGTTTCCCTTGGCTGGAGAGTCTAGAACTAGGGGTCACAGTCTCAGGATAAGGGGTCAGTCATTTAGGTCCAAAATGAGGAGAAATTTCTTCACTCAGAGGGTTGAGAGTCTTTGTAATTCTCTACCCCAGAGGACTGTGGATGCTCAGTCGTTGAGTATATTCAAGTCTGAGGTCGATAGATTTTTAGACACTAAGGGAATCAGGGGATATGGGGTTAGGGCGGGAAAGTGGAGTTGAGGCCGAAGATCAGCCATGATCTTATTGAATGGCGGAGCAGACTCGAAGGGGCCGAATGGCCGACTCCTGCTCCTAATTCTTATGCTCTTATTGCTACGCAGTGGTTTCCAAAGATGGTGGCCAGATAGCTCCAGAGGCAGATCTGACTCCAGGAGAGAGCAGTGCTAGATCCATTGGAGAGTCTGTATAACAGCAGTGCAGTATCAAACTGAGATTCAAAACTGATCAGGCGTTCCATGCACTATTTAAACTTGCTTGGAGCTTAGTATTGAGGCTGTGGCATTCCCTTCCACACTCATTACATTTAAATTTTAATGGACAAGAGCACAGCTCTACATAGAAGTATAAACATGAAATAAAAAGAGAAAATGCTGGAAATACTCAGCAGGTCGGGCAGCATCTGTGGAGAGAGAAGCAGAGTTACCATTTCAGGTCGATGAAATAAATTTTATAAAAAGTTTTAAAGCAAGGAAAAGAACAAAAAGAAGAGACAGAGGGCAGGAGTGATTAAACAACAAAAATGATGATGGTGCAAAGCAAAAGGAGGTGATACTGAGACAAGTATAGAAACAAAATATGGTTCCAGAGGAGATGTAAATGGTTACAGCAGGATGTGTAGAACTCGATCCTGGCTGGGAGAATTGAAATAGGAGATAAGCAGTATAAACTAGACATGGCCTGAAATTACTGGTGTTAGATCGATAGCCACACGGTGGAGTAGTTGTGTACATTGGGCGCTCTGATATAGATAGAAAGGCTATCGGAGCCATGGGAAAGCTGTATGAGGATGATACCATGGACAAGAAAATATGGTTACAATGTGAGATTTTTTTTAAAGGGGCTGGATTCACAAGCAGAAAACGCTAAGGGCGAATCTAATTGGTGTTCAAAATTCTGAAAGCAATTGAAAGTGTAAACAGTGAAAGATTATTTCCACTGGTTGGTGAATTGGTAACAAGAAGGCATAAACTGGGACTAGTATATAGCATAAGTATTGGTGGAGGTTGGAAGAAGCTTTTCAGGACGTGGAATGCATTCCCAAAAGTGACTTTTGAAGCTGAGCTGATCATAGCACTTAAGAGGAAAATATATAAACAAATGAAGAAGAAAAATATTAAAGGTCATGGGAAAAAAGCAGGAAAATGGGATTTGAGTTGATAGCTTCAGTGGGGAGAAAGAAAGAAAGACTTGCATTTATATAGCAGCTGTCACGACCTCAGGACGTCCCAAATCACTTTACAGCCAATGAAGTACTTTTTGAAGTGTAGTCACTGTTGTAATTTAGGAAACGCAGCAGCCAATTTGCGCACAGCAAGGTACCACAAACAGCAATGTGATAATGACCAGATAATCTGTTTTAGGTGTTGGTTGAGGGATAAGCATTAACCAGGATATCGGGGAGAACTCCCCCCTGCTCTTCTTCGAAATAGTGCCATGCGATCTTTTACATCCACCTGAGACGGCAGATGGGGCCTCGGTTTAACACCTCATCCAAAAAAACGTCACCGACTGACAATGCAGCGCTCCCTCAGCACTGCACTGGGAGTGTCAGCCTAGATTTTTGTGCTGAAGTCTCTGGAGTGGGATTTGAACCCACAACATTCTGACTCAGAGGTAAGAGGGGCTACCCACTGAGCCACGGCTGACACCACTAGCACCACTCACAAGTACGATGAGCTGAATGGCCTCCTGTACTGAAAGATCTATGATCTGCAACAATCTGCTGCTGCTAAAATAAGATTGAATCAAATTGGGTACTAAAGACATTGGGTACAGTCTGGGTTTGGAAGAGTTACTGAGTCTAACAATGTGTGAAGGAGGCGAAGTATGTTTATGTTTGGATCGCCTGCAACGATGATTCAGCTACAACAATTTGCCTCTGGGGACTAACGTTAGGAAGTTCTTCTTGAAGCAAAAAGTGATTAATACTTGGGGTAGACGTCCAAGTAGAGTAGTGGAGGCAGAAACATTCGAGGCAAGTCCAGAAATATTTGGATGCTGTGATGGGAGACTGAAGGTTTTTTCCGGATGGGTGAACTAGGATGGGCCGATTGGCTTTTTCAATCGCTTTTATCTTCTGATCTTGAGTAGCTTGTGCCCGCTCTGCAGAAAACCGTGGCCTCAAAGGGACAGGACATTTTGATCCTTCGCTGTCGGCTCTTCTTATCATTGTGAAGCAGAATTCACCAAGTGTTGGATTGTTCGCCCACTGATAGGAAACGTGAGCTGGGAATAGACCATCGTGAGACCGGTTAGGTTCACCCTACTGATAATGTGTTGTTGCAATCATAATCCTGCTCAGTACGACTTGTCAGACTTGTCCTTGTGGTTGTTACTAGCTCCCTACTGAAGCTATCAACTCGAATCCCATTCCACTTCAGCGGCAGAATAACAACAACAACTTGTATTTAGATAGCACCTTTCATGTAGAAAAAACATCCTAAAATACTTCACAGCGTGCACTCAAAAAAAGGCATTGTATATTAAACTGCATAGTGCTTCTGTCATTGTAAAGCAGCCTATCAAACGACCAATGAGGAATATTAAGGGCGATCCGCCAGTATGTGAATGATAATAAATGTAAAGATTGTTAGAGCAGCTTACTTAAAATATGTACATTGTACTGCAGTAAGCTCCCAAACCCGCAAACTCCACCACCTAGAAGGACAAGAGCAGCAGGCGCATGGGAAACACCACCACCTCCGAGCTCCCCTCCAAGTCTCACGCCATCCCAACTTGGAAATATATTGGCTGTTCCTTCACCGTGGCTGGGTCAGAATCCTGGAACTCCCTCCCTAACAGCATTGTGGGAGCACCTTCACGGCACGGACTGCAAGGAGAAAGCGGCTCACCGCAACCTTCTCACGGGCGGCTAGGAATGGGCAAGAAATGGTGGCCTTGCCAGCGACACCCGTATCAAGAGAATGACTTAAAAAAAGTGTAACAATGAAAAAAAAACTGTGGGCTGCCACATTTGCCTCAGTAAAAAGTGGACCCTGAATACAACCCTGTTATCACTGGTGCTGCAAAGGTTGCATGGAGTAGTACTACAGGGTAACAAGGGGATCTAATTAAAACAGTACATTAAGGCAGGTAGCAGTTACTGTAAGTGGTGTAACAATTGCAAAAAGGACTGTTAAAATATTGACAGAGTTCAGGTGATCGCTTCAGTGGCTGCAAATGACTCGGAGCAGCTGGAAGATCCGCGATAGTTTCTGCATTTATTATTTATGTTTTGACTCTTCCTGACACTTTATATTTGGGTTAATAGAAAAGTGAAGGATTATACTAATATTGTTATTTATTATGCAGTGTGACAAGTGGCAATTAATGCTGGTGATAAGGGACGAAGTGCCGAACTGGATTTTAAAAGGGTCCATCAGTGACAGGTTTATATTCCTAATGTTGGAGCCAAGATTACGAGATGAGTTCATTGAAACCAAGTCTGATTTTCAGGAGTCCTGTATATTTGGTAAAAGAAAGACTTGCATTTATATAGCGCCTTTCACGACCACCGGACGTCTCAAAGTGCTTTACAGCCAATGAAGTACTTTTTGAAGTGTAGTCACTGTTGTAATGTGGGAAATGCGGCAGCCAATTTGCGCACAGCAAGCTCCCACAAACAGCAATGTGATAATGACCAGATAATCTGTTTTTTGTTATGTTGGTTGAGGGATAAATATTGGCCAGGACACCGGGGATAACTCCCCTGCTCTTCTTCGAAATAGTGGCCATGGGATCTTTTACATCCACCTGAGAGGGCGGACAGGGTCTTGGTTTAATGTCTCATCTGAAAGACAACACCTCCGACAGTGCAGCACTCCCTCTGATCTGACCTTTAGGTTCTACACAGTCTTCAAAACAGTAAAAAAAAGAGTAGAGGAACAATAAAACTGTTTTATTATTTTTACATCTTTTTACTACATGCCGACAGGAATTTATTTTAACTCACAGGTTATATTTATAACTTCCTGTTTACTCTCACTCTAGACACAAAAGGCGTCAAGGGGTATGGGGAGAGCGCGGGAATATGGTATTGAGATAGAGGATCAGCCATGATCGTGTTGAATGGCGGAGCAGGCTCAAAGGGCCTACTCCTGTTCCTATTTTTCTATGTTCTATATTTCTATGAGTCAGCAGAGTCTGCGGTGTGTTACAGGAATGGGTTTCTTTGCAAGGCCAGTGTTTATTGCCCACCCCCAATATATCAAATCTTTTAGATCTCAGATAGTACCCAATCAGATAAAAGAAGTAGTTAAAGGTAGTTACTCAGACTGGCAAAAGGTAGGATGTGGTATTCCACAAGGATCGGTGCTGGGACCATTATTCACCATTTACATCAATGATTTGGACTCTGGACTCGGACTCACAATTTCAAAATTTGCGGATGACACCAAATAGGGGGTGTAGTTAATACGACAAAATACAGGAAAGCATTGATAAACTTGCAGAATGGGCGTGTAGTTGGCAAATGAACTTCAATTTAGATAAGTGTGAGGTAGTGCATTTTGGTAGACCTCATTACAGCCTTGCTCCAAACATGGACAAAAGAGATGACTTCCAGAGGTGAGGTGAGAGTGACTGCCCTTGACAACAAGGCAGCATGTGACCGAGCGTGGCATCAAGGAGCCCTAGTAAAACTGAAGTTAATGGGAATCGGGGGGGAGGGGGAACTCTCCACTGGCTGGAGTCATACCT
Organism: Squalus acanthias; assembly: GCA_030390025.1. Lineage (NCBI taxonomy): Eukaryota > Metazoa > Chordata > Chondrichthyes > Squaliformes > Squalidae > Squalus > Squalus acanthias. The sequence continues at coordinate 7,407,299 of CM059446.1, read as the reverse complement.
GGCACAAAGGAAGATGGTTGTGGTGGTTGGAGGTCAATCATCACAGCCCCAGGACATCGCTGCAGGAGTTCCTCAGGGCAGTGTCCTAGGCCCAACCATCTTCAGCTGCTTCATTAATGACCTTCCCTCCATCATAAGGTCAGAAATGGGGATGCTCGCTGATTACTACACAGTGTTCAGCGCCATTTGCAACTCCTCAGATAATGAAGCAGTCCATGCCCGCATGCAGCAAGATCTGGATGACATTCAGGCTTGAGCTGATAAGTGGCAGGTACCATTCGCACCACACAAGTGCCAGGCAATGACTATCTCCAAAAAGCGAGCGTCTAACCACCACCCCTTGACATTCAACAGCATTACCATCGCCGAATCCCCCACTATCAATATCCTGGGGGTCACCATTGTCCAGAAACTTAACTGGACCAGCCACATAAATACTGTGGCAACAAGAGCAGGTCAGAGGCTGGGTATTCTGCCGCGAGTGTCTCACCTCCTGACTCCCCAAAGCCTTTCCACCATCTACAAGGTACAAGTCAGGAGTGCGATGGAATACTCTCCACTTGCCTGAGTGCAGCTCCAACAACGCTCAAGAAGCTCGACACCATCCAAGACAAAGCAGCCCACTTGATTGGCACCCTATACACCACCTTAAACATTCACTCCCTCCACCACCAGCGTACCGTGGCTGCAGTGTGTACCATCTACAAGATGCACTGCAACAACTCGCCAAGGCTTCTTCGGCAGCACCTCCCAAACCTGCAACCTGTTCCTCCAACAAATTGATTTCAAAATCCTCATCATCATTTATCAATGGCTCCATGGCCTTACTTCACTCGATCTCCGCAACTTCCTTCAACCCTACACCCCAGCATGTACCCTTCCCTCTTCTGACTCTGGACAGTTTTGCACCCTCTTTCCTCTGCTCCACTGTAGGTAGCTGCACCTTCAGCCATCGCAACACTGCACTCTGGAATTCACTTCCTAAACCCTCCTCCATAAGCATTTTGCTACCTCTCTCCCCCACCTTCCAAATTAACTTACTTCCTTGACCACAGAATATGTGATTGACTTAAAAATAAAACAATGTGCACTCCATGTGCTTCCCCAAATGAAGGAGGGGAGGGCTGCTATTCTGCACTCTTTGCACGTCACAACCCTCTCCATTGGCTGCTGTTGATTGGTTCTGAAAGACTACGGAGTAAGGATCAAGAGAGGCAGACCTATAGAATCATAGCATGCTTACAGCACAGGAGGCCGCCATTCGGCCCAATTCAAGCCCGTGCCGGCTCTCTGCAAGAGCACTGAACTATCTACAAAATTAAAACAAAAAGAAAATGGGACCGGCAACTTACTGTGTGTCCAGGGAACAATCTCGTACCCTGTCCTTCAGCTCCTCCTCCCACATGTGCTTTTTGTAATCTTATGATATGGGATTGGAAGTACTATATATCGTCCACAGACTCCCCACCACTTAAAATTTCCACATTTAAAATGGGCAGTCGCTTATAACAGCCAAAAAGCGATAACCATTGCCTGTTTGCATTAATTGGAATTGCCAAGTTGCCAGTTATAGCATCTTGAGTTCTCCGTTTATTTTGGGCAGAAACAGCTGTGTTTACTCACTAAGGTTACTCACCTCATTAAGGTGCATTGAATGCAATGAAAGAGCCTCATTGAGGCAGACTTCACTTCCCTTAGGCTTCTGTTTCTTCTGAAATAGTCCGGATACGAGTCGGTACTTAAACAAATTCATTGTGTGAAACATATTCCGATAATCATAGAAGTTTACGGCACAGAAGGAGGCCATTCGGCCCATCGTGTCTGTGCTGGCCGAAAAAGAGCTATCCAGCCTAATCCCACTTTCCAGCTGTAAGAACGTTATGATTTCTCAGAGTTCCTGGATGAGACACCAAAATAGGTAGCAACCAGTAGTACTTGGGCAATAGATCAAGAATTTATTAAGCGTAGTACAAAGTAATATACTTAACAACACTTGCCTGGATGAGTGCAGCTCCAACAACACTCAAGAAGCTCGACACCATCCAGGACAAAGCAGCCTGCTTGATTAGCACCCCATCCACCACCTTAAACATTCACTCCCTCCACCACCGGCGTACCGTGGCTGCAGTGTGTACCATCTACAAGAGGCACAGCAGCAATTCGCCAAGGCTTCTTCGACAGCACCTCCCAAACCCGTGACCTCTTCCACCTAGAAGGACAAGGGCAGCAGGCGCATGGGAACACCACCACCTCCAAGTTCCCCTCCAAGTCACACACCATCCTGACTTAGAAGTATATCGGCCGATCCTTCATCGTCGCTGGGTCAAAATCCTGGAACTCCCTACCTAACAGCATTGTGGGAGCACCTTCACTACACGGACTGCAGCGATTCAAGGCGGCGGCTCACCACCACCTTCTCAAGGGCAATTAGGGATGGGCAATAAATGCTGGCCATGCCAGCGACGTCCACATCCCATAAACGAATAAAAAAAAACAGGCGATAGTTTAACGAGTAGCTCGCCGCCCTTGGTTTCTGGAGCCTCTCAGGCACAGGTGATGTCGTCTTCAGTCTGTTCCTTCACTCTTGGGTCTTCGCGGTAGATCTGTGTGGAGTTTTCTTTTGTGCATCAAGGTTTTATCCCTTTTTCTTATCAAAGGTTCGCTTAACCAGTGCCCATATATGGTTTTTAACAAAATCACCTTGTTTGATTGGTTCTAATGGTCAGAATGCTATTGTCACTCAGATTAAGGGTAGCATCCTGACTCCTCCCAGCCTTATTTTCAACAACAGTTCTACCATTGTTCACCATTATCAGACATCCAACCTCCAGCTCTGTAGCTGTGTGTCCATCCGTTATCAGAACCAGTCTTGACTAGTTCTGGCTGTCCTCGCAGTTACAATTTGAGCAAACCATGGCATTTTATGCACAAGTCATTAAGAATATAGATATTTGGTTAATGGAAAATTTACTATTCTACACTCCCCCTTATACTTATATATGTTGTTACTAAAAACATCCAAGTATCAGTCTTTCGCACAGTCTTGGTCCGTAGCCCTGTAGGTTACGGCACTTCAAGTGCATATCCAAGTAATGTGACAAGGCGCTATATAAATGCAGGGATCACTCTTATTTCTTCAGATGTATTTAAGCAAGAATGAAATAGGGTTTAAATGAAGTGATGTCGAAGCATCAACTACAGAAACGTCAGTGCTGCAGCTACAGAAAATACCAACTGACTTTCTTGTAGTCATCGTCAGTTTAAGAATTGTAAATTTTAGATCATAACCTCAGCCCCTGTCACATTTATATTTTATTTTATTTTTTCATCCACCCTTTTGTTTGGCCCCCCCTTTTTTTTCCCCAGAAGCTGGCAGCTGTGCTTCATTCTGCCAGTGCATTGCACACTTCTTTTAGCCTCAACCTGTCACATTAACACCTCCTCTTGCCTTGATCATCTCTCAATGTCTCTTAATCTCTCCTTTTGTTCTCTCATCCCCTCCCCTTTTCCCAGCTTTATCCTTGCTTTAAATCTATTTCATTTCCTGCTTTTTTTCCAGTTCTGACGAAAGGTCTTCGACCTGAAACGTTAACTCTGTTTCTCTCTCCACGGATGCTGCCTGGCCTGCTGAGTTTTTCCAGCGTTTTCTGTTGTTATTAAGAATTGTAAATACTGTACAAAAGCAAGATACTGCGGATGCTGGACATCGGAAATAAGGACAGAAAATGCTGGAACTACTCAGCAGGTCAGGCAGCATCTGTGGAGAGAGAAGCAGAGTCAACGTTTCAGGTCGAAGACCTTTCATCAGAACTGAATACTGTAAATGCTTTCACTACATACACCTAGACAGCATACATGATTTTCGTATCTAGCTAAGATGTTAAACCATCAATCCTGCATCAGTTTATCCTCATTTTAAATATTAATTCCTCTTCCATGGTGGCACACAACTCAACCAGTTTATAGCACTAGCTTTTATATTCCAGATTTATTTAATTAACTGAATTTAAATTCCCCAGCTGCCGTAGTAGGATTCGAACTCATGTCTACCACATCAGTACCAGAATGCCATATATGTGTCTTACATTATCAGTCAAGAGTGATTTGTTCCTTTTCAGCAAGTGGGTACTGTACTTGTACACGAGATGAGATGCATATACAAGCCTGGCAGTTGTGACATGCTGTGGACTGTGATTTCCACACAGCAAAATTTGAACACTGATACATTGAATGTTAGACTTGTGGTATGATATACAGTACGTATGAAAGAGCACATTATGTGTTATCAAATGCTTCAGGGATTCCAGCTATAAATGATGTAAAAACTAGGTTTGCTGTTCGGGCCTTTTGAAGTGTGCTTAGTTATTCATATAAAACGACTCATTGAACATCCGAATTACACTGAACTGGAAGTAACTGCCACTTGTGTGACCATAAACTCTATTTACAGTGGTCCACTACAATTCTTGGTAATCATTATCCCAGATTATTTTAGAAATACTCAACATGAAATAAAGAGACTTTAATTGCATAGCTAAGCATTTTAATTGAATTAGATTATCTATGGACAGGGTTAATTTGAAGGGGTATGGTAGCATAGTGGTTATGTTACTGGACTAGTAATCTAGCAGCCTGGCCTAATGATGTGAGTTCAAATCCCACCATGGCAGGTGAAGAATTTAAATTCTTAATTAAATAAATCTGGAATAAAAAAACTAGTATTCATAATGGTGACCATGAAACTAACAGATTGTTGTAACTACCATCTGGCTCACTAACGTCCTTTAGGGAAAGACATCTGCCATCCTTACCCAGTGATGTCGTTGACTCTTAACTACCCTCTGAAATGGAGTACCCTAGTAAGCCACTCAGTTGTATAAGGCAGCTCACCATCACCTTCTCAAGGGCAATTAGGGATGGGGAATAAATGCTGGCCTTGCCAGTGATGCCCACATCCCCAGAATGAATTAAAAAAATAATGTCCGTATAGGCTTTCAATCGGGGTTATTTCTGTTGCTGTGAAGAAATAAAGCAGGTTCTTACATGATGCCAGTGTTTTTCTTTGGCTAGCTGACACACCCTGTCAGAAGATAGGACAGGGAGCCCCCGGGGGTGAGTCAACATTTGAAAGAAATTCTCCACACAGGACAGTTTGAAAACCAAGTACAGTACGGTTTACACACATTAACCCCTCACAGGTACTGTAATAACTGAAAAGGGAAAGCCAGCGCCAACTGAGGAGATTTTAGAAGTCCTTACTCTCATTCTGTTCCCACCTGACTCTGTTATCAGCGCACTCTGTGGTGTGCTCTTGGCTCAAGCCTTTGAGAGTTGCTTTGTTTCACATGGATAAGTTAGAATGGACTGAATGTTCTTTCTCATCCATATCTATCTTGTGATAGCCCGCATAACGAGTCACTGCACTTTAGAAAGTGATCCACTGTGTTAAGCATTAAGATATTGAGATATGCAAAAGGCTCTAAAGAATGTAACTTAATATTTTATAACTATCACAAAAATAAAACAAATATTCACCTAAATAGATCAGTAAATTTCATTTTAATAGGATTTAATTGCATATATTGTGCATATTACTATTCAGTCCATACAGTACAATAGAAAATCAACCCTGACTGGGTTTTTCAATAATCCAGCTTTCCAATGCAATTACCTGAATGCTGCATGTAGATAAAGTGAATGTGGAAAATGATTTTAATCACATATCATCGTACCTGTATGTTGCCTGCAGACCTTCTAAACAACTAGTCGCAAACTGCAAGACAACAATTAAGTTTATTATTAACTTGAAATTACAAGCAGCAATTTACGTAGATTTCAGCAACATGCCCGTATCTCATTCCAGACTTTCTCATGTTTGGGGATAGCTCCCATATTCCGCAGTCTGATTTGTATTATGAGGCTAAAAGTACTCACACAATATGAACATAGATTCGGATTTAAAAAAAAAAATGAAACCTACTTTGGGAAACATTTTCAAACCCTTTAAAGTCCCAGGGCATAACTTTTAAAGTAGGAACACCGGCAATAACCAGAGTATTATTATTGATAATTAGCCAATTCCTTACCCAGAGTGTGGTGGGAATGTGGAACTCGCTACCACAGGGAGTAGTTCAGGCAAAAAGTATAGATGCATTTAAGGGGAGGCTAGATAAGCATGTGAGGGAGAAGGGAATAGAGAGTTATGCTGATAAGAGTTAGATGAGGAAAGACAGGAGGAGGCTTGAGTGGAGCATAAACGCCGGCACGGACTGGTTGGGCCGAATGGCCTGTTTCTGTGCTGTATATCCTATGTAATCCTATGCAATTAGGATCCATATTAATAATACACTTGTACTATGATCACTTGTCTTCTGTCCTCCTATGTCCTGTGCCAGAGAGGAAACAGAAAATCTTGATCATATTCCTCTTTATAAATGATATAGAAAAAACTCTGATGCAATGCAGTTTTTTTTTATAGCTGCCTTATTAATAGCGGAGGCACATAAAATACAATGCACGTTATAAAGAAACAACGTCCCGTGCATCATACAATCCCAACAAATCCAGTGGCTGCAGAATTTCAGGATCGTTGCTGCCTTTGGGTCCATTCTTTGATTAGTTGATGTGCTACAGCCCACGGTGGTGGGATCCAGAATGCAAGCTCTCCCATTTCTTTCTTGGTAGGCCCCCGCTTCCGTTTTAAAGCTTCTGCTAACTCCTCGGAGTCAAACCAGCGAGCATCCTCAAGCTCAGAGTGGTTCAGGTCAATCTGCAGCCATGACAGAATGCATGTCAGTAATTCGGAAATTACAGTGGTGGTGGTGAAAAACGGCTTTGGCCAAATACAACAATAATCCTACACCTTCTCCTAAGCTAACGAGGAGATACAGGAACTATAGCAGGTCTGGGTAGCTATATCTTGTGACTGGTTACAGAATAGAAATAATGGAAAACTAGCTGGTTGCCTATGTATTTGTGTGATTTGCCTGTATTTGTTGTTTTGTATGATGGGAAAAGCTTATAATGGGATGTCTAGTCTGGCTCTCCATTCGATAGCCTCCTGAGATGCCGAGTGGAGAAATGAGATGCCTCCCGCGACAGATCTTAGTGGGCAGGTTGATGTGATGTGTTCCATGGTCTGGGACTCATGGCCACAGTCACACTTCGGGTCGTCCCTCATCTTCCACTTGTGGAGCAGGTGGTCGCATTGTCCGTGCCCTGTGCGGATTGGGTGGAGCGCTGTCCACTGTCTTCGAGGGAGGTCGAAGCCAGGGACCTCTGCTGTTGGCTCAGTGATCAGGTGTTGGTTCGTTATGTTGCGTGCGTCCCACGATTCCGTCCATCTGGATAGTGGATCGATACCAGCTGCATGAATATTGGCTGCTGTTTCCCAGAATGGCCGGCGCGATTTTAAGCGCTTTCATGGTGGGTTTTTCAAGTCTTCATGAATGGGAAGGTTGGTGTTGCTCATGTTTTTTTTCATGGCTGTATTAATCACTAGTGATTGAGTTACAAGGAGGCTGTGATGATTGCCTGACGAGGGAAAGATTTTCTGTTTAAAGGCCAATTGCCCCATACCTGTGCGGTCAGTGAACAGTGGGATTTCCAATCAGTTTGTGAAGTCTATGTTAGCATTTCTCTCTGGCTGTTTGTTATCCTCAAAGTTTTCACTTAGTTAAGAGTTTGACTGTAAAATCTTATTACAGGTTTAAAAATAAAATAGATCACCCAAGATAAATATGAATGAGGATGGGCAACAAATTTCTGGTCTTGCCAGCGATGCACACATGCTGAGAATGAACAAAAAAGATTTAGTACATCTTAGCTGATTCACTTAGAAAAACCCACAATTTCCCTCCCCTCCCCCCCCACCATCTCATGACATTCCCGTCGATTCCGAGTGCTGATCACATTTAATGCAAAGAACAACATTCCGACATCAATCCTAAGTTGGCTTTGGATTAGTTTAAACCTGTGCCTCTTGTCCTACTGTCAGGATTTGGCACCGGCAAACTTTGCAGTAAGGAGCGCTCTTTTGAGTTTGGATGATGCACAATGATGGGGCATTGTCGAAACAGCTTTGCTCTACATCCAGCTCATGTGATGTCTGACCTAGGAGTGCTCCGTACACACAGTGGGGGTGCCAAGAGTGGAAAACACTTAATTCCTCATACTAACATTAAAGAACACTTTAGACGATGATGGCATGTTAAAGAACGGATATATATATATATATACACACACACTTATAATATATATAAATGATGGTGTCAGCCTTTGCTCAGTGGGCAGCCCTCTCGCCACTGAGTCAGAAGGTTGTGGGTTCAAGTCCCACTCCAGAGACTTGAGCACAAAAATCTAGGCTGTCACTCCAGTGCAGTGCTGAGGGAGTGCTGCACTGTTTGAGATGAGACGTTAAACCGAGGCCCCGTCTGCCCTTTCAGGGGGACATAAAAGATCCCACTATTTCGAAGAGGATCAGGGGAGTTCTCCCACAGGGCGTGGCGAATATTTATCCCTCAACCGACATCACTAAAACAGTTTATCTGGTCATTATCTCATTGCTGTTTGTGGGAGCTTGATGTACGCAAATTAGCTGTTGCTTTTCCTACATTACAACAGTGGCTACACTTCAAAAGTAATTCACTGGCGGTGACAACCTGAGGTCGTGAAAGCTGCTATGTAAGTGCAAGTCTTTCTTTCTTATAAAGTATATAAGCTAAGTTGGTGAAAGTCATGGAGAATCTAGTTACATACGAGGCAAGTGATCCCAGATCACAAAAAACTTAGTTGCCAGCCCCCTCTTCTCGAGCAGTGAATTGCATTCGAGTTCCAACGTGATGTGCCACGGAATGGAGGATGCTGCACTCTGCCCACACGTCCTCCTGTGGCGAGTTCTTCTTCTCAGCTGTGCCTTTAGGGAGAGGCACTGAGGCCCTTGGCACAGAGAACAAGGCAAATAGAGTCAACCTGGGCCACTCTTGTTACCTGCTAGTGGCTGGTTACAGAGCAACATTGGCAAAGCCACTGGAAGAGGTGGTCTCCTCTGCTGTCCTATTCAGCAGTGTAGACAGGAGAGGCTAAAGAATATAAAACACACAAAATAAATAAACAAACAAAATCATGGTCCACTTTTTAGGGAGGGTACGGTAATTTTACTTGGTTTCCCTTATGCCAGCCGTGGCTCAGTGGGTAGCACTGTCAGCTCCGAGTCAGAAATTTGTGGGTTTCAAGTCCCACTCGAGAGAATTGAGCACAAAATCTAGGCTGACACTCCAGTGCAGTGCTGAGGGAGTGCTGCACTGTCGGAGGTGCCGTCTTTCAGATGTGACGTTAAACCGAGGCCCCGTCTGCTCTCTCGGGTGGACGTAAAAGATCCTACGGCACTATTTCGAAGAAGAGCAGGGGAGTTATCCCCGGTGTTCTGGCCAATATTTATCCCTCAATCAACATAAGAAAAACAGATTATCTGGTCATTATCAAATTGCTGTTTGTAGGAGCTTGCTGTGCGCAAATTGGCTGCCGCGTTTCCCACATTACAACAGTGACTACACTTCAAAAGTACTTCATTGGCTGTAAAGTGCTTTGGGACGTCCGGTGGTCGTGAAAGGCGCTATAGAAATGCAAGTCTTTCTTTCTTTTTGCCACAGAGTGCAAGGTGATCATGATGTTAATTTGCAGAATTATAGCCACCGCTCTGCTTTCTCTGCTCTCCAGAGGTCTGAACACAACTGACCTTGTTCTGTCCTGGTTGCACCATTGCATGGCATGCAATCATCAGTGAGCTGTTGGGAAAGGGCCAGTGCTGGGATGTAGAATACTCTATCGAGGTCACGTCCAAAGCAACTTCCTCTGCGACCTCCCGGCACACAGAGTCCTCCACAGTCTCTCCTGGGAGAGGTGAAAAAAAAATTAAGAATCGACATTCGAGGAAAAACAAATTTGCTGCAAATCAGTCTGAAAGTACAAGCGTACTAGCGCCCAGCTGGTGCGAGATGTTCTAGTATTGACTTGGTGGGCATGGGGTTGCCTATCAAAGCGTAATTGGGTCACTTCTCCACAGGGAGTGAGAAAAATGGTCTTTGGCCACTCTCAAGTACCTTTACAGAGCCGCACTGTGTGTCAGGAGTCGCAAAGGGACTTGGTTTGATTTTAAAATTCTCATCCTTGTTTTCAAATCCCTCCATGGCCTCGCCGCTCCCTATCTCTGTAACCTCCTCCAGCCCTACAACCCTCCGAGATCTCTGCGCTCCTCCAACTCTGGCCTCTTGCTCATCCCCAATTTTAATCGCTCCGCCAATGGCGGCCGTGCCTTCAGCTCTGGAATTCCCTCCCTAAACCTCTCCGCCTTTCTTTTCTCCTTTAAGACGCTCCTTAAAAGCTACCTCCACCTGTCCTAATATCTCCTTATGTGGCTCGGTGTCAAATATTGTTTTGTAACGCTCCTGTGAAGCGCCTTGGGACGTTTTACTACATTAAAGGTGCTGTATAAATACAAGTTGTTGTTGGTTTGGAAGTGGCTTGCCTATGCAAGCTGGTTGTCTGAAATAACAACAGAAAACGCTGGGAAAAACTCAGCAGGCCAGGCAGCATCCGTGGAGAGAGAAACAGAGTTAACGTTTCAGGTCGAAGACCTTTCGTCAGAACTGGAAAAAGCAGGAAATGAAATAGATTTAAAGCAAGTATAAAGCTGGGAAAAGGGGGAGGGGATGAAAGAACAAAAGGAGAGATTAAGAGACATTAAGAGATATTCAAGGCAAGAGGAGGTGTTAATGTGACAGGTTGAGGCTAAAAGAAGTGTGAAATGCACTGGCAGAATGAAGGACAGCTGCCAGCTTCTAGGAGGAAAAAAAGAGGGGGGGGGGGGGGGGGCAAACAAAAGGGTGGATGAAAAAATAAAATATAAATGTGATAGGGGCTAGGTTATGATCTAAAATTGTTGAACTCGATATTGAGTCCAGAGGGCTGTAGGGTGCCTAAACGAAAGATGAGGTGCTGTTCCTTGAGCTTATGTTTGTCTGCTTGCTTTCTTGACCAAGCAATGATATGTGGTGGGTGGACAGAGGAAGCATAAATGCACTCTTCATCCTTTTTGTTACACTTTGGTGCCTACATAAAAATCTGAATCAAGGCGTGAGGTGCCTCTCTAACAGTGTACTCACACATTGAACCTTTCTTTCTCTTTGGAATCTTCCCCTGTCCTCTTTTTGTTTTCACTTCCTCTTTTAGGACTTCTTTTAATTCTGTCTCCCTCTTTCGCTCTTCTAACATTTCCTCTCTACCTTTCTCTGTTTAGATTTCCTTTTTCCCCTAAATACAATGTTAGGATGCCATAAACGATTTGGACTCAGGAATCGGAACTACAATTTCAAAATTTGCAGACGACACTAAATTGGGGTGTATAGGAAGACTGCGAAAAAAATACAAGACAACATTAATAAACTTGTAGAGTGGGGGTCTAATTGGCAAATGAATTTCAATAAAGAGAAGTGTGAGGTGTTACATTTTGGTAGGAAGAATAAAAAGGACATGTACTGCTTGGATAAAATGAGTCTAAATGGGATAGAGGAGCAAAGGGATCTAGGGGTATAGATACACAAATCACTAAAAGTAGCGACACAGGTTAATAAGGCCATAAATAAAAGCAAACTGGGGTTTATTTCTAGAGGGATGGAATTGGAAAGCAGAGAAGTTATGTTAAACTTGTATCGACCTTGGTTAGACCACACTTGGAGTACTGTGCACTGTTCTGGTCTCCGTATTATTAAAAGGATATAGAGGCGGTGGAGAAAGTGCAAAAAACATTCACAAGGTTGATACCAGAACCGAGAGGATATACTTATCAAAATGGGCTGAACAGGCTGGGGCTCTTTTCTCTAGAAAAGAGAAGGCTGAGGGGTGGCCTCATAAAGGTCTTTAAGATTACGAAAGAGTTTGACAGGGTAGACATAGAAAAGATGTTTCCACTTGTGAGGGAGGCCAAAACTAGGGGTCATAATAAATCCAATAGAGAATTGAGAAACTTCTTTACCTAGAGGGTGGTTAGAAGGAGTAGTTGAGGCGAATAGTATAGATGGATTTAAGGGGAAGCTAGATAAACACATGAGGGAGAAAAGATATGCTGATAGGGTGAGATGAAGTGGGGTGGGAGGAAGCTCGTATGGAGCATAAACATCGGCATAGACGAGTAGGGCCGAATGGCCTGTTTCTGTGCTGTAGACTCTGTGTAAATCTATGTAGGATGCGGTTCTGTGCCCACAATTTCCCATGCACGGCGAGTTCTCCATCTCAATCACACTGTCAGAGTGAGAAGCCAAACAGAGGCCAGGCACTTCCACACAAGGAGACTGTCATCATGGGCCACTTTTCCCGTCTCCTCATAAACAGTTTATAAAAGGCTTTTTGGAAATAATTCAAAATTATATTGGAATAAAAACCCCATCCAGACATTTCATAGTTAAAATCGAATTGGTTACCTTCTGTCTACACAATCTCACACATTGCATTATGTGTCACTGTAAGAAAGGCTGATTACCAATATCACAGAATCCAGCCAGTGCACTGTACATTCCAGGAGGAAAGGCTTCCTGGCGTGCCAGCAGGCACCGTGTCCCATCAGATACCAGCATGATAACCACAGGAGACATCTGTTAAGAAAGAATTGGAGATAGCGTCTTAGCGGGAGGGAGACGGGTATACTGGACTTGCATTTCTACAGCGCCTTTCGCGACCACTGGACGTCCCAAAGCGCTTTAAAGCCAATGAAGTACTTTTCGAAGTGTGGCCACTGTTATAATGTAGGAAATGCAGCAGCCAATTTGTGCACAGCAAGCTCCCACAAACAGCAATGTGATAATGACCAGATAATCTGCTTTTAGTGATGTTGATTGAGGGATAAATATTGGCCAGGACACTGGGGAGAACTCCCCCCTGCTCTTCTTCAAAATAGTGGCCATGGGATCTTTTACGTCCACCTGAGAGAGCAGACAGGGCTGCAGTTTAACGTCTCATCTGAAAGACGGCATCTCTGACAGTGCAGCACTCCCTCAGTACTACACTGAGTGTCAGCCTAGATTTTGTGCTCAAGTCACTGGAGTGGGACTTCAACCCATGACCTTTCTGACTCAGAGGCGAGAGTGCTACCCACTGAGCCACTGGCTGGCAGGTGACAGGTGTAGATGAAGGTGTAGCAATTTTTGCCTTTGGTTTAGAAGTTGTTCAAAAACAACAGTAACAAATATTTAAAACAGGACCGGCTCTTTCGCTAATCTGAGTCACTCCGATTGCGAGCAAGAAACAGGGTGGTGGGTCACTAATCAGCATAAAATGGCTCATTGTGATGCGGGATCAGCATGCTTTAAATAAGAGTCCAAAGGATGGCTGGGAAATTATAGAATGTCACGCTGGTAGAGTAGGGGATGGTCTTCTGCAGGTGGGCTTGAGGCACATTGTTAGGCCAGACTGGAAGGAGCATCTAATGTTACACCAGACCTGGGAATGCTCAATGTTGGCACTGGGAGTACGCAATTCCATTTCCCAACACTAAATATCTCTCGTCTTGAAGAGCACAATATTCACAAAAGATACTTTAAAACAAAGCATCTCCGTGTGTTTATTCTTGAAACTTCAAAAAAAAATTAAGCTTTTTAGATATTTAGTTGTCCTCTCCCTGTCTTCTTAGTCCCAGCTCCGTCAACAGTCCAGAATTTGCTGCCCGTGACCTAACTTGCACAAAGTCCCATTCACCCATCACTCCTGTGCTCGCTGACCTACATTGACTCCCGGTTAAGCAACGCCTCGATTTTAAAATTCTCATCCTTGTTTTCAAATCCCTCCATGGCCTCGCCCCTCCCTATCTCTGTAATCTCCTCCAGCCCCACAACCCTCTGAGATCTCTGCACTCCTCTAATTCTGCCCTCTTGAGCATCCCTGATTTTAATTGCTCAACCATTAGCGGCTGTGCCTTCAGCTGCCAAGGCCCCAAGCTCTGGAAATTCCTCCCTAAACCTCTCCACCCCTCTACCTCTCTTTCCTCCTTTAAGAAACTTACCTCTTTGACCAAGCTCTTGGTCATCTGCCCTAATTTCTCCGTATGTGGCTCGGTGTCAAATTTTGTTTTATAACGTTCCTGTGAAGCGCCTTGGGATGTTTTACTGCGTTAACGGCGCTATATAAATGCAAGTTGTTGTTGTCTATGAATTAAAGCTCAGACACCTGGAGCACTCCTCTACTCCAGATCTGCTGAGGGCCTGAGGCGAGAGGGAGGTGAGCTGCAATTGACCCTGGGCTGTATTACGAGTACCATTAATGTAGACTAAACAAGAAAATTAGTATACAAATATATTATACTGAGTGCGGGTACGAGAAGATAAATGTACACAGTGGGAAAACAGGATAGATATACTACACAAAGCTGGAACTAGAACAAATAAGCTATGTCAGATAAGGTTGGCTGAATGCTAATTAGAGTCACACTCCAGCGGTTACCTGTGGGTAGTAGATTATTTCCTCTGTGCTACAGAAACGTTTACTGCCCGCCACATTCTTCTGTGTCGGGTGTCCAGTTCTACTGCAGTAGAGGTGTGTGCTGTGCCAGCGGAGAAGGCCCTGTGCCTAAAACACATCACATTATCATCAAGTACTCTCCACAGGTCCAGACAGGCAGTCTGACCTGAAATTCAAACCCAGACTAAAAGCTCAGAACACACAATGCAAACCTGAGAAGATCATTCTTAAATATAAATCAAAACTAATAAAAACAGACAGCAAGCATTTGTCACTATCTTATGGCAGAGGTCAATACTGCAAACTGTCTGCCACCAAAGGAGCAAGCCATACATCAGAGTTTCCCAATAAATCAAGAAAAATCCATCTGGCCAGCTGTCGATTCATACAGTAGTCATGTTCAATGTCACTGATTTACAGTTTTATGAGGGGGAAAAAAACAGAATTGCAGAAGGCAATCACCAAAAGTTAAAAATCCCCAAATCCTAGACAGTACAATAAAAAAGGAATTTGACTCATTCAGTCTCTATAAACCAGTGTGGAGCCAACCTCTGCTTTAGTGGTTAGCAGTCCCGCCTCCGAGTCAGAAGGCGCAGGGTTCGAAGCCCACTCCAGACAGTCCCAGGAAAGGTACATCAAACCCTCCCGCCGTATAGGACTAACCCCCGCATTGGCTGTTGTAAAGCTGGTCACGGCCATGGAAAAAGTGTTCATGTCATGGCCTGCCAGACTGTTAATCAGCCCGCAAATGCTTTCCACTACTTCACACCAACGTTCCCTCTAAGCTGCGCAGATGCTCTCTGCCAATCCGGCAGATTGCGACCGGCTTTTTCAATGTTAAAGTTCGCACCTACGTGGAACTGTAAATGGGCCGCGCGCATACAAAAAAAAATTACCGGGAACATTGCTTCACGCTATTCTCCAGGGGAAGAGTGCGAAGAAACAACAACAACAACAACAACTGTTGAATTGTTAATACGATAGCAAAATACTGCAGATGCTGGAAATCCGAAATAACAACAGAAAACGCGGGAAAAACTCAGGATGCTGCCTCGCCTGCTGAGTTTTTCCAGCGTTTTCTGTTGTTATGTTGAATTGTTAACTTTGTTAGAATTGTGATGGATCTTCCAGTTCAATTTTATAACGTCAACAGGTGTTCCGAATGCAACTAATGAGAGGCACAAGTACAAGCGCGCACTTAGACAAATGATACGCACGCACTCATACATACATATTGGAACTTACGCTCGACCGAACGAACGAACGAACGCTTGAATGAACGAACGATTGAATGAATAATCGAATGATCGAACGAACAATGCCAGTAGGACTGGCGTAAAACGAGGTTTTTTTTCTTGGTTTATTGGAATAAGTGTTATCTGTAGCATTTAATTGGATTATGATGGTGCTATGTATTTGTTGAAATGGTTTTTGTTTTATGTGGAGTTAACTTTGAGATTTATTATTTTAAATCTAAAAAGTTGTGTGGTATTGTTTAAGAGTTATTTGTACTGTAAATATTATTATTTGTAAAAAAAAAGACAAAATCGAAATCCATAAAGCTGTTTTTTAAGGCTTTATTGTTTATTGTGATCAAGGAATGAAAAGGTTTACTATGTAATTGATGAGTTGTATCAGTACTATTGTACTTGAATAAAAAGATTAATGAGAGGCACGAGGATGCTGGAAAAAAAATATGCAGCCTAGACAAACCTCCCCCCAAGCCAGTACACAGTGTGACCAGGTGCGCTTACCACCCCCCAGCAAAATCTGATGCTTGCTCCTGCTTGGAAACAATGGGTCTAAAAAGTTTGCTTATTTTCAAAATTTGCCAAAGCTTCTATCTTACCTGGGACAGCAGGGGCGCATCCTTTCCATCCAAGAGGAAGAAGGCTTTCCGTAAATCAACAAACGTTCCCTTCAGAAGCGATTCTGCTCTGGCCTTTTCAGTTCTTCCTGAAGTTAAAAGTACAGGTGAGAACATCATCTTGAATTATGTTAAGGGCAGTTACATTAGAGGAGTCCGAATATTTCTTGTCTTCCGTGTTTTCGAAATATGATTCCTTAAGGATGTTTCAGGCTGTTGTGGCTGAGAGAGACTCAAATCTCACAAAGAGCAGGTGAGATGGGAATTCAGACAAATGGACAAACAAGGAGTCAATGGAAGAGTGGACTTTGGTGAACAAAGAGCAGGCAGAAGAGACTCAGTTGGATATGGAGTAGGTAGTTACATGCACTTGCACTAGGCGAATTGGGCAGGAGGGTGGATTAGAGCACACAAGGAGCAAACAGGAGAGGTACATCAAAGAATCATAGAATGATACAGCACAGAAGAAGGAGGCCATTTGGCCATCGTGTCTGTGCTGGACCTTTGAAAGAGCTATCCAATTAGTCCCACTCTCCTGTTCCTTCCCCATAGCCCTGTCACTTTTTTTCCCCTTAAGTATTTATCCCTTTTGAAAGTTGCTATTGTTGTTGCTATTGAATCTGCTTCCACCACTCTTTCAAGTAATATGTGTACGTAAGTGGAGAAGGGACAGAGCTGCATTCATGTGGAGCAGGCAAATGGAGTAATCTAGCTCATCCTGTCAGCCAAATGCACGTTGCAAATATTATCAAGATCTGTATAGCGTTGTTTCATAAAAACGTGTGTTCTACAATGCTAGTTAATGTAAAGGTATGTATGCATTTAACTCCATATACATTGTATGTATTACAGTGCAGCAAAGGTGTACACTACTTGTTACAGTGCAGCAAAGGTGTACACTAGTGTTACACTGCAGCAAAGGTGTACATTACAGTGCATGTAAGGTAGTTACATTAATTTAGTATACAGACCCTTGCAGAGTAATCTTACCGAGATCAAGTGCAAACTGTGGCGCGTGACTCTCTGCACAGCCAATCAGCACCGACTCCTCCAGATACTTCTCCTTCTGATCCAGTTTCTGAAGAATTCCATTCAGCTCTGGAAGAGAAGTTGACCTTGTTTAAAACAGCACCATCTCTGTGTACAAGGAGACAAGTTTGCAGGATACTGCACCAGGAGTGGAGGTTACTCCACATGTATGGAGTCAGGTCACAGATCAGCCATGATCTCATTGAATGGCGGAACAGGCTCGGGGGGGCTAAATGGCCTACTCCTGTTACTATGTTCCTAACTTTTTAAAATTAACTCACGGGATGTGGGCATCGCTGGCGAGGCCAGCATTTATTGCCCATCCCTAATTGCCCTTAAGAAGAAGGTGGTGGTGAGCCGCCACCTTGAACTGCTGCAGTCCGTGAGGTGAAGGTGCTCCCACCGTGCTGTTAGGGAGAGAGTTCCAGGATTTTGGCCCAGTGACGATGAAGGAATGGCGATAGATTTCCAAGTCAGGATGGTGTGACACTTAACAGAAAATGCTGGAGATACTCAGCAGGTCAGGCAGCATCTGTGAAGAGAGAAACAGAATTAACGTTTCAGGTCGATGACTTTTCGTCAGAACTGGAAAAAAGCAGGAAATGGAACAGATTTTTAAGCAAGGGCAGGGGCTGGGAAAGGGGGGAGGGGATGAAAGAACAAAGGGAAGGTCTGTGATAGGGTAGAGGGCAGGAGACATTAAGAGATATTCAAGGCAAAAGGAGATGGTAATCGGACAGGTTAAGAAACAAAGGATGGCTCAGGATGTGTGTGTGACTTGGTGCCCTTGTCCTTCTAGGTGGTAGAGGTCGCGGGTTTGGGAGGTGCTGTGTAAGAGAACCCAAATTCGCAAGCAAGCGAGTATCAGGTCAGTAAGTGGAAGCAACCCTGCAATCCACCATGAATTGTGCGATTCTGTTTATACTAACTACACTTGTGGACATTTTAACAGCAGTATACGATCATTTACATATGACTTTTGGACAGCTCCAATAGCTGACCAATACTACTGTTTTGTCAACGCTGCTAATTGAACATCAAAATTTCTCTTAAAATAACTCTTTCAAGTCCTTACAATCTACACCTTGAGATACATGGTTCATCTATGAAAAACAACACACTATTACAATTACTCTTATGTTAAAGAGGAATGCTAATTTTTAGGGACATGAAGAGATTGGGAGGAAGGCTCTCCACTCCAGAAACACTATAAAAAAACAACTTGTTGAAAAGTTGTCCAAGGTAAGAGGAGATGGCTGTTGTTTATGTTGAGGTATTCAGTCTCTTACAGACCAGCCACACTGAGATGCCCATTTTCACCTTCTGAAAGATAAATAGAGGATTGACACAGCCCCCATGTGCCTACTGTTCGCCAGCATTTATACCTGAGGCTGTCACAAATGGCACTGTGTACTTGTTCTCGGTCCTCTGTAAAAGGGGAAAGAGACCGTGAAAAAGAAGGAAGGCTCCAGCGCTCAGGGCCTTCCGGCAGGCTTCATCGTCCTCCTTCAGTGCAAACAGGTAGCTGTAATTTAAAAAGAAAAGACAGAAGATATTTCATATGACTATTAACTACAACAGTTCCTCCATGTTTTCAGATGTGAGGTAACAATTCTGCATACACAAGAACCATCAGATGCTTGACAGCCCCCACAGTGGTCTGATGTACTATATATCAAACCATTTTTGACAAACATCAAAATGCATGTACTTTGGGGCAGTCTACACGGCCATGGACTCAGAGGTACCAGGTGCGTGCACAAGATTCCCCATATGGTGACAGATGCCTACACAGGGAAAACTGTGAGATACTCCCATCATCCTCCTGATTGGTTACAGAGCAGCACCGGCAGGGACACTGTTTGCTAGCTCTCTTCTTGGTTGGAGGTGAATATGACATGACGGAGAGCCTACTACAGGAAAGAAAACGTATGCAAAATTGGGCTAAAGAAGAGAAAACTCTCTGTCCTTGTTAAACGTACCCAAGGATTGAACAGCTCCACCTACCCATATAACTGAATGAAGCAGGTTTTTGGTTACTGGCTCATATATGCTTTCCATAGTGTCAGCTGTGGCTCAATGGGTAGCACGCTCACCTCTGAATCAGAAGGTTGTGGGTTCATAGTCCCACTCCAGAGACTTGAGCACAAAATCTAGGCTGACATTCTGGTGCAGTACTGAGGGAGTGCTGCACTATCGGAGGTGCCGTTAAACCCAAGCTCCGTCTGCCCTCTCGGGTGGACGTAAAAGATCCCACGGCACTCTTTCAAAGAAGAGCAGGGGAGTTCTCCCCAGTGTCCTGGCCGATATTTATCCCTCAATCAACATCACTTTAAAAAAAATAGCTTATCTGGTTATCACATTGCTGTTTGTGGGAGCTTGCTGTGCGCAAATTGGCTGCCGCATTTCCTACATTACAACAGTGACTACACTTCAAAAAAAGTACTTAATTGGTTGTAAAGCGCTTTGGGATGTCCTGAGGTTGTGAAAGGCGCTATATAAATGCAAGACTTTCTTTCTTTCTCAGTCATTCAGGAAGGTATGGCACCCAGAAACAGTCAATGTGCAGTTATTTTTCTGTTTGAGTCGAATCTACTATGCAATACAAATGAAATACATTCTAGAGCACTGGGAGCCTCAGGCAATATCGCAGCATTGTTTTCTACAAGCCATTCTGCAATATAACTAGGCTGTAGTGGAGCAATGGATTAGCACATTTAATGTTTCACCTCTGGAACCTGGGTAAAAATCTGGTGCGCAGTGATGCGATTAAATTAGCTTCCCTCTGAGGGCTGCAAGGTTCCTACGTGAAATCATTATGGAAATCTGTAGCTATTTACTAGTGAGAAGACGTTCACTAAACAAATTAAAATTTGACCTGAGACTGAGTCAATAAGGGTAGCTAGCAATGGGCGCGTGCGCAGCCGTGCAGCAATCTGCAAGGTACCGCGCAGGCCGCTCACAAGCTTTTCCAACTGAAATACCACGTGTGCACTGAAATAAGCAGGCTGCGCACAACAAAGAAAATTTCGAGGGAACATTAGTAGCTAGAGTGGGAAATGGAAAAGTTTGCGTGGGTGCAATATGGAATTCTCTTGAAATTGGGACTGACACATTTTTGGCCCATAGTGCTGGCAATATTGCTCTGCATCTACCATGTGCTGTGCTTGATCTGGGAGAGCCCAATGTTGATACTGCGTACAAAACGTGGAACTGCACTCTTCTTCACCTCAACTTGATGAGCAGAAAAATACATATTCTTGAAATAAATAAATGGGAGCACAAAGAGATAAAACTCACCGCATCCGACTGACATAATTTGAAGCTAATCTGCTGGACAATTGCAAGGCTGGCGTGTTGAAATTCCTCAAAAAGAGATGCATCGCGTTCTGTTTACAGCTCCAGCTTGCAGTTTGTGACTAAGGCTGGCCAATCTCTTCTGGTCACCAAAAGAGCACCATAAGCTGTTGGGAAATAGAATTGAGTTAAATCCCATAAACAAACAGCCCTGCGGAGCAAGCAAAAGAGGACTGCAAAGATCACCAGCCTTACCTTACCATCAGGTAATATCTCACCTTCCATTGGTGGCATAGCTCAGAACAAGAACTGAGAGGTGAAATTAATTACTGAGTTTTTCCAAGTCTCCTGATTAAAGTACATTGGTGCAAATTAATTTGTATAAAAACCAACTGGCCCTCTGGTCCCTTTTTTTAATTGTGTACCCTAAGTGTAAATTAGCACCAGTAGACGTATGCGCTTCATTCTGGTGGGGTTTATGTTGCGAGCTTGCCCATTTTGTGCTGAAGTCTAGCTTTAATCTATTCTTACTGTTACCTGCAGCAGACAGTACTACAGCTCCAGGACTTTGGTTGACCAGGACCACAGACGCTGTGATTCTACAGAAGTGAAATATAGGGCTGGAGGTGAACAGCCAAGCTGGTGAAGGCACGGACGATTTAAATATGAGGATTTTAAATGTAATGCATTGGCAGAAGCGGGAAGCTAATGTAGATCAGCGAGATGGGCGAACGGGATTTGATGTGGGACAGGATATCTGCGGCAGAGTTTTGGACAGGTTGAAATGTTGTAATGTAGGAAACACAGCAGCCAATTTGCGCACAGCAAGCGCCCACAAACAGCAATGTGATAACGACCAGATAATCTGTTTTAGTGATGTTGGTTGAGGGATAAATATTGGCCCCAGGACACCGGGGAGAACTCCCCTGTTCTTCTTCGAAATAGCGCTGTGGGACCTTTAACGTCCACCTGAGAGAGCAGACGGGGCCTCGGTTTAACATCTCATCCAAAAGACGGCCCCTCCGACAGTGCGGCACTCCCTCAGCACTGCACTGGAGCGTCAGCCTAGATTTTTGTGCTCAAGTCTCTGGAGTGGGACTTGAACCCACAACCTTCTGACTCAGAGGCGAGGGTGTCACCCACTGAACCACTGGTTGTGAAGGGAGAGACAGCAAAGGAGTGCAAGGACAACAGCATTGGCATAGTGGAGTCTGAGGGTGATGGCAGTGTGTGGCGGGACGGAAGCTGTCAGTATTTCAGAGGCGGCATCCAGGCCTCCCCGTCGGCCCGGGGTCGGCGCCTTCTCACCGCGGAGGAGCAGAAGCTGAGGCCGGCTTCTAGAAACCACACTGGCATCACCCTCAGACACCGCGGGGTTTTTTTTTAAATGTTGAAATGTCCCGTTTTCCGCACCTAAATAAATCGAGCGCCGCCGTTACCCAGGGCAACGCCAGGGCCCGGCCCGGCCGCACTGTCAACAAGAGGGAAGATGAAGCAAGATGGGTACCCCTGAACTACAAGCCGCTTTAAGCACCGATTAGCATAAAATAATAACGCGATGATGAGGGATTTGCGATGTTACGTTTTAGAAATAAATGGATATCGTTCAATTTATTCATGTTATTGCTGCTGTAGTGATATGTGCGTTTATCGCTGGGCGTTCACAGCGCCCCTTGTGGTTTGGAGGTCATTCTCGCAGCGTCGGCACTGGGCAGCGCAGGTTGTGAACCCACAGCGCCGCCGGTGGTTGGAGGTAATTTTTGCAGCGCCTGCGCTGGGCAGCGCAGGTTGTGAGCCCACAGCGCCCCTTATGGCTGGAGGTCATTGTACTCGGTGTCGGCAATGGGGAGCGCAGGTTGTGAACCGACAGTGCCGCTGCTGGCTGGAGGTCACTTTACTCCGTGTCGGCAATGTGGAGCGCAGGGTGTTCACACACAGCGCCGCCGGTGGCTGGAGGTCATTCCCGCAGTGTTGGCCCGGGATGTGTGGAGTGTGAGCAGCTGCACGTCCCAGAGAGGGTGGGAGGTCATGTTGCTCACTGTTCAACCACAGCGCCGCCGGTGGCTGGAGGTCATTTTACTCAGTGTTGGCCCGGGATGTGTGGAGTGTGAGGAGCTGCACGTCCCGCAGAGAAGGAGCCGGGGCTGGGCTGCGGGCCGAGGGAGGGGCTGTGGGCCCGGGTGAGCGAGCCAAGGCTGGCCACAAGGCCTGCCTGTGGGCTGTGGGTGGGAGGAGGGGGAAGGCCCGCCTCTCGGGCGCAGACTGACAGGGAAAGGTGCGCTGAGCCGGTTCAGGCGGAGTCCTGACTGAAAGCCAGAGGAGGCCCCGGTTAGGGAGCAGGATTGAGCCGAGCTCCCCGCACAGACAAGGCCTAGGTAGGATTTACCGCAGCTTTTCACTCCTCTCCTGCACAGAAAGACTTATCTGACGGTGCCACTCAGTTTGCAAAGTCTCATTCACTCAGTGCAACTGCTTAACTTTAAATGGGCAGAATATATCTTTTTATATACTGGGTAATCCATGTTTGCCACTCAATGCTATTTGAAAGTCAACATTGCATTTATAAAGCAGCTTAGCACCTCTCTAGGAAATGTCCCAAGTGCTTTACATTTTAATGGTTGTTTTGTGAGCAAATAAGGCAGCCAATTTGTACACAGCAAGATCCTGCAAACAGTACTGAGGTGAATGGCCAGCTGATCTGTTTTTGGTAATGTTGGTTGAGGGAGGAATGTTGGCCGGGACTTCGAGACGACTCCCTGCTCCTCATGCAGTGTCATGGGGTCTTTTAACCTCCATGTTAAAGACCGACAGAGACTTGGTTTAACATCTAAAACGGACCGGTACCTCTGCTAATGCAGCGCTCCCAGTACCGCACAGAATCATAGACATTTACGGCACAGGAGACCATTCAGCCCATCGTGTCCGTGCCAGCCGAAAGAGTTATCCAGGCTAAACGCACTTTCCAGCTCTTGGTCCGTAACCCTGTAGTGCATATCCAAGTTCTTTTTAAATGTGATGAAGGTTTCTGCCTCTACCACCCTTTCAGGCAGTGAGTTCCAGACCCCAGCACCCTCTGGGTGAAAAAAGTTCTCAACTCCCCTCTAATCCTTCTACCAATTACTTTTAAACCTATGTCCCCTGGTTATTGACCTCTCTGCTAAGGGAAATAGATCTTTCCTATCCACTCTATCTAGGCCCCTCATAATTTTATACACCTCAATTAAGTCTCCCCTCAGCCTCCTCTGTTCCAAAGAAAACAAACCCAGCCTATCCCATCTTTCCTCATAACTAAAATTCTCCAGTCCTGGCAACATCCTCGTAAATCTCCTCTGTACCCTCTCTAGTGCAATCACATCTTTCCAGTAATGTGGTGACCGGAACTGCACGCAGTACTCTAGCTGTGGCCTAACTAGTGTTTTATACAGTTCGAGCATAACCTCCCTGCTCTTATATTCTATGCCTCGGCTAATAAAGACAAGTATCCCGTATGCCGCCTTTAACCACCTTATCTACCTGTCCTGCTACCTTCAGGGATCTGTGGACATGCACACCAAGGTCCCTCTGTTCCTCTACACTTCTCCGTATAAGAAGTGCTTGTCTAGATTATAGGCGCAATGCCTGGACTCGGTCTTGAGTCCACAGCCTTCTGACCTTCTGGGGTGGCTGAGCCAAGCTGAAATTTCACATTGTGTCAAATTGTGTAATTATACTATTAAAATGTCACTGTAGTCAACTAATGTGATGCTATTCCAGCCATTTCTCCTTTGATGAAGATAGTTACCTTTTTAAAAAGGAGAGATCCTACAATTAGCTTCAGTGTTCCCCGGACGAGGGAGAGGAAAAGTCAAACCACGGCTTCTGTTTCTGATCACTATCCAGCTCGTCTATCTGGGAAATAAATGTGTGTGGATGTTGGATATGGAACGCATTGAGCTAGGTGGTGATGCACCTCATGATTGAATGACCTGCCACCATTCAACAACAACTTGTATTTATATAGTGCCTTTAACATAGTAAAATGTTCCAAGGCGCTTCACAGGAGCATTATCAAACATATTGACGCCGAGCCACATAAGGAGAAATTAGGGCAGAGAGGTAGGTTTTAAGAAGCATTTTAAAGGAGGGAAGAGAGGTTTAGGGAGGGAATTTGCCTCAACTACTCTGATAGCAAGTTCCACATTCTAACTACTCTCGGTAAAGAGTCTCCTGAATTCCCTATTGGATTTATTAGTCATTATCTTATATTTATGGCCCTTAGTTCTGGTGTTGCATGCAAATGGAATCACCTTCTCTATGTCTACCCTTTCATAATCTTGAAAGACCTCTATTAGGTCACCTCTCAGTCTTTTTTCTAGAGAAAAGAGCCCCAGCCTGTTCACGGTATAACCTCTCCGTTCTTATATCAATCTAGTAAATCTGTTTTGCACCTTCTCCAGTGCCTCTATATCCTTTTTATAATATGGAGACCAGTACTCCAAGTATGGTCTAACCAAAGTTCTATACAAGTTTGACAGAAGTTCTCTGTTTTTTCAATTCTATCCCTTTAGAAATTAACACAATTGCTTTATTTGTTTATTTTTAGCCCACCACCTTACAATTATACCTAATCTTTCCATTTACAAAGCGGATAGCTGCTTCTTACTGTTGCATTGCATCATATTCTGAAACGTGATCTGTGCCACAAAGTTTGGCTGACTTTCAGATGCACCCCTTTCATTGGCAGGGTATTGCTACACAATCCTATCCTGAAATATTTCTGAAAAAATACAATGGACCTGCCAAAAGTGTCCTTGTGTCTTGGCAGGGTGACTGTACAGGTGGCAGTGAGATAATGACAGTAGCAGAACAGTGGCAGAGGTAACTAGAATAAGAGCAGACAAAAGCAAAAATACTGCGGAAGCTGGAAATCTGAAATAAGACCAGAAAAATGCTGGAAATACTCAGCAGGTCAGGCAGCATCTGTGGAGAGAGAAAGAGTTCTGCCGAAAGGTCGTCGGCCTGAAACGTTAACTCTGTTTCTCTCTCCACAGATGCTGCCTGACCTGCTGAGTATTTCCAGCATTTTCTGTTTTTATACATACATTTTGGTTTTGGGCTCTCCTGAAAAGAATACACGTGCAGTGTCTTAACCACCCAAGCTGTCAGAGCTGAACTTGCAGCTCTGTAATTGGCAGCCATTCTGCAACTTATTTTTCCAAGATCATTTTTCGACAATGTGGCGCCTTTTAAATTTTACTTTGTCTTTTATTCAATGCCGCATGAAAAGAAAAACAGCACAACATTGTTCAGACTTGATCAGTCAATATCTGTAAGCAATAAAAGTTCACAACCCAAGCTATCTGTTGGGAGGTGAGTTATTAAAACTGTATAAAATGCTGGTCACTTGAGGTTAGTTCAGTGAGCGTGCACTGGCATTGGAATCGATCACACTGATCACTAACTTGCCTCACTGCCATAGTGGATTACAATTAGTGTGAAGCCCCTGATGTGCTTTTTCCAACAGCTGGATTCCCCCTTTTCCCAAAACCCTTGGACGGAAAGAATAATTCCAGTAGTAGAATAGGCAATCATTTGGATGATAAATGTTGAATTTCCATCACATCAGATAGTTTTGTGCCTGACATCCGCAGCCAGCAGTGTAAATTGGATTCCTACAGCTGTCTGTCATTGCAACTCGCTTATCTTAGTTGAATCAGTTTTGACTGTTTAAAATTTAAGACTTGTAGATGGAACTGTAGGAAGAAATCAGGCGAGAAGAAAGGAGGAAAACTGAGCTAATCGGACTCTTATCTTTCACGCCCACCCCTTCCAAACATCTTGAATTTATCTGCTGGATGAGGGTAACTAGACAGAGCCAGGAAGGAGCTGGCATGATAGGAGAGAGGGCTGTGGAAAGCAGCCTGGAGAATTTAAGAAGAGAAAACAATAAGATTAAATGGAGCAATTTTCTCCACCCTTGTATCGAAGAAGAGATGCATGATTTTACACTAAGTGTTGAATCTCTCAATTCATTTGATGGTGCGATGTTAAAAGTCCATGGTGGAGCCTCTTCAAATTTTGTTTGTTGTAAAATCTGAAGAGGGGGTTAAGTATTCCAAAAGGAATAATTTATCTTTGGTTAACTGGTGTGCAGGTCATAGATTTCCTGGTGCATCTGTTCCTGGGCTTAGCAAGATCTGCCACTCACAAGTGTGTATCAATTGGCATTTCAACGCAGGGCTCCTCCGTTGTCTAGCTGAGTGGGACTGCCCTCGCCTGGTTCCACTCTTGCCTATCCGGTCATAGCCAGAGAATCTTCTGCAATGATTTCTCTTCCTGCCCCTGTACCGTTACCTCTGGGGTTTCAAGGATCTATCCTTGCCCCCCCCCTTCTAGTTCTCATCTGCATGCTGCCCCTCGGCGACATCATCCAAAAACATATCGGGTTCCACATGCACGCTAATGACACCCAGCTCTAGCTCACCAACACCTCTCTCAACCCCTCCACTGCCTCTGTTTTGTCAGACTGCTTGTCCAACATCCAATCCTGGATGAGCCAAAATTTCCTCCAATTAAACATTGGGAAGACTGAAGCCATTGTCTTCGGCCCCTGCCACAAACCCCGTTCCCTACCTACCAATTCCATCCCCCTCCCTGCCCACTGTCTCAGGCTGAATTAGACTGTTCGCAGCCTCGGCATCCTATTTGACCCTGAGCTGAGCTTCTGACCCCATATCCTCTACATCACCACGACCGCCTACTTCCATTTCCGTAATATTGCCAGTCTCCACCCCTGCCTCAGCCCATCTTCTGCTGAAACCCTTATCCATGGTTTTTGTTACCTCCCAGGTTCGACTATTCCTAGTTGGCCTCCCATCTTCCACCCTCCATAAACTTGAGCTCATTCAGATCTCTGCTGCCCCGTTCACCCATCATCCTTGTGCTCACTGACCTACACTGGCTCCTGGTCCACCAATGCCGCGAATTTAAAATTCTCCTCCTCATGTTTAAATCCCTCCATGGCCTCACCTCTCCCTATCTCTGTAACCTCTTCCAGGCCTACAACTCTCCGACAACTGTGCGTTGCTCCAATTCTGGCCTCTTGTGCAGCTCCCCCTCTTTCACCATGCCGTCAGCCGCCTAGACCCTAAACTCTGGAATTTCCTCCCTAAACCTCTCCACTTCTCTCTCCTCCTTTAAGATGCTCCTTAAAACCGACCTCTTTTGACCAAGCTTTTGGACACATGTCCTAATGTCTCCTTCTTTGGCTTGGTGTCAATTTTTGTCTGATTTACGCTCCAGTGAAGCGCCTTGGGCTGTTTAACTATGTTAACAGTGCTATATAAATGCAAGTTTTTGTTTCTTACTATTGTTTTGATCTCTGGTGTGTGCCCAGGTAAACGAGTACTAGTACATGATGCCTACCAGTTCACCTGGAAGCTTTCCACGACTAATGGGCACTGCGGGTGGGGCAACATTTTACCTGTACCTGAATAACCATTTTAATTCGAGGTCAAGATGCCCCGTCCCCTGAAATGCTTGACCCAATCTCACTTACCATCAATCCATATGAAATAGCACATTGCTCATATAATGCTGGAAGATTTCCATGTCTGCAGGTACTAATTTACTAATAATAATTCAAGGTCAAGGTGCCCCATTCCCCAAAAAGCTTCACCCAATCTTGCTTGCTATCCGTCCATATGAAATAGTACACGCACTCGCATAATACATAAAGCCTATCCGCCATGCCTTAGCCCATCCATTTAGTTGGTCTGTGGCCTATGTCAATCTCTGTAATACTTGGTCACATAACCTAGTCTGAAACAAATTTTATAATCTTGCAAGAAGCACTCCCCTCCATATTATTATTTCTATACTACCAGAACACCTTTGGCATTGCTCGCAGCAACATTATTTATAAGAACATAGGAGCAGGAGTAGGCCATTTGGCCCTTCGAGCCTGCTCCGCTGTTCAATAAGATCATGGCTGATCTACCTTATCTCCACTTTCCTGCACTATCCCCATATCCCTTGATTCCCTTAATACTCAAAAATCTATCAATCTCTCTTGAATATACTCAACGACTGAGCCTCCACAGCCCTCTGGGGTAGAGAATTCCAAAGATTCACCACCCTCTTGAGTGAAGAAATTTCTCCTCATCTCAGTCCTAAATGGCCGACCCCTTATTCTGAGACTGTGACCCCTGGTTCTAGACTCCCCAGCCAGGGGAAACATCCTCCCTGCATCTACCCTGTCAAGCCCTGTAAGAATTTTGTATGTTTCAATGAGATCTCCTCTCATTCTTCTAAACTCGAGAGAATATAGGCCTAGTCTTCTCAATCTCTCCTCATAGGACAATCCCCCCAACCCAGGAATCAGCCTGGTGAACCTTCGTTGCACTCCCTCTATGGCAAGTATATCCTCACTTAGGTAAGGAGACCAAAACTGTACACAAAACTCCAGGTGTGGTCTCACCAGGGCCCTATACAATTGCAGTAAGATGTCTTTACTCTTGTACTCAAATCCTCTTGTAATAAAGGCCAACATACCATTTGCTTTCCTAATTGCTTGCTGTACCTGTATGTTAACTTTCAGTGATTCATGTACAAGGACACCCAGGTCCCTCTGAACACCAACATTTCCCAATCTCTCACCATTTAGAAAACTCTGCTTTTCTATTTTTCCTACCAAAGTGGATAACTTCACATTTCTCCACATTATATTCTATTTGCCATGTTCTTGCCCACTCACTTAGCCTGTCTATATCCCCTTGAAGCCTCCTTGCATCCTCCTCACAACTTACATTCCCACCCAGTTTTGTATCATCAGCAAACTTGGATATATTACATTTGGTCCCCTCATCCAAATCATTGATATAGATGGTGAATAGCTGAGGCCCAAGCACTGATCCTTGTGGTACCTCACTAGTTACAGCCTGCCAACCCGAAAGTGACCCGTTTATTCCTACTCTCTGTTATCTGTCCATTAACCAATCCTCAATCCATGCTAGTATATTACCCCCAATCCAATGAGCCCTAATTTTGTTCAATAACCTCTTGTGTGGCACTTTATCGAATGCCTTCTGAAAATCCAAATACTCCACATCCACTGGTTCTCCCTTATCTATTCTGCTAGTTACAACCTCAAAAACTCCCAACTCAAACACGATTTCCCTTTCATAAATCTGTGTTGACTCTGCCCAATCCTATTATTATTTCTACGTGCCCTGTTACCACGTCCTTAATAATAGATTCTAGCATTTTCCCTACTACTGATGTCAGGCTAACTGGTCTGTAGTTCCCCGTTTTCTCTCTTCCTCCTTTCTTAAATAGTGGGTTTACATTTGCTACCTTCCAATCTGCAGGAACCGTTCCAGAATCTCTGGAATTTTGGAAAATGACAACCAATGCATCCATTATCTCTATAGCCACCTCTTTCAAAACCCTAGGATGTCGGCCATCAGGTCCAGGGGATTTATCTGCTTTCAGTCCCATTAATTTCTCCAGTACTATTTTTTTTTACTAATACTAATTTCTTTCAGTTCCTCATTCTCGCTGGAGCCTTGGTTCTTCACTATTTCCGGGAAGTTTTTTGCGTCTTCTGTGAAGACAGACAAAGTATTTGTTTAATTTCTCTACCATTTTCTTATTCCCCATTATAATTTCTCCTGTCTCAGCCCGTAAGGGACCCACATTTGCTTTCGCTAATCTTTTCCTTTTTACATACCTATAGAAGCTTTTACAGTTTGTTTTTATGTCTCTCGCTAGTTTACTCTCATACTCTATTTTTCCCCTCAATCAATCTCTTGGTCCTTTTTTGCTGAATTCTAAACTGCTCCCAATCCTCAGGCTTGCTACTTTTTCTGACAACTTTATATGACTCCTCTTTGGATTTAATACTATCCTTAATTTCTTTTGTTAGCCATGGTTGGGCCACTTTTCCTTTTGTGTTTTTGCGCCAGAAAGGAATGTATAACTGTTGCAATTCATGCATTCGTTCCTTAAATGTTAGCCATTGCCTATCCACCGTCATGCCTTTTAATGAAGCTCCCCAATCTATCATAGCCAACTCACTCCTCATACCTTTGTAGTTTCTTTGGTTTAGATTTAGGACCCTAGTTTCAGATTGGACGACTTCACTTTCCATCTTAATGAAGAATTCTATCATGTTATGGTCACTCTTCCCTAAAGGACCCCACACAACAAGATTATTAATTAACCTGTTCTCATTGCACAATATCCAATCTAGGATAGCCTGTTCCCTAGTTGGCTCCTCAACGTACCGGTCTAAAAATCCATCTCGTACACACTCCAGGAATTCATCCTCCACAGTATTATTGCTAATTTGGTTTGGCCAGTCTATATGTAGATTAAAGTCTCCTATGATTACTGTAGTACCCTTGTTACATGCATCTCTAATTTCCTGTTTGATGCCGTCCCCTACGTTATCACTACTGTTTGGAGGCCTATAGACAACTCCCACCAATGTTTTCTGCCCCTTGGTGCTTCTTAGCTCCACCCAGACTGATTCTACATCTTGGATTTTCTGATCCAATATCCTTTCTCACTATTGCTCTGATTTCATCCCTTACTAACACCACCCCACCTCCTTTTCTTTTTTGCCTGTCCTTCCTAAATATCGAATATCCTTGGATATTCAGCTCCCAGCCTTGGTCACCCTGTAGCCATGTCTCTGTAATTGCAATTATATCGTATCCGTTGACATCTATTTGCGCTGTTAATTCATCTACCTTATTACGAATGCTTTGTGCATTCAGATACAGTGCCTTTAGATTTGTCTTTAAACATTTTTAGACATCTTAACATTTTTTTGTACTATGGCCCCATTTGTCTTATTACCATTTTTTCTTACCCAGACCCTATTTGTTAGTGCGCTCTTGTTTGTACGCTCTGTCCCTTCCTGACACAATTTGCTCGTGGCTCAGGTAATAATCCAGAGATTATCACCCTTGTGGTTCTGCTCTTTAATTTAGTCCCTAGCTGCTCAAACTCTCTCAGCAGAACCTTTTACTTAGTCCTACCTATGTCATTGGTACCTACGTGGACCACAACAACTGGATCCTCCCCCTCCCACTCCAAGTTCTACTCCAGCCCAGAGGAGATGTCCTTTACCCTGGCACTGGGAAGGCAACATAGCCTTTGGGACTCACGCTCCTGGCTGCAGAGAACAGTGTCTATCTCCCCCTAACAATACTGTCACCTACTACAACCACCTTCCTTTTTACTCCCCCTACTTGAATGGCTTCCTGTACCACGATGCCGTGGTCAGTTTGCTTGTCCACCCCGCCATCCCCGCACTTGTCCACAAGGGTTGCAAGAACCTCGAATCTATTGGATAAGTGCAGGGACTGAGGCTCCTGCATTACTACCTCCTGGATCCCCGTACCTGCCTCACTCGCAGTCACACCCTCCTGTTCCTGACCACATGTCAGTTCTAATGTATTTAATCTAAGGGGTGTGGCTGCCTCCTGGAGCAAAAGGTCCAGGTAACTTTCTCTCTCCTTGATGTCTCGCAATGTCTGCAGTTCGGATTCCAGCTCCTCAACTCGGAGCCGAAGTTCATCAAGCCGCAGACACTTACCGCAGATGTAGTCGCCCTGGACAAAAATGTCCACAAGCTCCCAAATATTGCAGCAACACATCTCCTGTTCTCCCATTATTTTATTTATTTAATTAATTAGTTTAGTGTTAATCAAATTATTTACCTCATTTAGTTTATTAAATTAAGTTTAGTTTTTAAAATTTAGTTATATGCTATATGTTAACTTAACCCACAGTCACTACCAATCACTTACCTGCCTTACCTGCGACGTCACACTGCAGTTTTCTCTTGTTGCAGGTCTGCTGCTGCTTTTACCCCCGCTCTCGGGCCTCGGTCTGCTCCCTCTCAGGTCAGCCGCCGCTCTGCGGGAGAAGTTTGGAAAAGCAAGGCAAAGCAGCACCTCCTTCCCCCCCCCACTTCACCAAACTCCAAAGTTTCTCACTTAGTGCCAGCTGCACTCACAGGCCCCTGTTTTTATACTGTTTGTAAATCTAGCTAACTAATTAACTAACTACAGCTGCTCTCCAGTAGGAGAGCTTGCTTGTTTGTCTCTGCTTAAGCCTGAAATAAACTTAAAGTTTAAAATTTAACTTAAACTGTTGATCTTACTTAAGAGCTACTAGCAATTAACACTAGATTTTAAAAGAGATTAACCCTTAAAACTCCCACACTTACCAAACTTTCTCACTCTGTGCCAGCTGCACCCAGTGAACAACTCCCACCAATGTTTTCTGCCCCTTGCTGTTTCTTAACTCCACCCAAACTGATTCTACTTCTTGATTTTCGGAGCTAAGATCCTTTCTCTCTACTGTCTTTTCCCCATCCTTTATTATCAGGGTTATCCCACCTCCTTTTTCATTTTGCCTATCTCTTCTAAAAGTTAAGAATCCTGGCATATTTAGTTCCCAACCTTGGCCACTTTGCAACCACATGTCCGTTATGGCTATTCGATCAAACCTGTTCATTGCTATCTGCGCAATTAATTCATCTATTTTGTTTCGAATGCTTCGTGCATTCAGATATAGTGCCTTTAGCTTTGACTTATTTCTATTTTTCCCTGATGTCACCTTAGTCACTGATGCCTTATTACCTTTGTTACTCTCTCTGTCCCTTCCTGACCCACTCTGCTTATTTTTACACTAAACTCTACTCTGCTCTAGAGCCTTGACATTTCTCTCGCTGCTTTTAAATTCACTCTTTCCTGAATCCTCCCTCCTCCCCTCCATTAGTTTAAAGCGCTGTCTATTGCCCTAGTTATTCGGTTCGCCAGGACACTGATCCCAGCCTGGTTTAAGTGGAGCCCGTCCCAACGGAACAACTCCCTCTTTCCCCAGTACTGGTGCCAGTGCCCCACCCCTTCCTCCCACATCACTCTTTGAGCCACGCATTTAAACCTCTAATCTGTTTGTCCCTATGCCAGTTTGCGCGTGGCTCAGGTAACAATCCAGAGATTATTACCTTTGAGCTTCTGCTTTTTAATTTGGATCCTAGCTCCTCAAACTCCCTCAACAGAACCGCATTCCTAGTTCTACCTATGTCATTGGTT
This sequence comes from Squalus acanthias, assembly GCA_030390025.1. NCBI lineage: Eukaryota > Metazoa > Chordata > Chondrichthyes > Squaliformes > Squalidae > Squalus > Squalus acanthias. Next base: position 7,373,510 of record CM059446.1, on the reverse strand, counting down.
CCTACGTGGACCACGACAACTGGATCCTCCCCCTCCCACTCCCCCTCCAGCTGCGAGGAGATGTCTTTAACCCTGGCACCGGGGCAGGCAACACAACCTTTGGAACTCTTGGTCGCGGCTGCAGCGAACAGTATCTATCCCCCTGACTATACTGTCCCCTACCACAACTACATTCCCTTTCACTCCCCCCCCACTTGAATGACCTCCTGCGCCACGGTCAGCTCCCTCATCCACACAGGCAGCAAGAACCTCATACCTATATACTACCAGAACACCTTTTGCATTGCTCACAGTAACATATTATTTATATACTACCAGAACGCCAGTGGCTTTGCCAACTGTAAGTGGTACGATGCACTGTAGCAGCATCTAATTGTTACGTAAGCTCAGGCCACTCTGGGTTAGATTATTGTTTGCTCAGGGAAATTCTCAGTTAGGAGTGTGCTTTTCAATTTCACGGTGCAGGTGAGAATAATTCAGCATCTAATCCAGCATCGATAATGTGTAACATCTGGAATGTCTGTGTGCAGTACACGTGTTTTTAATATATTAATTATTAGAGATGTGAATAGCATAGTGCTCAGAACAATTCGCTGTGAAACTGGACTAGGACTCAACCAGAGAGTTTTTTTCTATTTATCATCACCTTGTGCTTTCTATTGTGAAGCCAGTTTTCAGCTGTATTAGCTAATTTGTCATTGACTCCATAAGCTTTGATAGTTTTAGAAGCCTCATATTAAGATTCTTGCTAAATGCTCTGAAAATCTAAAATAATATTCACTAGGTTATACAATCATAGAATAGTACAGCACAGAAGGAGACCATTCGGCCCATTGAGTCTGTGCCGGCTCTTTTGACCAACTTAAATTACCTTTTGGAAAGAATTAACAATTTTGTGATGCATGACCTGTTACTTCTAAGTCTACATTGACTCTGTTTGCACCTTAGATCTACAGTGAGAGCATCCCATAAAACACTTTTGAGCATTTGCCCCATTACTGCCGTTGGGCTAGAATTCTTAGGTTTGTGCTTCATTTGTTTTTATGAATATTGGCGTAACATTCACTACCTTCCACTTTCTGAGCTTTTAGAGAACTCCTTCAAATATTTACCAGATCTTAATGAGCAGACCTCGCCTGCTTCCACTCTGATCTCCTGAAGGATTCTGGAATGTGCTGTGTGTAGACTTAACTCTTTCCTAACACATGCTGTACTGATGATTATGTGTGCTACAGATTCTTGAGCTAAAATTACTAGAATTTAGAACTAGAGGCCATCAATATAAGATAGTTACCAAGAAATCCAATAGGGAATTCAGAAGAAACTTCTTCACCCAGAGAGTGGTGAGAATGTGGAACTCTCTACCACAGGGAGTGGTTGAGGCGAATAGTATAGATGCATTTAAGAGGAGGCTGGCTAAGGGAGAAGGGAATAGAGGGTTATGTTGATAGTTAGATAAGGAAAGGCAGGAGGAGGCTTGAGTGGAGCATAAATGCCGGCATGGACTGGTTGGGCCGAATGGCCTGTTTCTGTGCCGTATATCCTATCTCTATGTCAATTTGTATATAGGTTGATTTATAAAGACTGAATAATTAACTTAATACTTCTGCTATTTCCTGATTCTCCTTAATACTTCTACATATCTCTTACTGTGCCTGCCTGTTTTTTTTTTACCTTCTGTCCACTGCATATATACAAAAAAAAATCTCCAGATCCCCCTGCTGCTGTCTTCAGTGCTCTTTCTGGTGCCTTTTTATAGCTATCCTCCACTGACTTGTGCTTGATTGCCAGTCCGCTTTGTTTCCAGATGTGGTAGACGAGGTTAGTGATGTTCCATTACAGCGACACCGATTTAGCCTCATGCACTAATTTGAGTAGAAAATCCGTCACATACACTCACACAATAGAGATAAATTTACTTCATGCTTATATTTACTTAGCAAATATATGAACCAAGGAAGTAAAGCACTCACCACGATAATAAAAAAAAAACTCTCGCACTCTGCTTTTCGCTGTACCATTTTACCAACAAACGCACAAAATATGAGTGTTGAGATCACAGGCCCAACGACGGTGTTGATTTAATCAGAAATGCAATTTGCCACATCTGGATTCCCAATTTTCCACATCTGGCTAATGTATTGGACAACACTCGTCTAGGTGTTACTGTATTTCTCCATGTAGCTATACACTCTTTGCCATCACTTCAAAATGTTTTTAAAAGAACGAAAAGAAAGAGCTTGCATTTATATAGGGCCTTCCATGACCTCAGGACGTCCCAAAGCGCTTCACAGCCAATGAAGTACTTTTGAAGTGTAGGCACTGTTGTAATGTCGGGAAACAGAAGAACATTTGTTTTCTTTTAAACTCCTCTAGTGCCATTTCCCATTTGATGCATCTGGAACTCTTCTCTTACCTCCAGAATTTGCTTATCTAAAGTCTTGCACAATTGTGTGCTCATTTGTCTTAAAAGGAAAATGTACAATGATCGCCAGAACCCAAGTGTTTGCCTACTTCAAATCAGTTCTGCCAGACTGCTAAACAATGCATCTAATATAACATCTGCTTTTAGCTCTCTGCTTTTTTTTCTTCAACTCTCGGGATATGGGCGTCGCTGGCAATTATTGCCCATCCCTAGATGCCCTTGAGAAGGTGGTGAGCCGCCTTCTCGAACAGCTGCAGTCCGTGTGGTGAAGGTACACCCACAGCGTTGTTAGGGAGGGAGTTTCTGGATTTTGACCCAGAGACGATGAAGGAACGGCGATATATGTCCAAGTCAGGATGGTGTGTAACTTGGACAGGAATTTGGAGATGATGATGTTCCCATGCGCCTGCTGCCCACGTCCTTCTAGGTGGTGGAGGTCACTTCACATTTTTGAGAAGCAGCTATTAATTAGCTGTTGTTAAACTGTACTTAACTGTGTCTCACTGGTCTGCCCACCATACCTCCAGGGTACTGAAATTCCCAGTATTGTATTACAATTGCCTGCAGCCTCCTTTACTTGCCTAACCTGCTTTCTGTTTATTTGTTCATCTTGAGCTGATGTTGGATTGCAGCTACCAACTATTATTTTGTTGCCCTAAGAATGGCACATTGTCTTAGGAAATAACTGGCCATCTTTTAGGAATGCACTAGGCAAGTATCAAAATTAAATAATTAATACTTGAAAGTGCAAGTGGTCAGGTACGGAATTCTAAATTTCGCAGTTGACAGGACTTGTCTCCACTTGTATGGCTGGTACATTGTACATACCAATTCAGGACTGCATACGCCTTTCCAATCTAGGCTAGTCACTCATTTTTGCCTCTTTAGTTGAATAGTTCAGTATTAAGTCTGGTAATAAAAGCAGCTTTGATATGTGGTACCTTTTGGATGTTATAAAGGTGCTAAAAAATGTGTCAATTCATCGGACATCAAATGCTCCTCGTCAAATGTGACAAAATATTGTATAACTTATCAAATACTATTCTTGTTCTGTATCAGTTGTAACACCACTCTGTAGGGCTCAGAATTAATTTGCAGGATCACTAGACACGAAAACGAGTGACTGACATAGTCATGGTGCATCTGATTTACCTGTCATGCTTGCCTCCCTCAATCTCACCTTTGACATCATCTCTCCGCCACACACAAGGCCACCTCATTGATATCATCTCATGTGGCCTTGAGATTTTCGAGATCTCTTCAATCATCGCCTCAAAAGCCATTCTCCTACACCTCTTGCCTACCCAAACCCCTCCACTGTCTCATAACTCTCGATTTTTAAAAACTCCCTCTCGTAATGACTCTTCTGTAGGCAAATGTCATAAGATGTGACCGACAGCAACGAGGTGACTGGCCAGGTAGCCTGTTTTTGGTGGTGTTGCTTGAGAGAGGAATAAATCCTTTGGATCTTCTTCTTAGGCGGAACCGAGGATGACTTGCTTCCACACTAAAAATGAGTTCTCAGGTGACTGATGAGTCCAATGCAGGGACCTACAGTCTCTGTCACAGGTGGGGCAGATGGTGGTTGAAGGGGAAGGTGGGTGGGGTGCTTGGGTTGACGTGCACTCCTTGCGCTTGGCTTCCGCTTGCTCCCGGCGAAGAGACTCGAGGAGTTCAGCGCCTTCCCAGATACTTCTCCTCCACTTTGTGCGATCTTGGGACAGGGATTCCCAGGTGTCGGTGGGGATGTTGCACTTTTTCAAGGAGGCTTTGAGGGTGTCCTTGATTCAACTGAACAGCCAGTCTCGCTTTATCGTCTCATCCAAAAGGACAGCGCCAACTTTGTCAGTTCCACACTGGAGTGTCAGCTTAGATGATGTGCTCAAGTCTGCCTGCACTTGAACCAAACCCACAACCTTCTGACTGGGGGTCAAGAGTGCAACCAACTGAGCCAAGCTGCTTGTCACTTGAGACCCAGGCAATCTATTTTCAGTTCTGACGAAGGGTCATCGACCTGAAATGTTCACTCTGCTTCTCTCTCCACGATGCTGCCTGACCTGCTAATTTGTTCCCAGCATTATCCGTTGTTTCAGATTTCCAGCATCCGCGGTGTTTTGCTATTGAATCTATTTTCACCACCTTCCTTTTAAAACTGCCGAGCACTCAGACATGTAATAATACAGAAGCAGTGTCAGCTGTGGCTCAGTGGGTTCAAGTCCCACTCCAGAGACTGGAGCACAAAAATCTAGGCTGATACTCCAGTGCTGAGGGAGTGCTGCACTGTCGGAGGTGCCGTCTTTCGGGTGAAACTTTAAACCGAGGCCCCGTCTGCCCCCTCAGGTGGACGTAAAAGATCCCGCGGCACTATTTCGAAGAAGAGCAGGGGAGTTCTCCCCGGTGTCCTGGGCCAATATTTATCCCTCAACCAACATCACTAAAAAACAGATTATCTGGTCATTATCACATTGCTGTTTGCTGTGCGCAAATTGGCTGCCGTGTTTCCTACATTGGAATTTAGAAGAATGAGAGGTGATCTTATTGAAACATATAAGATACTGAGGGGGCTCAACAAGGTAGATGCAGAGAGGATGTTTCCCCTCGTGGGGAAATCTAGAACTCGGGGCATAGTTTCAGAATAAAGGGTTGCCCTTTTAGAACTGAGATGAGGAGGAATTTCTTCTGAGGGTCGTAAATCTGTGGAATTCTCTGCCCCAGAGAGCTGTGGAGGCTGGGTCAGTAATTACATTTAAGGTGGAGATAGACAGATTTTTGCAAGATAAGGAGTGAAGGGTTATGGGGAGCGGACAGGGAAGTGGCTTTGAGCCCAAGATCAGCCATGATCTTATTGAATGGCGGAGCAGGCTCGAGGGGCCAAGTGGCCTATTCCTGCTCCTATTTGTTATTTTCTTATTCCAACAGTGACTGCACTTCAAAAAGTACTTCATTGGCTGTAAAGCGCTTTGGGACGTCCGGTGGTCGTGAAAGGCACTATAGAAATGGAAGTCTTTCTTTTTCTTTTTAGAAGTTAAATATAACAGACTTGCCTGACCAGATCAGGTTGTTGCTGACATCCCACTTGTTGAAGGTCATCCACAAGCATTGGAGTTACAAACGGGCGCCACGTTTGTGACTTGTAGGAAGCAGTTCAAACTGCAGGAAAAGTAGTTGAGATCTTGGTGAACACCACATCACTTTTGTACCCATAGATCATGGGAAAATGTATTTTTCCCCCCCTTTGGAAATTGGGAAGTATGTGAAAGGGTTAATTGCTGGACTGAGCGACTTACTCCCTCCCCCAAGTCTCATGCAGAGGCTCTGGGTGAGCAGTTAGTGTTCAATCCTGCTCGCCTCTCATACCCATGGCACCCTCTGCACACAGCAACACATCTGCCGCTTAACAGGTAAATCTCAGAAAACTTTCTCTACGGCACCGTCTCTTCGCCCCCCCTTCTCTCTCTCTGGCCACGATTAGATCCCAGATTTGGGCTGTATCCGAGCGGCTGTGCTTCTCTCGCAGCGCCTTGAGTTTGGCCTCTTTGGAAACAACGTCAGTGATTTTTTTTAAAAAGACATCTTTTCCAGTTTTGAGGATCAGTCCGGGCGCTGCACTTCAAACTCCCCGTCCTTAACCTCGCGCGTGTTGTAAGATCGTTCTAAATGTCAAGACATAAAATAACTTCCAGTTACTCAAGGGAAAAGATTGACTCTTCGAGTTGTGCGGTTAGCCAGTAATCTTAGCCTTAGCATTTTCAGGGAACTTTTTTTTCTATGTATAAAAGTTTGCAAACTTTTCCACCATCGCATTGCGACAGAGAAAACGTATCAACTCCTTGTATTTGTATTTTGTATTTTGCACTAGCATTTAAATTTACATTTTGTATTGCAAAGTTTTACTAACTGTGTGGTAGGTTGTGTAACGGTCACCTCCTGTTGTATATTTTTGTAGTTTGGTAGGGTTTTTTTGTATGGATCTATGCTGGATGGGGGGAGGAGGAGGAGATAGAGTACGTGGCAGCTCTTTCTCCCTCTCTTCCCCCACCCCCCTAGTGCTGTTCACGCCTTCTGACCCTGGGCGATGTAAGAAACTGCACGTTTCCTACACAGTCCATTTGGAGTTGGCGATGTCAATTTTCCCCATCTGCAGCACTAGCAAGGGGTTCCTTTGTGATCTCCTCGGATTGCATTTGAGACTTTGAAAATTGATGAACTGTTCCTCATCCAAATGGAGTATAGAGCCACGTTACATCACTACTTATTTTTGAAGTCTTAATTTAGCGTCTCACCAAAAAGTCATTAAAAACGAGCTGGATCTAAATTTGCAACTCAGCCTTCTCCCAGCTTGTCTACAATCCTTTACGGCTGGTGTGCATTTCCCCTAATGATTGGCATTGTTGCATGGAAACACAAAAAAATGATGGCATTCATTATGCACATAAAAGTTAATATAGTCTCTTGAAAGCAACTTAAGTAATGGCACATGTCTATTATATACTGAATTACAATATATAGTTTAAAAGCAGTAATTACCATTATTGGATATGAATGGCTAAATTGGTTCTGAACTTTGTTTATTTTATCTTGGAAATAAAATCAACTCCATAAACAGTGAACCAAAGAACTGCCAGAATATTGAGGAAATTCATAGAGGTTTCTGCAGAGCTGTACATGCACCGAGCTCCACTCCTTGCTGTAAATGCTTTGTGAGTGCAAGTGAATGTTACCCCGACAGCAGAGTCCGAGATCCACGTTTTCATGGGTCAACGATTCCGCTGTTGGAATAAGTGAGGCAGTTTGAGCAATGTGGGGAGCTGGCGCACTGACACTGGAGACCCCACGAGCTGAACTGCAGAAGCATTGAATGCAGAAGTGCGTGAAGGGTCCAGTTACATAGCAGTGTTGACAAAGGCTCCTTTCCTGACAAGGTAAATAGCACAAGCTAACCTGTCTCTTTCTTTTAACTAATTCACCAACTTTGACTGGAATTTTTGCAGAGTCTCTTTCCCCCCCCCTCTACCTTTTGCATTTTGTTCTATTCAAGTTAGCATGAACCAACACAATCTCGCTGAGTTTCTGCCATAGCCCATTGTACATTCACAGAGCTATGATAGGATTTTACGGAGTTTTTTGGGTTATTTTTCTCAAATGCCCATCTAGTTTAAAAGTTAGCAAAATGCCTGATTTTCTGATCGAAAAGGAATGGCTACGTTTAGGTGTGAATTCTTTTGATTAAACAAATGATTCAACTTGGCTCTGTTGTTGGCGCACTTGCGTCTGAGTCACAAGGTTGTGGGGGTCGAACCCATACCCAAGACGAGGCTAGCATTTTGGCACAGTCCTGAAGGAGTGCTGCATTGTCGGACGTGCCATCCTTCAGATGGGATGTTAAACCAAGGCCCTATCTGCTTGTTCAAGTGGATGTTAAAGATCCCATGATAATATTTCAAAGGAGCACAGTCTCTGTCCTGGCCAACATTCTTCCCTCAACCAACGCTACCAAAACCACACTAGCTGGTTCACCTCATCGTTGATTGAAAAAAAAGAAAGGACTCGCATTTATATAGCGCCTTTCATGACCTCAGGACGCCCCAAAGCGCTTTACAGCCAATGAAGTACTTTTGAAGTGTAGTCACTGTTGTAATGCAAGCTCCCACAAACAGCAATGTGATGATGACCAGATAATCTGTTTTAGTGATGTTGATTGAGGGATAAATGTTGGCCAGGACACCAGGGGAGAACTCCCCTGCTCTTCTTCGAAATAGTGCCATGGGATATTTTACGTCCACCTGAGAGGGCAGATGGGGCCTCGGTTTAACGTCATCTGAAAGATGGCACCTCCGACAGTGCAGAGCTCCCTCAGTACTGCACTGGAGTGTCAGCCTAGATTTTTGCGCTCAAGTCTCTGGAGTGAGACTTAAACCCACAACCTTCTGACTCAGAGGTGAGGGTGCTACCCACTGAGCCACGGCTGTACTGGTTGCCTACAGAACATCCGTGACTGCACTTCAAATTAATTAATTGTATGATAAGCGCTGTGAGATGTTTCTGAGCGATGTGATGGGGCATTGCTCTTTCAAACAAAATTGATTAATATTTCAACTCGTGCGACTGAGTTTGTGTAGTTCTTTTCCGTGCTGTTTGAAAAGCTGCATCTGTCTGGGGGAAGGAGATGAGAAAGTAGCAAGACCAAGGCCAGCCAAAGAATCACGTATCCGCAACGCTGGAGTTCATTCAGAACATGTTTGGCAAGAATCCCTTAGCCCAGACTGTGTTAATTATTACTTAATTGGTTATTTTAAAGACAGAATCTTACCTTTTTATGTGCGCTGCTAGTACAATTACAATTTGACCCAGATGGAGCAGAGAGCTTGCTCCTAAGAGGATATAGTAAAGGGACTTTAAATGACGATAAAAATGTAGGGAGAGAAATCTTTTATTTAAAAAAAAATTGCTGAGTTGCCAGTCTGGGGTGCGTTGCAGTGGAGGGGGAAACGTCGGAGAACGAGTTATCTTTGGGCCACTTTTGGCATCCAGGTTCAGACTTGAATTGATAGATGTGGAAATAGCCCATCTACCCACAGTGACTACACTTCAAAAGTACTTCATTGGCTGTAAAACGCTTTGGGACGACCTGAGGTCGTGAAAGGTGCTATATAAATGCAAGTCTTTCTTTCTTACCCATTTTATTTCAGCTGTAAATGCTTCGTGGGGAAGAGACCAGAAAGCAGGAGGTTTCAAAATTCTACTTTAAAGACTCAATCTTGCTTTCAGTTCGAACAATAGTTGTATGCAGGAAGTTGGCATAGCCTTTTTGCCCAGCTTCCTCATGGTTTACAACTGGATTTTTACTGCATGCTATCGTGAACACTTGCGTTTATACAGCACCTTACCATATCAGTGAAATGCCTCAAGGTGTTTCACAAAAATGGATTACATTGTGATCATTGTTGCGTAAGGAACGCAGGAGGCATTCTGCACCAGCAAAGCCCCACAAACGGCACTGACGGATGGCTAGTGAATCTGATTTAAACTCCATTTAACTTGGTTGAGCCTGTTTGAACCACAGTGCTGCCAAAAGAAAATGATGGGTTGAGTCAACTCAAACAACTGCTACTCACGCCAGTTCCCGATTGACGTTATCAGGCCATTCGAGCAGGTGTTCTGGTCACTCTTTTGCTTGCAAGTGGTGGGGTTAAACCACTTAATATGGTGGCAGCAGCTTAAAATATAACTCAGGAAGGTAAACTGTACCAGACATAATGTTTTATAAGTAAGGGCTTTATAATTAATGTAGATTATACTGTTGTATTCGCAGGTACTGATTTATATAACGTATAAGTACATATCTCCTTTTGAATTGATGTAATTGTAGTTTATTTAGTTTTCGCTTCGAACATCTGTATTATCTTCCTGCAGTAATTTGACACTGAAGTCCCTCTTTGGGAAGGTCCTGATGTAGATCATGACTAGCATTAGGCTTTCTGGGTGTCAAGAGAAGAAGTGTGGTCAGAGTTGAAATTCTCAGTAGGGGAATAAAATGCGCAGGGGAACAAAAATTTTAGGGCATAGGTCGCAAGAAAATAAAGCGTTACTATGTGCAGGGATGTACATGAGGGAGGGGGAAGAGAACAAAACAGCACTGGTAGAGCGATCTGAAGCGGGTTTCCCATAGACCTGTTCTTGGGCAACCAACATACTGGCTGGTTACAGCTTAGTATTCACAGGGGCCTGGGAGCAGGTTCAATGCTAACCCTCAGAGAAAGGTGCAAAATTCATGGGTTGGGGGAAGGGAAGAGAAAGGGGAAACCTTATAAGTGTTCGGAAATTTAAAAAAAGCAACAATTTATATTATACATGGGTGGGAAATCCTAATTTGGTTGGGATCTGAAGCAGAATGATTTGTTTTTAGACTGAACATGTCACCTTTGACACTAAAGGGAAGCAAAAGGAATCTCATTCAGTACTGAAATTTTTTAACAACTGATTCCACCAAAGAAATTCAAGGTCTCTTACCCTTCTAACTAAGGATAAAGATACTGATAAGTGAAAAAATTTCTCTCTCTTCTCCCTTTCAGTTGCCATCAGTGTGTCAGCTGTGGCTCAGTGGGTAGCACTCTCCAAGTCAGAAGTTTGTGGGTTCAAGCCCCACTCCAGAGACTTAAGCACAAAAATCTAGGCTGAGACAAAGTGGAGTGCTGAGAGTGCGCTACACTGTTGGAGGGCCATTTTTCGGATGAGATGTTAAACCGAGGCACTATCTACCCTCTTGGGTGGATGTAAAAGATCCACTATTTCGAAGAAGAGCAGGAGAGCTATCCCCGGTGTCCTGGGGCCAATATTTATCCCTCAATCAACATCACTAAAACAGATGATCTGGTCATTTTATCACATTGCTGTTTGTGGGGGCTTGCTGTGCGCAAATTGGCTGCCGTGTTTCCTACATTACAACAGTAATTACACTTCAAAAGTACTTCATTGGATGTAAAGCGCTTTGGGACATCTGGTGGTCATGTAAGGCGCTATATAAATGCAAGTCTTTTTCTTTTCTCTCCTTTCTTCCCCATCCTTTCTTCCCCCTC